>VRVR01000021.1:9506-323655 GCA_009859145.1 Andalucia godoyi
ATGTGGCATTGACGGTCAGGAATCGACTGCCCGGAACAAAGAGTGCCGGTTCTGAATCTTTGGTGCCTCCTGTGCCAAAGGACGACCTGACAGCGGAACACATCGAGTTTCGAATATTGGAGTTGGAAAAGGATTGCCAGGAAATTCGAAAACAAAAGGAAGAGCAAATTGCGGAACTGAAAAAAAGGAAAATTAGGTACGCCTCTCAGAATCGCAACTTGGAAGCCCCCGGCGGGGATTTATTGAGTGTCCAGAATCAAGCGCAGGCCCTCGATGTGGCGTTCAAGAAGAAGCGGGTCCAAATACGGCAGTTGCGCTGCCAACTGAAGAGCCAAAAAGTTTGTGACCAACAAGATGTACATCAGGAAGACTAATTAACAAAAAGTTGCTCAGCATGATGCATAGGTGATGTGGAACACGCGAAAGAAGTGCACTATTTGGTGCGATTGTGGCGTCACCGTGTATACCCGGATCACGCTTTGGTGATGCCTGCATGTGGTAGAGTAAAAGAAAATGAAGACGACTTGGTGATGTAATGGTGACATTTTTATTCAATAGTGAACTGGAGATACGAGAGTAGGAAGAGGCGATAGGCGTAGTGACACGCGGTCTCTTAATAGGTCTGCGGGACCTAGGAGGCCCTGTATCGAGCGGCGCAGGCGTAGGCGAATGCGTCATCGCAGCGCACTCACGCCCATATTTGAATTTAAAAGTGAAACCAACGAATGATAGAATAGATGGCTACGGATGCTGCGTTAAAGAGTGTCGAAAATGCAGAGCCTGTGTCACCGGCTGAATTCTGGCCGAGCGTGCGGAAGCACGGATTCCCTGTGAAACAAACGTGCTAGTGTCGGCCAGTGTCGACCGTGTCTGATTATGATACTTCCGTATGCATGACAATGACGCGTTATTATTATTCAGTGGTATTCTGACCGATGCGCTCTAATGCTAGACTTCCAGTGTATCAAACGTTTCGTTTTTTGCCCTTCTGAGGATTGTTTCTTGGGATTAATGCTCGTCTGCTGTTAGTATTGTACATCACAACCTGTCGAATGCTTGACACACTTTCTGTTGAGGAGCAGGAGTCCATAAAATGTCAAGGAGCAGAACTTTGGAAGCTCGTTGAAAGTCGAAAATGGGAATTGATACACAACGGCAATCCACTTGTGTACCCTTTGGCCTGTTTTCCGGTTGGGCTGACAGCTGAGAGATTGGAAGCACAATTGGCGTGCAAATTTCCTTCGGAAATCTCCCGTCCAGACGATCTGCAAAATTGCATTGATGAGATGATGGAGATGGCAACGGACTCTTCTCGAGTATTCCCATTTCTCTTAGGTGTAATTCTGGAAGGTATGCCATTGGATCTTTTGAGGAATGTTGTCAACGACACACACGAATTCCTTTTGGGTTCATCGCCAGCTACCGCAGTTGAACGTTACACTACCGTTTTGTCCACTTTGCAGCCTGCAGTGACGTTGGCCATTCATCTCCGAGAACGAGAAATTGGAAGTGAACTGCACAAAGCGTTTGTTTCCGTCTCTCACGGACTGCTTACCAGGGTACTGCTTCCCGCATTGTCAAGTTCTATTGCTTCCGTTCCTGATCTTGTTCTTTCCTTCAGATGGAAGATCAGATCATGGATTCCGTTTGTTGGTATGTTGGCACCTTCAGACACCATTCGAATTTACAAGAACGGGGACCGAATTCGATTCGATTGGACCATTGCGGGCGCTGATGAAAGGGGAAAGCTGGAGAGAGGATTGTGCTCGATCATTGTTACGAACTCCTCAGTTGTCCAAGTGTTCCATCACGAAGGCTGGTTTATGAATTCTCTGCAAGCCATGGAGGAAAACACTCTGGAGGCTTCGTCGCGTGTCATCTGCTCTGAGATTTCGCAACTGTCGAAAGAAGACGAACCCGTAGAAGGTAAACCAAGAGGTGGTGCTTTCACCGTGGAATGGGATGTGACGAACCTGTCGTGGAATCCCAAGACAAGATGGTGGTCAAGCTCCAACCAATCAGTTATTGCTGGCTGGAATTGTGGGGCATATCAACTGTCGGGGATTGTGATGAAGAAATACCAGCAGAGTCTCCCCACTGGTTCTTCTTCGAATGTTGCGAATGACTCTGAAGATGCGCGGAAATCTTTGGTCTCGGAAAAGTCCCTGACTTCCACTCTCTGGCTTAGTCCGGAGTTCCCGATCCAACCACGCCACCTGTGTTCGTTGTTAGATCTTGTCATTACTGCGGTTTCCACGAATTCTAGAGAGGAAAAGGACATCTTACCACTCCGGCAGTTTCGATCGTTGATTTCGGAAAAGTTTGATGGCTTTCCCGTCCAGTTTGATGTTCCCGTTTTCCCAGGCACTTCTCTATTTGGCTCAGTTAGGGACGTTCACCTCGGCTGCGAGGATGCTTCGGTCTGGTGCCTTCCGGAGTCGTACGTATGCATGCGAAATCCAGACGATGTCCGAAAGTTTCGGTCCGAGGTAGCTTCTGGTACGAGAATCCATCCCTCCAGAATAACAGCTTCATTGCATGAAGACATCCCCGATGGGGAATTTACAGAAATAGATGATCCATCATGACAAAATTACGTCTCCGCAGAGGGGGGAGCGGTTGGTCGCAAAGAAGGGCTTGACGCTTGGACTGCAGCAGCAGCAATCGCAGCGGCGGCTGCGAGTTGTTGTTGTTGCTGATTCTGAACAGGAACAGGCGCAGGCGTAGAAGCAAACGACGGGGACTGGTGCGCAGGCAGTGGAGACTGTCCGGCCTGCTGGACACCACCTCCCGTTACAATGGGCGTTTGAGTTTGTAATCCTGTTTGTGAATGAGGATGGTGATGAATCTGCTGCTGCTGTTGTTGTTGTTGCTGCTGTTGCTGTTGTTGCTGCTGCTGTTGTTGTTGTTGTTGTTGTTGCTGCTGCTGGGGGTGGTGATGCTGCAGATGGGGCTGCTGACCTTGAACATGCTGCGCTTGCTGTTGCATGACAGCTTGCCGAGCAATTGCTGCACGCGCGGCGGCCTGCGAAGCCTGGGAAGACGCAGCAACAGCAGCTCGACCGCTGATGGGAGCCGAAGGGGTGCCCCGCGATACCCCAGCGGTTCCCGTAGCATGAGATCCAACTGCAGCACTTGCAGTTGGTCCAGGGTTAGTTGATGTGCCACTCATCTGTAACTGCATGCGGTGCTGATGTTGCTGCGATGGTGGTGGCGGAGGTTGTTGCTGCTGCGATTGTGGTTGTTGCGGTTGTTGTTGTTGTTGTTGCGGTTGTTGTTGTTGTTGCTGCTGCTGCTGCTGTTGAGAAATCTTTTGTAAATAAATTGCCTGGGCCTGCTGAGGTGTCGTTCCAGCTGGAACAGCATAGCTTCTACCATTTGGAAGCGTCAACACTGTCTGTCCATTCGCTGTCTGCTGCACAATTATCTTAGGTGGAGGAGCGTTGGGGGGATTGCTTGCAGATGCTGGCCCACTGGCACCTGCAGGAACTGGAGCAGACGACGTCAAGACACGCTGTCGCTGCGGGACTGACAAACCGCTGCTTCCAGATGCTGCTGATGAACTCGAACCAACAGAGGATGGCACAGGCATCGTAATTGGCATAGGTGTGATTGCGGGTGTCGGTTGGCCGGGAGGGCCAGCAGAGGTCGCTGTTGAAGCAGGAAGTGTCAACGACGGCGTCGATGCAACGTTACCATGTCCTGTGGGGGCAGCTGGCAAAGATCCCTGCGGAGCACCTCCCCCTGGTCCTCCAACAGCCGGCAGCGCAGAACCCGATGCCTTGATCGGTTGGATGAAGACGTCTTTCGAACAAGTAGCCTGTCCATATCGGCAATACAGGTGCTTGAACTGTCGAACAAACCACTCCATTTCCGTTGTATTCGACAGATGGATTCGCCGTGTTCTTCGAGGAATACCATCAAACTGTACTGGTTGAGAACCAAGATTTTGAGATGTCGGAGGAGCATCCTGTTCAGAAATATTGCATTCGTACTTCCCACAAGACAAACTCTTAATTTCAAGATTGCAGAGAGAATTCTTGGCTGAAAAGCTGACTAGGCGCACCAGCCTCGAGTCTTCCGCCAATGGCGCGTCCACAACCCATGGTCGCAGCACACGATCGAGCAAGTTGATGAACTGTCCCGGTTTAGGATGGCTTTTCACGGTTGTGACTTTCATGCCCTTCACTGTTTTCCTAGTTTTTGATTTCGAAGATGCCAACGCAGTGAGGAGACTGGAAGTGGATGCAAGCGTTCCAGCACCAAAACCAAACGTTGATGTTTGTGCAGGCGGTTGGCTTTGGGATTCTCCGGCTCCAGTCCCAGCCCCAGTCCCAGTCCCAGTCCCAGCCCCAGTCCCAGTCCCAGCTTCCGATTCATCATCTTGATGAGCAAGTTTGCTGCCCGTTTCTTCATCTGCACCATCTGTTTCTACATCCATAGACTCTGGCGCTGCAGCCGGAATTCCAGTTGGTGCTGAGCTGTGAGACGACATCGATGAAGACGCTGAAGACGCGGTTGCAGAGGACTTCGCAAGGTAGCGAAACAGAGGAAACGATGTCTTGCGCGTCTCCGCGGGTAGCAAGGAATTCGGAGTTCCGCCCGGAGAAAAGAGAAACGACTGAGAATCTGCAAAAACCGCTGAAAGATCGGACTGCAATAAATATTCCGAGAGAACATCGTTTGCAGAGTGCGAAAGTGACTGCGACGTTCCCGCCATGCTTTGAGACTTGGACAAGAGCGCACCACTCGTGCACGAAGGATCCGGCATCAACTCCACATCCGTAGAAGAGAGCGACTTCAAATACTGCATGAGAATTGAAGATGTCGGGTGGAACGGATGGCTTCCAGATATGCCGGTGCCAGAAGATCCAGCCCTCGCATTTTTCCTCGCTGGCTTCGAGGAAGGCCCTGATGGAACAGAAACAGGGCACGAATTAAGACTGGTTGTCGGAAAGACGACGTTGCCCGAGGAAAACGAGATCGCGTGGTGAAACGGAGTTTTTGCTGAGTGGGCCTGGTGAAAGGACGAAACGTTCTGCAATAACAGCTGGTTGGCCAACACGGAGTCAGCATCCGAGGCGTGCAAGGACATCAAATGTCTGGAGAACAACAAGGGAAAACGAGAAGAGGGAAAAACAAGAACATCACGACTGTTTGACAACCTTTTCTGAGAGGGCTCGACATACAAATTCCCACTGCAATCATGTGTGTTTAAAGAATTGAGAACTATGCGCTGCATTAACGGAACATCGGCAACAGATGAGACAACAGCATTCAGGGGAATGCGCAGCAGCACGTTGAACTCCTTGCAATCATTCGCGGATACCACTTCCTCTGTCGGACGAGGAATGTTCTGGGGAGGGACTGGCATGGTGAATACTTGTCCTGGAACAATTCCGGAAAAAGATGTAGGAGATGGCATCATGACGGAATTCAGAATTTCGTCGATGTCCATGGAAGAGGCAGAGTTTGCGTTGTCCTCCGCGACAGATGAAGACGCTGCTAGTGGCTGCGGCAGCGCAGAGGAACTTGGAGAACAAGAGGTTAACAAAGGAGCAGCCTTCTTCCGAGAAGCAAACGAAGTTTGGCGCTTATCAATGACGCGCATCAAAACACTTCCATTCTGGAGGCCGTCTGTCCCGGCCATTTCAAGAATCTCAGAAGCAAAAGCATTCGGAACGAGTCCCGCATGGAGAAACTGCAACATTGAAGCGCCAAAATCGGAATGCCGGCCTGTTAGTACCATATCTCCGCGGGACAGCGTCCAATCCTCGTCCGTTACCACTATCTGCAACGAAGCACCTCCGTCTGCAGAAGGCACTGCTCCAGATGTCCGTTCTACAAACGACAGGATGTCCGAGCCACTATTCAGTCCAAGATCTTCAATCCCCGTGAGCTCATTTTCAGGAACCGGTCTCGTGCTCACTATTCCTGAAAGTGAGCAAGGGTCACTGCGACGGATTCGCTTCGTAGCGGTGGAGAGCACAGGTTCGAAAGACACAACTGCCTCCGGACCAAACAACTCACTCGTCGTTCGTTTGAGCCGGTCTTGAACATCATGTGCGAGGGCTCGGAGCGCCATTTTCCCGTTGCTCGGCTTCAACCTATCGACAGAACCAGTCAGCAATGCACAGAAACAAAGCGAAAATGAACTAGAAAAAGAGAGAAAGAAAGGCAGCATCGAAGACGTGCAACAACAAAAAAAGAAAAGAAAAAAAAGAAAAGAGTTTGCTAATGTTTTTCGGTTCTCTTGGGGAGCGGGAAGTACAGCAGGTTGCACAATCAAAACGGCACCGACAGTTGTCTCAAGTGAGGACAACACTGACCGTTTCGTTCTCTCGTTCATTGGCTTTCCCTTTCGTGGTCCCGAATGAAGCATACGTACGAGAAGAAGAAGAAGAAAAAAAAACGGAAAGCGACAGCAAACCGACTGATTCAGAATTTCTGGTTTAGTTTGTGCTCAACAAATTGCATTTTTGTGAATTCGGTTATTCATCTACATATATTAAATCATAATAATAATAATTGTTATTATTATATATATTTTGGTTTGTAGAGCGTGCATTCGTCAATTATGCTGGAAAAGGACTTGATTCGGCACTGCACATCGTTGATCTCCGAGTTCAACCCGAATAGAACCACCGTTGATGCATTCGCAGAGGAGTACTTTGAAAACCAACGGCTGAAGGACGATGAGAATGCTTGCATGTTCCTTACACAAATCTTGTACAATCTTACTAGATACTCAAAGCTACTTGATCGATGCATGGACGTGTTCTTCGCCTCGAATAAGGAGGCACAGAGATCGGATGACCTTGTTTATCGGGTCTTGTTTTACCTTGCCTACTTCCGACTGGACGAGCTGGGTTTTTCCAGTTTTTCTTCGCTTGTTCTTTCTAATCAAATTCCCAAAATGCTTGTTCTTTTGCGTTTTATGTGGAATGAAGATGATCAGCATTCCAAGCTGAAGCCCATCTTTTTGCAATACTTCGATGTTACCTATGTTGACGAGAATTTGATTTCGGCAATCGCCGCGTTCGCTCCGAATGCTACGGATCTCATCCACAAAATGGAAAGCAAGATGACGGGCTCCTCGGATGTTTCTGCCATGGACACTAAGAATACTGTCACTGTTCCCCAACCATTTCAGCTCACGCGACCGAGGTTGAAGATTCTCCCTGAACCGATGGAAATTGAGACCGTGTTCAAGGCTTCTCCAGTCCCAAAATCGTTGTATGAAGGCCCAAAAAAATTGGAAAAGAAGTTGCAGGAAGCAAAGGAGCAGGCGCGACAAGCGGTGGAGAGCAAGATGCGACAAGCTTCTGCACCACGCCTGCGTACCGCCGAGCGTTCTCGGCCTGTGGTGATTTCAGAGAGCGACACCGCTGCGTCTTCCTTTAAAGCAAAGGATCTCGAAGATGTGAAACGCAAGATGCAGCAGATAGATGCTCCTGTGAGAATGAATGCTGCAGCGATTCTCCGCGAAGACACTGTGTACAAAAAGAAGCAAGCGCAGGACGCTGAAGTTCTACGAAAGTATGAGAGTGACCTCAGAGATGCATCGGAATTCTACGAATGGCAGTCCAGGACCCGTGCTCAGGATGACGCAGAGAGAAATGCCGATGTGGAACGACGCAAGCTTGAGATCCTTCTCTCGGACATGGAAGCTCGGGAAGCTCGGGAGAAGAAGCAAGCGGAATTGAAGCAGTTAGTTGAGAAGGAAAAGGAAGCGACAGAAAAGGAGATGAATGAATTGAAGAAAAAACAACAGATGGAGGTGATTGACAAGAAAATAGCTGCAGAAGAACTGAAGCAGTTACTTGCAGAAAAACGGGCTGAAGCTCTGCGAAAAGTGCAAGAGGAAAAGGAGCGTGAAGCAGAAAAGATTCGCATTGAAAGAAGAGAGGCAGAAATCAGAATTGCAGAGGAGCTGGAGGCTGAGAGACAACGGAAAGAGAATCTAATCCGACAGATCCGTGCATTGGAAAAGGTTCCGTCCGCTTCCTCAAGAATCGCTAAAGTCTTTGATCCCACTGAGAGTTCGGGAATTGGTCTGCTGGATGAGATGTCTCTAGCCGAGTTGCATGAGCGGCTTTCATTTCTCAAAGAACAAAAGACTATTGAAGAAGAGCAGAAACGGCAAGAAATCATTTCTGATAAGCAGCAAAAGGAGCTTGTTTTGAAACAGAAGGCAGAATCCATTGCACATTTCCGAAACATGGCTCGACAGGATGCAGTTCTGCAGCGAGAAAAAAAATTGGAGGAGGAGCGGCAAAAGAAGGAATTGGCAGATATCATTCGGAATAAGGAGTTGCAAGCGCTGTCAGATAAGCTTGCGAGAAAAAGAGATGCCGCGAAGAGTCACAAGGAACAGTTGCAAGAAGAAGAACGACTGAAGCGGCAGCAATCTCAGTTTCTTGCGGCGGACAAAGCGGCTCGAGAAGAGCAGCACTTCAGACGCACGCAAGCAGGCGTAGAGCGGCAGACAGTGTCGAATGTTGAAACGCAAGAGAGGGCGATGGATGCTGCCACTTTGATGAAGAACAGACTGTCTGAGCAGAAGACTTTGAACAGCAAGCGCGATGCGGACCAAAAGAACGCAACTCGATCGGCGTCCGATGAAGCGTTTGTGGCATCAAAGTCTGAACGGAAAGCGATGGATGCTCAACTGAGATCAACGATGCGGCAGAACGCGGCCGCGATTCGCTTGTCCGAAAAGAATTCTTCCCGTTTGAAGAACGGTGTTGCTGGAGATGTAACCGCGGAAAGACGCACGGAGTTGGAATCGCAACTCGTTCCTTCGCGCTATCACTGAAGAATGGTTGATGATGTTCCATAGATGTAACGACACCGTGTCATGTTCGTCGATTGGTCGTTATTATTATCTTCAAGAAGGCGACGTGAACGGAACAGTGAGCAGTAGAAGAAGAAGATCTGGGACGACGTTGCCATCAACATTCACGACTCAACAAAAGGTTTACAACTCGGCTTCTTGCAATCATCGCCAAGAAGGAGGAGGGATATGCTCTGTTCACACGCTACCCTCAATGCATTGTGAAAATTTCAGAGCCCCCGAGCACAAGGTACTGCACTTGCAAAAACAATCGAGACATGTGGTTTAAAACAACATTGAAATCAAGCGCTGCGCGGAGTTGCGGACGTCCAGAAAGCAAGGCGCTTTGCATCCATATTCGTAAAATGGAGCTTGTGTTGCGCAAACGATTTTGTTCTTTGCGTCAGTCGCCACACACACACACACACACACACGGAACCGACATTGCAATTCATGAATAAAACATGCTAACAACGTTATACATTCTTGGGACCAGTATCCAACCCTGATGTGGAACTATCAATCGATCCACGAGAAGACATCGACGTTGAAAACTGGGAAGCTGACCTCACCGGATCTCGCGGAGCCAGGGCAGGAGGACGGACAACTTCCGGAACAACATCTGATGTGTGAACGCCTGAGAACGCACCTTGGTAGGATCCTCCGGGGCTGTCTGCCAACACCCGGTCAATCTGCATCCTGGACAACAGCGTGCCTGAAAACATGAGGCGGGTCTTGGAGTACATTAGCTGACGACCAGACAAAGCCTCTGGCAGGACCTCATACAATTCAATCTTCGGAGAAACACCATCAACAGAATGTACACCCATGAAGCGGACCACATGCGGAACACTCGAAATACCCAATTCTATCTCTGGAGTGTAGTAGTCAGTTGGTACAGCATTGCTGTTTGACAGTCCGCCGAGCCCACGCCTGCTCGCTGGAATTGGGGAAGACAGTGAATCATCCAGCAAAACAAGACCGCGCGTTTGTGTGCGGGCAATCAATGCATTCGAAACAAGGATTTGGCCACCAGAGGAGGCTGCGCAGATCCGGGCCGCTATGTTAACGTGAGGACCGTACACGCGCTCAAGAGATCGCTTCAGCCCTGCAACACTCCGACCGTTTGCAGGCGATGGAGGCGCCGCATGATCCATGAACGGCTGTCTGTTGAGCAGAGGGCTGGAGTCCGGAGAGGAAATGGAAGGAAAGTCCCCACGGTAATGGACATGGGAAAGCCCGGCATGAATTCCGATCCGAACTCGAAGGCCTTTCAGAATTACCCGGTCCTGCAAGTCTACAGCAATGGAACCATGCGGAAGCTTGTACAAGGACTTTGGCCATGGCGATTTCATCAATTTTGATTGTACATCCAGTGCACATCGCAGACAAGCGGATGCATCACGAAACGCAAGAAAATAGGCAGTAGACCGGTCGTCCGTGCAAACCTCAAATCCACCATGCTCGATCAATGATGTACGGACAATGTTGGTACACAAGATTGCGCACGATTCCATCATGTCTTCATCCGTTTCCCAAAGCGCTGCAGCACCTTCAACATCAATGAACATTAGACACAGGTCTCCGGATACCACACCGACTTTTTGTGGAGAAGCATCATGGATACTTGCCGGATACTGATGGTCCTTTGATGAAGAAACCAGCTGATGAAACAGAATATTTGTCGAGTAAGGCGCTAGAGCGTCTGTCTTCTCGTCCTTTGAGATGTGTGAAGTCTCATCGGCGTTTGAATCCGATAAAGACCGCAGTGCCAGTTTAATGACTGCAAATCCAAAAAAGGCGGTTGCAACACTCCAAACAGTTACTACCAATGCTGCCAAAAGCTGGATACCGAATTGCTTGCCTCTCCCCCGCTCCGCCACAAAGTTGGCAACGGAATCGCCATACGTCAACCTCAGGTTGGAGTCTGTCCAAAACAGTCCAGACCCGAGCAAGCCCCAAACCCCGCAAGGAAAATGCACAGAAGCTGCCTCCACGGGATCGTCGATGCCATAGTGCTGGATGGCGCACGACGAGACGAGATAGATGAGGCCGCCAATGAAACCAAGCAAAAATGCAGCCCACAGAGGGACTACTGCAGCGCCAGAAGTAATAGAAACTAGCCCTGCCAGCAGTCCATTAAGAGTGCATTCGACTAAGAACTTTCCAGTCATGATTCTCATCGCAAGCAGCGCAGAAACGCCGCCAGAAACCCCAGAAAGCAGCGTAGTTACAGACACACGAGCCGCCAAAGTCGCCCGCTCACCAGAAACCTGAATCAAAGATCCTGTGTTGAAAAAAAACCAACCAACAACAAGAATCATTGTCCCGAGTGTCTGGAATGTCAGTTGCGTGGTCCTGAACTTCGTCAAGGAGAATAAATGGACTCTCGACAACGGTGTGGTTGACGAAGCAGTCCTCCAATTGGAGCGGGGACCGACGAACCATGCTCCAATGAGCGCGGTGACACCTCCGAGAGTGTGTACAGCGCAGTCTCCAGCAAGATCGATGACACCCAGCGTATTTGAAGCGTCCATGAAAAACAAGCCCTTTGGAGCCCACACCCAATGACTGACCATGGCATAGACAAACAAGGACATGTACGCCGAAAAGAGTGCATAGGCAACAAAGCGCGCTCGCTCAGCCATCGCCCCGCTCACAATGCTCGTCGTGGTTGCACAATACACAAAACTTTGAAGCCACTGCTCGTACTGATTGCGCGAAATATCAAAAACCAGAGATGAAGACCATCCAAAGATCCTGTTCGAAGAGTCGTCGTCTCCAGCAAAGAATGCATACCCGAGAAACCACCATGTGATCACGCCCGAGCACATTTGTACAATATTCTTGAGAATCACATTTCGAATGTGTACTCGAGAACAAGCGATTTCACAAAGCGTGAAACCAGACTGCATCAACAAAACCATGAACGCACAGATGAGAACATAGATGGTGTCCAACGAAGTGTCTGTCATCTTCTTCCTTCTTCTTCTCTGAAAATACTGCAAGCACAACTGCAACAGCAGCAACAACGGAAATGTTGCAGATCTGGAATTTTAGGGAAAGGCTGTGTACAGCCGAATCAAAATTATGAAATGTAAATTTAAACAAGAAAAGAAGAAGAATGAGAAACTCCGTGGACGATTGCAAGAATCCACCAAGAACGAATGAATGAATAAATGGGCAGAATGCTGAAACTCGGGCTTCTCTTCACGACTTGCGAGTTCATGACATTCAACGATGGATGTCCGGGCAAGCCGGACTCTCGGAGCCCTCGACGAGATTCCATTCCATTCCTGACTCCTCAACGACTCAAGCAAACACGCCGCCTCGGTTTTCGCTTCGTTCTACAGTTTTTCTTCCTGTGTCTTTTGTTGCTGGTGTTTCCTCTTTATATTTAATATCTGGGTATTTGAATATTAATTTTATTTTTATTGTTTTTTTATTGTTTTTTATTTTTTGTTTTATTAAATTAAATTAATGAATAATTATATTTTCGGTCGGTTTGCGTACGATGGACTATTCCGTGCTGCACCGATCTTCCTCGAGTTTTGCGCGGGTGTCGTCCATCCTTACACAACATGGCTCCATCTTGACCCCGGCGTTTGTTCCTGTTTGCACCACGGGCTCTCCAAAATGTGTCCCCATGAGTGCGGTCGACGATTTTGATCTGGTGTTTTCAAACACATATCACTTGCTTGTTCATCCGGGTGCGAATACGGTTGCCGAATTAGGCGGCATCCATTCCTTTACTTCGAGATCAAAGCCTTTTATCACAGACTCGGGCGGTTTCCAGGTGTTCTCATTAAAGTACACGGGCGGGCGCGATGAACTGAAAGGTCGAACCAACAAACCGAAGCAGAAGAACATGGTGTCGAAAATCGATGAGGACGGCGTGCATTTTCGATCCTATCGTGATGGAAGACAGCTATTTCTCTCTCCGGAAGCTAGTATCAGTGCTCAACATCAAATTGGTGCTGATCTGATTGTTGCTTTTGACGAGCTCCCACCGTATGGTCTAACTCAGAAAAGGCTGCAAAGATCTTTTGATCGAACACATCGGTGGATGAAGAGGTCATTGGACTTTCATAATTCTTCGGCTCACACGAGCACCCAAAGGCTGTACGGCATCGTGCACGGTGAGACGAACATGGGTCTGCGGCTGGAGTCTCTTCGATTTCTGCTGCAACACAACTTTCCAGGAATTGCGATTGGTGGATCCGTTGGGCAAACTCGCAAGGAAATGTACTCCTTGATTTGTGGGATGAGATCGCTACTGCCCTCAGATCGGCCTGTGCATCTCCTGGGCATCGGCGATTTGCAGTCCATTGTACCGCTCATCCAATGCGGCGTTGATAGTCTGGACAGCACATATCCAACAAAAGCCGGTCGACATGGCACAGCGCTTTTGACCCCTTCCGTCGACTGGCTGATTTCCCATTCTCTGGAAAATTCTCTCGTGTCAGCTACGTTGGACGAACCAGCCGCAGGGAGACTCAACGAGCTGCATTTGGTGCTTTCCAAGGCGGAGCACCAGCAGTCCGCCGAACCGATTGACGAAACGTGCACGTGTCCAGTGTGCTTGCGATATTCCCGAGGCTATCTCCACCATTTACTCAAAATGCACGAATCTGCTGGACAGTCATTGGTGACTTTACATAATTTACATATCATGAGAAATACCATGGAAACGATTCGCCATCTCATTCGCGACAACAAGCTTTAACAAGCTGTCACCATCTCATTGTGCATGTGGACCTTTTCTCCTTAACCGTCGACATCGGAAGGCGGGGTTGCACTGCGGTTGACAGACGTAGCCACATATCCTTGGATCCGCTGCTTTTCCAGAGAGTAGAGGAGTTTTGCATAATCGTTTTGCATCTTTTGCACATAATCGGAGCCCTGGAAATTAACCACGTCGTCAAATTCCCGGTGAAGACGTCGAAGAAAACGCTCGCAACGCTGCGAAAACTTGCTGAGATCAGCGTATAGCGTCGCTCTCTGTTTTTCAAGTTCAAGTTTGTCAACGGACACGATGTCACGCCACTTGGATTTCTTTTCTGAAAATTCCGGAGAAGTGGTTTGCTTCAGCATTTTTTCAACAGCGTGCGACTGCTTCTTCTGCGACTCCATCTCAGCTTCGTCAAGGCCTTGCAGCTTGTTCAACACCTCTTCTCGGCTCTGTATATGCAGGTTTGCCTGGCCCCAGAGTTCCAACACTCGCTGAACCTTGTCTGCAAATTCAGGACGATTATATTTGTTCAGTAAACGCAATTTCTCTTGCGGCGGCAGGTGAAGCTGCGTCCATATTCTTTCCAGCGCAATCATTGCAGAGGCAAATTCCTGTGCATTGAGAAGGATCGCATTTCTTGCGTCAACAAACTCGTCAATTGTAAGACCGCCAGGAATATCATTGGTATCTCGAACGCTTTCACGAGCACCCGCCGGACCACCGGACCCTCGCGAGACTTCTGGTTCCAGAAGCATCGGGCTTTGACTCCGAATCGACGGAGCCGAAGAAAGCGTGATGTCCTTTGGTAGTGACAGGAGCGGTAAGATAGTCGATTCTGTGTCCTGCGCCTGCGGCTGCAGGGATGCTTTGGAAGTGTCTGTAAGACTGGAAATGAACTTCTGCGGTGCAGCTGGCCGCGGTTCATAAATATATTCCAATACGCGTTGAAAGCGCTGACGACCTCCATACATGCTCCACAAATGATGTTTCTCCATTTGTTTGAGCATCCGATCCCGTTCCGTTCCCTTCAACAACTCCTTGCTTGCAATACTCTGGAGCGGTTGCTGCTGATAGCTTCGTATGCGAGTTCGCCACTCGTCAGCGTCATCCACTGTGAAGAATGAAGCATAAACTTGGATAACCGACATTAGTCGATCTGCGCGGTCCAAGAGCAGCACATCAGCCTCGTCCAACGATGAACCAGAAATGCGCTTCGCGTGAGCAATTCTGAACACTTCCCTTGCGATACCAACAAACATTCTCGATATCTTTGTGACTACACCTTGACATGGATAGAAAATGCGCTCCTGCAAATCATGCGATAAAAGCGTTTCTGCACCCTTGATCCATGCTCGCAGTACACGGGAGTCCGCCATTTCCTGCTCCACGCCATGGAAAAAAGAGTGTTTGGATGCCAGAAACACAGGATGGTCGGCAATCACCGCGAGATGGTCCAGAAGCTCTTCTCGAATACGCTCAGAATCTACGACTTCCATAGTTTGCGATGCTTTGCACAGAGAAACGATTCGGGCCTCGAGACTAGAAAGGAGAGAATCAATGGCAGAAAATGATTCAAGGCGGCCGCGATCGAATTTCACATGCGCAGTGGGAGTCGCACACCGAAGGAACGATGCTTCAGACTCGGTTGCCAGTTCCGTGGATGGCGCCAGACCACCAGGCCGACATGGTCGAACTTTGACAAGAGACGACAATATCAGAGATTCTGAAAGTGTGTGACTGGAGGAGCGATTCGTAGAAGACATTGAACGATTCGACTTTGGTGAGACTGCACCAGATCCAGATCCACTGAGGATCGCTGAAGAATTAAGGATTCTAGAGACTTCTGAGTCCGGCTGCTCGTGATTCGGTATCGACACGTCCACTGGCTTTTCAGAAGTGCTACCCAGCTTCGCGGGTGCGGTCTTTAGATGCGGTTCGGATGCCAAACCGTCTCGGCTTGCGACGTCTATACCCGCTGCCGCGCCAGCTCTGCCCGTCTCCAGTTCTGCATTCCTTTGTCTGGCGGAGTCCACAGCGAAAAACACAGAATTGGTACGTAGTGATTTGGAACTTGCTCTTCTCAACATGGTACCTCGTCGTTCTTTAGCCGATTCGCGCTCTTCCACTGCTTTCGCCGTCTGCCTATCCTTCTCAAGTGCTTGTATGTGAATGGCGTCCAACTTCTCCTCTAGAGACGACGTTGCTCCATGGCTTCCAGCGTTGGAGTGTAGTCTGTGTTCCCTCCCACTCAACGAGCCCATCACATACGAATTTGGATCTCCCGAAAATGCAACGGACCTGGCACGGGACAGGTCATCCGCTCCGCCCTTGGACATGTAGTCATTCACCACCCTCCGTTCTATAGAATCAATGTCAATCTCTCTCCTGATTGCTGCCCGAAGAGCAGACTCTGCGCGCAGCTGGTTGACTTTCTGAGAAAACACGCCTCGTGAATTCCAGTCCGAGAGCTTCCGCTGGTGCTTCAGAACGAGCGAGTGTTTCGCAGAATCCAGAGTCCTTACTAACGCACTGTTGATCGCCCGATGATCTGCAGGTGTCAACGCCATTCTCAAAAACTCCCCAAGCAACCAACCCCCTAATGAATTATGAAATAAATAATAATAGCAATACCAAAAACGATAATGATGGTAATCGCTTCCTGCTTTTGCTTTGCTTTTTTTTTCTTTCCACCGTCAACATGAATGAAAACCGTTGAAATAATAACGCGTATTGTGATGCATACGGAAGGATAAACAAACAGACATGGTCGACACTGGCCGACACCAGCACGCTTGTTTCACAGGAATTCGTGCTTACGCACGCTCGGCCAAAATTCAGCGGGTGACACAGGCTCCGCACTTTCGACACTCTTTAACGCAGCATCCATAGCCATCTATTCTATCATTCGTTGGTTTCACTTTTTTAATTCAAATATGGGCGTGAGTGCGCTGGGATGACGCATTCGCCTACGCCTACGCCGCTCGATACAGGGCCTCCTAGGTCCCGCAGACCTACTAAGAGACCACGTGTCACTACGCCTACCGCCTCTTCCTCTCGTATCTCCAGGTGCATCAATCGCTGCAACTGAAGACACGAAAGCGCCTGCTGCTAGGGCCGTCAGAGTCGAAATCATCCTCTCTTCCACGATATTGTTCCAATATATCTCGTTTTGATTTGGCTTGCTGTCGTCGTCCACAATTCGGATTTGCTAAAAAGCTGCAGTGTATCCGCACTTCGTTTTAGCAACGATTCTACAAGAGCGCCCAACTTTCGCGAGCTTTCTGCGCGAACTCTGTCGGCGCACGCACTTGCGTGTTGGGGACCTGCGCCCCCCCGGACCCACAAGACGATCGATTGTCATGTAGCGTTGCAACAGTACCAATTAGAATCTCCGTAGTGATGTGTCGAGGGCCTGCCCTCGTATGTATAGTATGTTTAATTAATTCCGCATTGTCTGGCAACATTTTAAAACAAGAGATGAGCAATGACAATGGTAGCATGAAGAAGTGAATGCGCAGGCGCGACCGTGCATCATTTATAATTCTCGAGGATCGCGTGCAAAACATGGAAAATGAATAGAAGAAACAACTGCAATAATGTCCGCAGTTTTCGCATCATTGTCCGACTCCCCGTCAATCGTATTCACGGCTCAGCTCGATCCGCAGTAGAAAAATCCATCGAGAGGAGTGTGTAGATAGTCGAGATGGTCTGGGATGGAGTCGTCGATGTGCGCATCCGAACAGTGCTCGTCTTCCCCCAGCATGCACTGAACCACGCTGGAAAAGTCTTCATTGTAGAACATCTCCACGCCTCCGTGAATATACGAAATCGACGCGGAAAGTGTCGGAGGAACATGTGGAACAATATCCTTGTTGTGAACCAATCGGTAATACGACGTCAACTGCTGTTCGGACCATTCCGCAAATGCAGCATTTCCGACACGTGGCTGACCATAGTTGTAAACATTCACTCTCCGGTTGATCGCCGCCGCAATCTTTGGATCGGTCATCAACTCCAGGCAAGCAATTTGTGCACAGGCCGCACCCAGGGAATGTCCCATACAAGTCAGTTCAAACTCGAATCCTGCTGCGTATTTGTCGATGAGCTTGCCGAGGGATGCGACAGCCTGAGAATTCACCGACATGTACGACTCGTAAAAACCTTCATGAATCATCATGCCCGGTGCAGAATTCGGTCGATACGGTATCTGCTTGAATTCCAAATCGTCAATCCAATCCCTGACAGAATAAGTCCCTCGAAAAACGACAGACAGCGAAACGCTGTTTGTGTCGCGATTGACAAACACCCCCGTGTATCCGTGCAGATCGTTACTCGATGCATACAGAATGGAGTCCATGATGAACATGGAAACCTCATCCGCCTTGCATTGATGACAAGAAAACGAGGCAATATCGCTGTCTGGACAGTATGCAAGTCCGCTCAGAATTGCGCCTGCTTTCGCCAAACGCGGATCGTACGGCGCATAGCTTGCTTGGCAAGACACTACACAGAGTAGCAATATTGAGAAAAATATCCGCATGTTCTCAGAAGGTTGTGAGTATAAGACGAATAACAGGGAGAGAGGGAGAGAGAGGGAGAGAGGGAGAAGAAGAAAGAAGAAGAAGAAGAAGAAGAAGAAGAAGAAGAAGAACATATATCCAAGCGTCGATTTTCGTCACGCAAACCACCCCGTCCCCGACGGACTGGCCCAGATGCAGGTGCAGAAACGGGTACAGCTGGCGGCAACCACCGATATCTACCGTATAACCCTCCAACCCAAAACGTCTGGTGGATGGCTGTGACGAAAACATAGGTTGCTTCTGTTTTTTGGGGTGCGCAGACCCATGGATGTCCCACTCAAAAGGGGGAACTCATTGGATGGGCGCTGATGCAGATTTACAACGGCCCTTTACGCCAAATAATCTGTCTGAGGCGCAGCATGCGAGACAAGTGTTTGGAAAGGTTTGGGTTGGAGGATAGTGCCTAACAGAATACATTTTTGGTGCCGAGTTTAAACACTCTCTGGTTCGTCAGGACGAACAGAAGTTGTGCAGGATAGACGACTCAGGGATAGAACTCTCATTTCATCCAACACGGAATACAAAGTTGATTTCCGCCTGCGACTGTTTCTCCTGGCAAGGACCTCCCCCGACTCAGCAACACTCGGTGACCGTAATTCTGCCACGAAATCTTTAAGAGACAACATCGGAGAGCTGATCGACAGCTTGGATCGAGATTGAAATCCGGAACGCGGTGGGAATTCCGCATCGAGCCCCTGTAAACGAATTTGAACATACGGCAAATGATACAGCGAATCGACGACCTGCAAGGATACGAGGACAGCGGAAAACAAGCGATACGTAGACCCGTTCCAGCGTAGAGACATGGATGTACTGTCAAAGTTCGTTGCATCGTCTAAAACAATGTCGCCCTTCAGACGGAACTCGGGAACCAACACAGACAGCTTGCTCACGGATACTGCAAAAACCGTCGCGGGAAATACCTTGTCAGCAGGCACGCGCCTGGCAAGGTAACGAGCTCTGAACCACTCCGTTGCGTATGATTGAATATGCTTGACTCGACGATGCCGATCATTGATGTAGGATGCAAGCTCTGAATAGAATCTGCGGTTGGCAACTGTGCTTGTGTCATGTACGGACGCCGCTGGAATTAGCAGAAGGCGATGAGCAACGATATCTGCATACCGACGAATAGGCGAAGTAAAATGGGTGTACAGAGGTACTCCAAGCCCGTAATGCGGCCACTCAAGCTTCGCAGTAGTCCCGGAACATATGTACTGCGCTTCGGACATGCACCGAGTGGCGAGTGCCCGCAGCAACCCGTGAGGATCGGAGTGCGCCTCGAGACTGGCAGAAAGTTCTTGCCCCGAAGAAACGTCAAAATGATCAGCGTGCAGTCCAACAATCGCAATTCTCTGGAGCTCTAGCAGATCCTCGGCATCGGGCGGATTGTGATGTCGGAGGAACGCAAGATCTGCGTTCCGTGACACAAGCTGCTGGGCAACGTAGCAGTTGGTCTGAATCATCCATTCGGCGACAACATGATGCATCAAATCCGCGTCATCCTCGAGACGGCCCTCCGCACTTTCCAATACAAATTCAGCAGTATCGATTTTCTTAAAGCTGACTTCCTCCAAAGAATTCAATTCAAGTGCGCCGTTGTCCATTCGTGCCTGCCGGAACCGAGACGCATACACAGTGAGGTCACGAATCGCAGCTTTCATGGCGGGGACGTGGTCCGGATTCAGATATCTGTATTTTTCCACGCTTTGTATTTGCTTTTCGGGCTGAAACTTGGTCCAAAATACGGACAGATCTTCACTCTCAAACATCCGCTGTGCTTGCTCATACGACAGCGCGTAGCGAGACCGGATGATGGTTCTTCCGTGCCATGATTCCAGAATCCTGCCAGTGGAACCGTCGAGAACCCACAGCACACTGACAGCTAAGCGGTCCGTATTCTCCAACAAGGAGCATGCGTTCGACGATAAAATCTCGGGAAGCATGTGCATGCGCCGATCAATCATGTAGATGGTCATCGCTCGTTGACGAGCCTCATTGTCCAGCGCAGAACCCTCGGATAAGATTGCAGAAACATCGGCGATGTGTACACCTATTTCTACATTGCCGTTCTCCAGTCTTGTCACAGACATTGCGTCATCAATATCTGTGCAGGACACCGGATCGACGGAAAAGACAAAGTGGGACTTTCTGAGATCTCTTCTCGATTCCACAATACTCTCTGGAAACTGAAAGTCAAAAGGTTTGCCGCTTTTCGCGCCATCTTGAATGAACTTTGGAATACATGACAACGCCACGTCGGAGAAATCCTGCAATCTCACCTCGTGCTCAACCAATACCGCTTCCGATTCGGCATTCAAGTCATTAATCGCGCCCAACACCTTGACCACAATGCCTCGTGGAAACTTGGCGCCCGCATCCCATTCTACAATTCGAGCAACGAGCCTTTGTCCGCGTAGCGTTATGCGAGTTTGAGGTGCCACGGTAAGTTCAATCGACGGAAAGCGACGATCTAAAGGAATGCACACAGAAGAATCCGTTTGTTGCGATAACGTCACCACCAAAGGCCTCCAAGATCGCTGTACAATTCCTTTAACGTCGCCAGATTCTTTGTCCAGAAACACCACGTCGCCGCACACGGCACGATTCGGATTGCGCACTGCGTGGCCACTTACCCACGATTTTCTGCCAGATAAAGACACTTCCAGAGTCCCACGAGCAAATTGACCTTCAGCTACTCTCGTTTCGCAATACTCGGTACTGTAGTAGTCGGACGACTGCTCTTGACCGGACTGCAGAGCAAAGGCATCCTCGCTGCTCTCGAAGACAGAATCAGCGGATTCTCGCATCAGTGACAGTCTACAAATCACATCGTCTTCAAAAAACCCATAGACGTACAAAAGGAAGTGATCAATGTCTGCAGCATCGTTCAAACCATGAACCGAAACGTCGGGCAAGTGTCGCTTGTAGAACGCGACCAGCGACACAAACCTCTTGATTTCGTCGTCCTCTTCCACAAACGTGTCTGCGCAGAAATCATTGGGAAAGACAATTCCAAACGAGACAGATTCGGTGTCCTTGAGGTACGGAGGCAGCAGCAGGTCTCGAATCTTCTGTGCAGCACGAGATCCCGAGACCTTGCGAATTCTCGTCAGCAAGGAGCTAGGAACGACAAGCGAGAGCGAATTTCGTACAAACCCGTCCGACTGATTCAGTCTCAAGCTGTCACAAATGAGCGCAATCCCGTCAACAAAGGCACGGATCGCCTTCGGGCCAACAATCCAAACATGACTGGACCCGAGCACTGGAAGCGCATACAAATGACGACACGATTTGCAGGAAACATGCTGACAATCAATGTCCGTTCTAAGATGTCTCTCTTTTGATACAATTGTCACGCGACCTTTCCGATTACGAATGGCATACGATGCACTGGTGGACATCCTGGAGATTCCAATGCGCCTGTTTTGCTCTAACAACAAATCGGAAAGCAAAAACGCAGTTCCGCAGCCTTCTTTGGACTTTCTACTGAAAGCAACATTGAGTCCAAGTCCCCTCCCAGCTTTCCCGGCAGTCCACTACAGCAGCAAGTCCGAACCAAGGGCGACTTCTTATGAAACCGTCTTTCCGCTCGCAATCGCGACACGGATGTTCTTCCGCATGCATTTTAACATGGATGTAGGGGAGGGTGGCGATGAAAAATTGCAAGGCGGAGATGATACTGAGGTTTATTCGGATTAAACGTGCAGCAGGCACAGCGGTGCGTTGAGCGATCAGCTCAAGAGGGGGAGGGGGGAAAACTGAAACGAAACGTTCTGTGAAAATGGAGCCTATTCTTTCACATATTCCAAAACCAGAACGCTAGCAACCGATTCGCTCATCTTTGACGGGATATTAGAAAGTAGCATTACTGAGGAGCTGACGAGCCCCGAACATTGTCGAACGACGGGCATGTCGACAGCTTTGGAGAGACGAGCAAGTATCTCTCGGACCTTTTCTCGGAGTGTTCCGTTCAGGAGTCTATACAGTGATATGCTCACCAGGACGCACAACTCGGAAAACAGGCCAAGAAAGCAGTGGTTACGAGATGCCGGGCCTGTCTGCTGCACCAAAAACGAAAAGGAGTCCAGGATTTTCACAAGACGATGACACACGTCATCGGAAAGGTCGTCGAAATCAGCCAGCTTGCGGATCAAACTGGACGCAAACAAAAGGCGTGGAACAGAGTCCGAACCTCCAAGGCTCCCTAAGAAATCAAGGATAAAGTTCAAAGAGTCCTTGAAAACTTGCTTTTCGCTTCTTTCCGCAACGTACCCGCCACAGACGCTCAAGCAGTCAAGAAGATGGTTCCCCAGCAATGGACTTTTGAAGGGCTTGGAGGCTATATCAACGATCATGTTGAAGGACTTACTCAACTGAGTAGACGGACTCTGCATACAAAACCACTCGACAAACGACAGTGAAACTTGGAACAAATGCTCCGGAATATCAACATCCACGGCACTCGATGGAAAAACCACGCCCGAAACAGACCAATCCACCCACGCAGACGAAGTTTCAAAAATTCCAAACGGGATCATCATTGCACCCTGCACAACTCTCGCCACAAACGTGGAGTCAAACGATCCCGCAACCAAACCCCTTTCGATAAAACGTAAAATGCTTGGGTATACAAGAAAGGGAAACGCTCTGCACACTTGGAAGATGTTCACCCACACTACCAACGAGGAAGACAGTGTTTGAAAGCAGGAATCATCCAAGCGAGTTAGAAGCGTAACGAAAGAATGGGCAAAAATGTAATGTCGATTTAGAGGACAAGGCCAAAGACACCAATCGCTCGAATCGGAGCTCAAAATCAGCGAGCGAAACTCTTCTCCGGCAGCAGCCGCGAACTCATTGCACGCCATGGAAATCAGCGGCCACGTCTCGAGGGATTCGCAGGACTTAAGCCTGCTTCTGAAAGCGACAATAAAAGAGGTGATTTCTTCAATTGAATCTCCTTCTCGGAGTTTCTGGGATACGCAGGCTGACAGAAATTTGATACTGTCGAGAGCGATGGATTCGAGAACAATGGGCGTGAATGTGAACTTGGAAGCTTCTTTCTCGAAGCACGTCGCAACCTGACTCAGCGTCCGCAAGCTTTGTTCAATCACTGCAGTTTTCACGGCATCATCTTGATTCTCAAAGTAGCGTCTGCAGATAAAAAATGAGCGGTTCGTTCTATCTACCTTGTCCGCCACCGCAGCCGATAGCACATCCGCCGGAGTGTGCAAAATCGTCAAGTAGTCGCTGCTAGACGACACGCACTTTCTTCCAACGACGTCAAACCAGTCTATTGTCTTGGCGGTCGACGACAGGCCAGACAGAAATCCTTTTGATGACTGCGACTTTGCTGCAAACTCGTTTACATCGCGCATTGTTAGCAAAATATCCGAGATGCCGAACTTCCGTGGCGTATTCCCTTTGCCGAGTGGAATATCTGAAGAGTTCTGATTGGATGCGATCGTCAGTCCGCGATAGAGCAATCCGCAGAGCAATCCTGCACGCGATGCATCATTGAGCCACTCAGCGCAGCAGCTGATCAACAGCGATCTCCACGTTGGATGATACACTTCTGTTCGCAGCGACACATCCCCATCAAACACTCCGGGTGAAATTCTGTGAATGGCAAGAAGATCCTTCAACGCGCCCAGAAAATCACGACTTGCCGATTTCGATCTGGGCTGCTCCGCAACGACCCGCGACGACGCCTCGACGCTCTTCACCAACTCCGACGACGGAATAAACTCCAGGGACTCCCACGGCTTCTGCAACTGATAAGAAAGTACCTTGCCTTGTGACATGCTTGCTCGACAACTGGCTTTGTGTGCAGTCCTATCATTCACAGGCTGGCAGTGGAAAAAAAGAAGCCAAAAAAGAAAGGGAAAAGGCAATGTTAAATTTAAAATGTAAATATTTATTAAAAAAACAGTCTACATGAACGGAGGGGCAGAACCTGCATGTGTCCAATGCTTTGGGCCGGAGGAGATGAGGACACACCGCTGCCACTAATTGCGATATGATGAAGCAATCTAAAGCGCACGTAAAAACAAAAAAACACTGCCACACGCCATGCGCATGCGTTTGCTATCTAAGCACCTCCGTCACACGATGCCCGATTCGTTTCGCCCCATTTTGATCATGAAATCCCTATAAACACGCCGCCGCGTTGCATTATGCATGTTGTTGGGTTGCAGCATTGATTATGGGTGATCAGCGATGATTATACGTGGTTAGTGCACAATGTAGGCGTCACACGACTCATGAATCGGCTCTGCGGGGAGCTGAGGAAACCTGGAAGAGGACGAATATTTTTTTTATTGAACATGACGCAAACAAACTCCAAACGCGGGACGTATAATAGAATAAACAAAAACGAAGACAAGTACAAGAACTCAAATACCGGTTCCGAAAACACCAGCTCCAGGACGAGTTGGCCTAATTGACGAGGGAACTTGATATGCGCCAGGGCCGGGAGTGTCGGACGATGGGATGATACCGCCTTCTTTGGGCTTGCCAGTAATACTGAATGCAGGGGTTCCATGCTTCTTGTACTCTCCAGAATACGCACCAGGCCCCGGAGTGTCCTTGGAGCCCACGTTCATGGGATCGCCAAACTTCATCCTCCCCGAAATACTGAAGGCAGGGGAAGATGAGCGAGGACGAGCATCGTATGCACCAGGACCTGGAGAGTCTGACTTGTCCCCAAGTGCACCCCCCGTCTTTGGCTTTCCAGAAATCGAATACGACGGAGGCGAGTTCTTCCGGAATGCAGCAGCGTCGTAGGCACCAGGTCCAGGAGTGTCCTTCGATCCAACATTCAGCGGCGATCCGAAATTCGTGCGCCCAGAAATAGAAGCAGCAATATTGGATCTCGGCCGATCCGCATTGTACGAACCCGGACCCGGCGTGTCATTTCCTCCAAAAATCCCTCCCTTGTCCGTCCGACCTGCAATCGAGTACGCAGGAGGAGACTTCCGGGAATCCTTCGGCTGGTAGGCGCCAGGCCCCGGGGAGTTTTCAGATGCAGTCCCCAACGGATCTCCAAACTTGTTTCTTCCAGAAATCGAATACGCCGGAGATGAGCCAGGGCGTCCAGGCGAGTACGCACCCGGGCCCGGAACATCCTTCACAGTCGATAGCGCCCCACCAGATTTCGGTTTCCCGGTGATGGTGAACGCTTTTCCAGTCTCCTTTCGTTGCGGAGAATAAGCCAGAGGACCTGGCGAATCACCAAGCGCCGTCAAAGGATCACCGAACTTCATCCTCCCCGAAATACTGAATGAAGGAGATGCAGATCTGGGCTGAGCATTGTATGAACCAGGACCCGGAACATCCTTAGCAGGAGAGTCCAATGCTGATCCTTTGGGCTTTCCAGAAATCGAATACGACGGAGGCGAGTTCTTCCGGAATGCAGCAGCGTCGTAGGCACCAGGTCCAGGAGTGTCCTTCGATCCAACATTCAGCGGCGATCCGAAATTCGTGCGCCCAGAAATAGAAGCAGCAATATTGGATCTCGGCCGATCCGCATTGTACGAACCCGGACCCGGCGTGTCATTTCCTCCAAAAATCCCTCCCTTGTCCGTCCGACCTGCAATCGAGTACGCAGGAGGAGACTTCCGGGAATCCTTCGGCTGGTAGGCGCCAGGCCCCGGGGAGTTTTCAGATGCAGTCCCCAACGGATCTCCAAACTTGTTTCTTCCAGAAATCGAATACGCCGGAGATGAGCCAGGGCGTCCAGGCGAGTACGCACCCGGGCCCGGAACATCCTTCACAGTCGATAGCGCCCCACCAGATTTCGGTTTTCCAAGAATGGTGTATGATTTCGAGACATTTGTTTTCTGTGGTGAGTATGCCAACGGTCCTGGAGAGTCCCCAAGCGCTGTCAACGGATCACCGAATTTGTTCCGTCCAGAAATAGAAGATGCCGGCGAATCCTTTCCCAATCCACGAGAGTAATTGTAGGAGCCCTGAAAAAAACAGAAAAAAGAAGAAAACAGACGCAAGTTTGAAGAACATGTGAGTATAGACTATATAAAACGCTAAAATGCTGGAATGCTGCCAGAATGAACAATAATAACAACAACACCAGTAAAAATGAATAAAACAACAAGGAGGGATATTGGTAGAACATACGGGTCCAGGAACATCCTTTGACGGTGAATCAAGAGCAGAACCCTTTGACTTTCCAGAAATCGTGTATGACGGTGGCGACGCCTTTCGGAACTGAGACACATCGTAAGATCCTGGTCCAGGAACCGATGCACTCCCGGTATCCAAAGGAGACCCAAACTTGTTTCTCCCGGACATCGAAAACGACGGTGATTTTGAACGGTTATCCGGATTATACGCACCTGGACCAGGGTTCTCCTTTGACGCAGTTTCCAACGAGGATTTCCCGCGCGATCCAAAAGAGTACTTTGGAGCAGCCGTCTTTGTCCGCGAGAAATCTGGCGAATACGACGGTCCCGGAGACTCCACCTTGCCTTCCATCGGTAACGGTCTTCCCACATGTTTGCGTTCCTTGACAGGAGATACCGGAGATGCAGTCATCTACAAATCAATCAACGAAAACCAAACCAATCAGCCAACCAACCCGCACACAAGCAAACAAATAACGGACACAAGTTCAAAACTAAACAAGAAACACAAAAAAAGAAGAAGAAGAATAACAAGAATAGCACAAAGAATTGTAAAAGAAATGTATGAATAAAAAATACATATACATACTTTAAAATAATAAAATTTAAAAGAAAGACGAAAGGATGCGCTACTTTGGAGATCGGCAGATCGCGTCAGAGTGAGCAGGCACGGTTGTTCTCTCTCTCTCTCTCTCTCCCTCTCTCTCTTTCTCTCAGCACAGAAAAAAGATGGGTATGAAAACGGGAGAGTTCCCCGACTTTCCCAGAGCTGCGGTTGGAATGCTTTTGGCATCAAGCACCAACTCAATTGGGAGTTTGACAAGGACGCAGTTGACAGTACGACAGGCAACGCGCCACATGAAATCACAACAGATTACTCGCACTCGGTGCGGGATCACGCCGAACGACTCGAAAGCCCGAAACCAGTCACAAGGATAATACAACGACGAAAAGAATAGCAGCATTATGAACATCAAGAAGAAAAAAAGAAGTATTTATTATCTAAAGGTTTTATAAAATAAATAATAGCAAAAGACAAAAAGAAAAAAAGGTAAAAATATTATTATTGGGGGAAAAAGTAAATTTGCTCATCGTCGTCAATGGGTGGCTTTCCAGTAAAGGTCGCTCGATAATTGTAAATGAGTGCATCTTGTTCGGCTTCAAAGCTTGGGAATGTGTGAGAGGATTTTCTTGCTTCTGAGACCAGGTACTGGGCAATGGCTTGCATAATCCTGACGTCTTTTGCGGAATGGTCGATCTGTTCATCAGATGCCCATTCGTAGACAGATCTTTCCGGATGCCACTGCAGGCCCGTGAAAGGATACTGGTACGACTCCCAGCCCGAGACAAATGTCCTCCCCAATCGATCCGTCGACGTTGATATCCACTGGAAGAAAAACTTCAGCGGATACTTTTCATTCATGTACGCGTCCTGAAACGAGATTCCGTAATGATGGTAGTTGTCAGTGGCATTCGCGGACGCCAAATAGGCAAGCTCGCCCGATGTCAGCAATGAGAAAAGACGAGCGTTGTATGATGGATTGAGCTGCAGGGACAGCGAGATGTTTTCTGCATCGAAGGACGACAGGATCGACACATCTCCGCCGCTCAGAATGACACCTTCGAGTTCAAATCCGAGGCACGTTCCATGAATTGGAAAGTAGTCGCCATTATCATTTGCATCCTTTGCCCAGTTCCACAACTTTGTCGTTGTCTGGGCATACAAGGTGTGGTTGATGATATCGGCGCCGCCGGGAAACACCAGCCCATTGATGGCCTTGAACAGATACTGGAGCTCCGAATCCGAAGCATCAAATGGAACTGGAACGACGCGGGCGCCCGCTGCCTCCAGCCACTTCACGTAGTCCGCATTCACAAAGGACGACCCGTAAGGTGTCCATGAATCCGGGCTGGGCTCCGTCATGATCCCAAAGATCGGGCGAGGATTGTTCACGGCTTGAGACAGCGACACCGGAATCACCAGAAACATGCACAGTACGTGCACGAGAACCAAAATGCCCATGGTTGCCTTTTTTTTTCTTGCATCTCTCTCTCTCTCTCTCTCTCTCTCTCTTTCACTCCCTCTGTGGAAACGAGGTTGATCCTCCTACCGCCTGGCAATCAGTAAACACTACACAGAACTGACGAGTCGAGGAAAAAATTCGTTGTTGCTGCTCGGGTCTCGCCAATCTCCGGAGCTTTTTAATCCTTCAATTTGTGCTGGGTGCATGACACATCACGCAGCCTAGTGCATTCATCAAATGCGCAAGTGTGCTGCGATTACAGTAAGCGTGGTGGACCTGCGGGCTTTGGGAATCGGAATAGAGGGCGTGCTTTTCTCTGTGTGTGTGTGTGTGTGTGTGTGTGCGTTCGTTTCCCTCTTCTTTTCTTGTTCTTTTTCTTTTTGGGGGGTCGTGGCCGTTGGCGTGTTCGTCGTCACATACAAAGATCCGACTCTGCTTGAAGAATGGTCGACGAGGTCACTCTCAAGCCTAGGACGATTATTATTTTTTTTTGCAGATGAAGAAAGCAGGACGAAGCGCATTCGAGGCAAAGTACGAGTACGAGATGTGTGCCTACATGCAGAATCCGCGAGTACGAGATCGGGTGGACCGCGTGCTGCAAGATCATCTCTCAGACCGCTCGATTCGAACCTCGCTGCTGATTGAACAAGCGTCGTGGAATCCCCCGCGGGAATCAAAGCATTATACGTACGTGAACTGGGATGATGCTGGTGCTGCTGGTTCTTCTGCGAACGCAGAGTCTCCGCGAAACAGGCTGTCTTCCAAGGCAAGGGTGCAGCCGACGGCGCCGTGTCCAATTTCGTCATTCACGGTACTGTCGTTGCTGTGGAATCAAAGAATCACTTCCATCAGGCTGGTGTTTGTGGATGCCAATCCAAGAAACGAAGAGGAGCGCGGTGTGTGGAGTGACTTTTGGAGTGCCGTCTTCGAATACGCTTCATCTCTCCGGGAAATCGTGTTGGAGAGAAACCGCATGCGTCCAGACAGCTTGCCATTCTTACCTCGACTGCTGCTTGAAAACCACTCGATAGAAAGCATATGCATCCGAGATAACTTCATTCCTCCAATTCACACATGCGCATCCTACTCCGGTTCAGAAGCAGTCGAAAAAATAGACGACATGCGTCATCCTTCTCCTGTATGCTTCGTGTGGAGCCAACTATTGTCGCGTCCGCTGAGTCCGATTACGAGGCTGAATCTCGATGAATGCGGCTTGGATTCGGACTGCGTCATCCTGCTTGCAAAGGCTTTCTCCAAGGCTGATGGAGGCATTTTGCAACACCTGTCGCTGCGCACCAACCTGTTTAGTCGTGAAGCATTTCTCCAATTAGTATCGTCTCTGAAAGCGTCGTCCACGCTTGTCTCTCTGGACGTTTCGTCGTGCTCTGCAATGGGAAGGTCATCGACGCCGCTTTGTGGCTGGGCGTCTGCGTTTTCCAAATGGGTATGTGATTCGCCGAGCCTCCGAGTCGTCAAGCTCGCAAACTGTTTCATAAGCCCCGATCACGGTCTGGCCCTTGTGCAGGGTCTCCCGAACTGCCTCTGCAGGAGTTTTTGTTTGGACTTAACCAACAACGGGCTGTCTGTTTCTTACCAATTCTTAGTTGGACTGAATGACTATGTTTCCTCCAAATCCCCCCTCCATGACGTGCTCCTCTTTCACGATCCGTCGCACGCATCCGACAACACCCGTACAATGACCCAGTCGTCGAGTTTTGATGAATTGCGAAGCGATGTTATTGGTGAGTTCGACAAGGGTTTGCAAGTTGCGTCGGCTTGTAGCGATGCTGCCGTTTATGAAATTCGACAAAACTATGTACATCTCTGTGCAGCAACCGCGGATGCTCAAGGAGAATTTCTTGCGTTCTGGCTCCCACTGTTTCACAAGAGAATGGGGTGGGAATTTTCGATCGCGGACAACCAGGTGGAATTCCGCTCTCGCACCGTTTCCTCCTACAAGTTGTCCGTCCCAAGAACACTAAAGGCATTCATGACGGGGTTTCTCGATGCTACTGACGCGTGCGCGAATTCGTGCCAGTCTTTATTTGGCGCGTGGGTTCGCAGAGGAGGATGCGCATTTTTTCCATCCGTCCTGAAATCCTTGACGGAGGCGACGGCCTTTTCCTGCGAACGACTGGTGTCCGGAGCGCTATTCCCCCGTCCATCCTCTCAATTGATCCAAATATACCATTGCCAGACTGGATCCATGTTCTCCGCGCACCGATGTGTGCTTGAAGTTTCTCCGTTTTTTAGGGGCCTTCTTGCAAGTTCGGCGGCGGGGTTTGAAGAAGCCCGCGAGCTGTCTCAAAATGGCCGTATCGTTTTGCATTTTGAGAATCTGCCAGCAGTCTTTCCATGCATTTTGTGTTTTCTGTACTTTGGAATCCCTCATTTCTTGGAGGCTTCGAATGCGCTGCAGGTGCTCGAGTTCGCTCACTTGTTCGACTTGCGTGGCCTTGTAACGCAGGCCGAGGCATTCATTATTGGGAGGATGGGAGACTTTGATTGTGCAGAATTGGAACGAACCGCTGTGATGTACGGTCTGCGCGTTCTCCAAACGAAAGCACACGCTGTGCAGGCTCACAATGCAAGAGTGAAGCGCTTTCCCTTTAGTCGGTCAGTGTCTTGATTCCCCCGGTCAAACAGAAGGAGTTCCGTCACTCGACACGATAGTTTGTGGCGGAGGTCGTTTTAGCATTTTAAATATTAAATGTTTTGGTTTAAATTTAAAAACATAAAAAACAGTTTTAAAAAAAAGTATGAGGACAAACACGAAGCAAAACGAAAAGGTGCGTCAGTACCCCAATTTTCAGGTATCGAACAGGGCCGGTATCAAACGGCTTTTTCACTCCCAGCTTTGGCACTGGTAACGCCGTCCTTGTGCGAAGTCTGCCTGGAGCTCCGTGAATGCTTTTCACGAAAATACGCAAATCGATATCTTACCGAAGCACGATCTGCAAGCGTTAAGAGCTTGGCGTCGGCGACTTTTTGAATCGTTTTGAAACCGTCAGAAGGGACGCTTGCTGTAGCTTCCGCCGTCCACATGCTTATTCGATCATCATCTCCTGGAAGACAAGCGAGACAAGACACAACGAGATCCGCATTGTTTCTGCGGCAAACAACTCCAGAACCCATGTGAATCATGTGATTGTCCAGGTGCAACATCTCCGGTATCTTGTCTGGTAAATTGAGCCCAAGCTTCGAGCCCACGGTCCTGCGATTTCGACTCATGAAGAACAGGAAACGAACGAAAAGCAGCGGGACGGATGGCTGCACGCAATCCAGAGACACCACGCAGGGGAAGTGATTCCCAGAGCACAAGTCTGCAAACGACGGGAGGTTTGGAAAATGCATCCGGAGAAATGAACAAAATATCACGTACAAGAGAGGCTCCAGTGCCCCGGGACCCTGCGGGAAAAGCGTGCTCGCGAGGAAATTATACAAGACTTCCGATTGCGGAAATGAGCTTTGCATTCCTGTCCAAAGGGCGCTGAGTAAGAACGAGTCAAACGGCCGACGATGCGGCTGCGATGCCATAACCGACGCGCGGGCATCCGAGACACACATCATGGAGAGAGCAAAGAGGCACGCGGAAACGTGCTTGTGTGCTGGATCGCAGGGAATAAACAAGTCCAAATCATAACCATGTCTCTCACTTCCTAATGAGAAAGCGCGGTAGAACTGGAATTGGATTGGAGGGAACGAGAGTCCCTCGATCGATCGTGCGGCATTGTCAAACGTGTCGATGGGGTCCTCAATCCATATCAGCCTGTCTGCGAAATGCAGCTCTTGCGCCGGTAGATGCTCTTGAGCTAAGACGTCCTTGTATGTTTGCGCAATGTCTTTTCGTAAAACAGGAGTTTGAACACGAATTGACACGGCCCGCGTCGAATAGTCGAAGTCGTTTGCAAAGAATGCGAAGAATCCGTACAGCAGTGCATCGACTGTCAGGTCGTTCTTCGACTTCCATGTCCGAATGACAGACAGGGCTTGGGAAGGGAAAAGATAACTCGACAAGTGGTTAACGTCTGGGAAGTCCTTGCAGGTCATCTTCATGTGTCCTGCAGCAGCGGCCCACAGACGCCCTCGCTCCACGTTCAGTTCAAGCACAGGAATAACCTCTTGTTGTTGAAGATAGAACAGCAGCATCAAGATGAGCGAGTATGAATTGAAATAGCCTGTTGAAGACACAATTCCTCTCCGTTTTCCCCAATGCTTCACAAGCAGGCCTAGAGGCCGAACTCTGGGGTCCATACGCGAATATGTCGACAACAGCTCCGAGTTCAGCAGCACTTTGGGATTCGCACCGAACGACAGGTCGCATTGTAACGGCAAGCGACTATCAGCGGTCTTGACGAGGACTGCAAACTTGACAAGAGGCACGCGAGCATGCAGGATGTCTATAACACGACCAATGGATACCAACCGGTTCTTCGGAGACCGTGCCGCATTCCGCAGGCATCGGAGAACCCGTTCGGGCGACACCGCCGGATTCAAGTACATCATATCAATGTCGAATGCGCCGTGTGTGCAGAACCCATTTGAAAAGGACCCGAATATATGCAGCGGAACACTCTCGACGGTGTCTCCAGGCGACCCAAAGCAGTCCAGCAGCAGTGCCTTCAGCTCCGTCAAAACAGCCGACACAGCAGCCCAGTCCGCACTCGACAACTTGAATGTCTCCACCAAGCTCGACAAGCATTCACGACAGTCTTGCTGCATACTAGTGTTTCTTGCTCTATCGACACCGTATCAGCGTCGTTCCGATTCCTCAGCGCTTCATTCCTTCATAGTACGTGACCTCGTTCCGTAAATCTGCAAGCCGCAAGCCACACAGCGAGCCCCTCAGTACCGCAGAGTACTGTAGTAGAACGAGCGACGGCTGCCCCCCTGCTGCTGTCTCACGTGAGCCTTGGAACGCGAGCAAGACGGGCGAAGCATGCCTGCTGTAAAAAACAAAACCCGATCTGTCTAGGATGTGTGCTTGTGTGTGTCCAAAGCGGGTCAGGCGACGCCACAAAGAACAGAGTGTTTGCGTTTTTTCGAGTTCTTGGGAATTGGTGTACTACCACGTCGCCCAGAAATTAAATTAAAATAATAGTTAATAAATAAATAAAGGGACGTGCGGGTGTGGGATACATGCAAGCAAGCAATTCATTTTCTTTTTCCGTATATTTTTTCTCTTGTGGTTTTTTGGGTTTTTGGTTTTTGGGTGGTTTGGTCTCAAAGAATTTAAAAAAGTAGTGTGTGGCTGCATCAGAAAGACTAATCAATTCTGTCCTCATGTGTTTTCAGACTAACAGGAAATCTTGTACATCATGTGCAACAAGAAATGAAAAAAGGAATGGAATAAGGAACGGAGTCGCGCGAAAAAGACAAAACATCTGAATGCTCGAGAAAATAGGGCTAAGCTGCAGCGTCTAACGTGCAATCTCGTTGTCAGGAAACGTTTTACAACAGCTGCACAGATTATTCCAAAAGAGAAAGTCGTCGCTGACGGGTGCGGAATACTCTTCGGGAAAAGGCGAATACGCTGCTTCGAAACAACTCTGCTTTAGGTGCCTATCAAACGTTGGAGTCCTCAATGACGTCTTAACATACATCATCCAGAACACGCGTGGGTGGCTTGCTCGTAGTTGATCCGCCGCTTGCCAGTCAAATCCATCCCCCCGACGTCTGCGAATTTCGGAAATAGATTGTGAACAATGCGTCATATGCAAAATAATAAGCATGGGTGATATTTGCAACCAAATTTTTTTTTTAAAATTGAAGGGGGGAAACGACGTCTGAAATACAACCAATAAAAATCATTTTTCCATTCTGCAAGCATTGATGAACTGCTGTCCGAGAGCTCGTGAGGGCAGGAATCCCCGTCGCCGCAGATACGATTTCTGCAGGGATTATTTATTTATTTTATTATGTTTATTTTGTTTTTTATAGAGACGTTGAAAGTGAGGTGCGGACCGAGACGGGATATGAAGAAGGATTCTTCGTTGGTATTCCCAAGTGAATGGTTAAGGGTTGTCGAGGAATCCGGTCGAGGACGATACCTTGTTGCACAGCAGTTCGTTCCAGAAGGGACGGTAGTTTGGAGCGAGAAGGCATTTGCATGCGGAATCGATACTGATTTCTTGCGTTACGGGTGTTCGTACTGCCACTCCATGTTTGATCCGCTTGGGTTTTTGGAAACTGCAGCAACCCGCACGATGGCATCTGACGAAGAGTCTGCGTATCTGGAGCACTCTGGATTGATCTACTGTGCATCTCAGCCGCAGAGCCATGCAGAGGAATCCATGCATTGTGTGGAGGCCGCTTCAAAAGAGACAGGTCGCGTCAATTGCACAGAGTGTCGCAGATCGTACTGCGACACGGAATGCTTCCGAAATGGTCACGCCGACCGGGAGTGCTTGCTGCTCAGCTCGTGGTACGAAGATCCTGTTACGCCGCTTATTCACAAGGACCACCAGACAGTCGCGAGACTCGTGTTGAATGGAATTGCGATGGGAAATGTATCGAAGCTTTTGTTTCTGGTTTCGAACGAAGAAGCGTTCAGTTCGGAAATGAGAATTGCGTATTCCGCAGTCGCGCAGTCCGTGATGAGGGCGGTCAAGGCGTGTGAAATGGCCCATGGAGCATTGGATGTCGACGAAAACGAGGTCTACCAAATGTGTTGTCACCAGCATTGCAATGTTTTTGGTGCTTGGGTCAACTTCAAAGTGTCGGTGGCCACAAATGCGCTGTTCTGGTCTTCACTGTTCAATCACTCGTGTTTCCCGAATGTCGTCAAGGAAGATGCTTGGGGAGGGCTTATTCGGTTCCACGCAGTCCGGGACATCAACGCTGGCGACGCAGTCTGTATTTCGTATGTCAGTGTGTGCGATCTGCAAAGCGTGCGGCAATCGGAGCTGTACCGCCACTATTTTTTCCACTGCGACTGCATTCGATGCCGAACATTGGACGAGAACGAGGATCACGAGGGACTGGAGCAGCAAAAGGAAGCCAACCACTGGGTACGAATGCACAGCTGTTCTTGCGGAGGCACCTATGTCCCATATGCAAACAGGCCGCTTTCACAAGTCCCGCGCATGCACCCGGCGTTCCGCAAACTCGCGGCGGCAGATGCTCAGCACCCGGCGCATCCAGAGGAATCCTGTCCCAATGTACACCAAGTCGTCGAAGGTAAAGACGGCGTTGTTCGAGTCACGAAAGAGAAGCTCGTCTCTGGCTACATTTGCCACTATTGCTACTCGACTACCACCGTGCTTGCCGGCGAAAGACTTTGCGTCGCATCGAAGCCCAAATCCCGGTAATACCCTCCAACCCAAACCTCTCCAAATATTTGGTTCGCATGCTGCGCCTCAGACAATTTGTTATTGTTTTTTGGCGTAGAGGGACTTTTTACAATCAGCATCAGTGCCCATCATCGACTACAAGGAAATCGGTTGTCAGCACTCGACAGCGTCTCATTGGGCCTCGACCTGCACACCCTCAGCCATGCTATCCGATGGCATTCACAGCCATCCACCAGTCGTTTTAGGTTGGAGGGTTTTATAGTACAACGTCTCTACATCGCTGGCGGCTGTACCTGCCGCCAAACTGCTCCTCCTGCATCGGGAGAAATACTTTTGTTATAATGTCCGACGATGGACGAATCGTTGTTTTGAAAGAAAAGACGCTCCTGTTTTTTCTTTGTGTCGATCACCGATTCTTTAATAAACGTCGCATTTATAGCATGTTTCGTGCTGGGCTTTCGCGGGTCGTTGCTGCTGCTGCTGCTGCTTCTCCGCAGCTAAGGATTTTTCGGTCGACTGTGCATGACCCATGGTTCAATCTCGCGACCGAAGAATGGATATTTAACCACTTGGAACCGAGTTCGCACACTTTGTTCTTGTGGAGAAACGACAAGACAGTTTGTATTTTGTTTTGTTTTTTATAGTTCCTCTCTATGGCTGTTCGCTGTTTCGGAGTCCATTTTTTTTCTCATGAATGTTAATACGATTTGTGTTTTGTGCTTTGTGTTTTGTTTTTGGCGACGTATTTTTGTTCCCTTTCTTTTTTTGCTGCACCGAGTAGGTTGTGATTGGGCGAAACCAGAATCCGTGGAAGGAGTGTCATTTGCAAAAGATGGAAGATGACCGTGTGCTGCTCGCGCGTCGCAAGTCTGGAGGAGGCGCTGTGTTTCAAGACCTGTATGACTTTCGGAAATTGTAATTGTGTTGGTTCGAATTGTGAGTGCAGCAAGTAGAGATGCTAACATTCGGGAAAATTTCTTGATTTTACGTCTGCTCGTTAGAGGAAACACGTGTTTCACGTTCATGTCGCCGATGGAGTCATATTCAAAGGACAACAATGGCAGAATCTTGATCGAGTCTTTGAAAGCGTTTGGGATTTCTGCCGAGGCCTCCGGGCGAAATGATCTCGTCATATCGGACACGAAGCGCAAGTTTTCAGGGTCTGCATTCAAGATCACTCGTGACCGAGCATTTCACCACGGAACGCTGCTTATCAACGTCGACATGACCGGAATGGGTAAGTATTTGAACCCGAGTAAAGCAAAGCTGCTATCCAAGGGTGTGACGTCAGTTCAGGCTCGCGTTGTGAATCTGACAGAGTTGAATCCTGCCATTTCGCACGAAGGACTGTGTTCACGCATTGAAGGTGAGTTTTGCAGGTTCTACGGTGTGGACACCAAACTCGTTGCGCGGGAAGATCTTCAGTACGAAACATTGTCGCAGATCGAAGAACTGAAGAGTTGCTACGAGTCAATGAAGGACTGGAACTGGAGGTTCGGGCAAACCCCAGACTTCACACACCATATGGAAAATAGGTTCAACTGGGCAACCATGGACGTGCAGATCGATTCTGAAAACGGCGTGATTTCGAAGATTGCTGTGTACTCGGATTCCTTGTTTCCTCTGCTTGTGGATCTACTCCGCGAGAACCTCAGGAATGCGCGGTATGATCACCACGGGATGCGTGATGCTTTCAACAAAATTCGAGCGCAGCTACATGCACTTTCTGTTCCCGTTGAAGAGCGCACGGTGGATCTCCCAGTCCAACACATCTCGGAGGAGACCACAAAAGATCCTCGCGTCTTGTTTTCGCGGACTGTGTTGGAGGAAACGTCCATGATCTCCGCAATTGACCGTGATGGCATGCTTTCCCAGCTGGACGAGTTTGAAAACTGGTTCATTGCATCCATGTAATAATGCTACAAGGAAGAGTCGTATTCTGGGACACCTTTTTCTTACACACACACACACACACACAAAGAAATACAAACTGTGACTATTACTGCAGCGGGGTGCTGCTATTGTAGACAACTAAAAGGAACGATCGAACGGGTGGGTTGGTCACAGTAGCGACCGCTGCTGTTGCGATTGTTGCTGATTTTCGGAAAGTAACACTCACGCAACACCGTACAAAAACAAGAGAGGAACATAAAATCTCTGTGACCAGTATACCTCTGAGTGCTGAGCACCATCCGCTACGTAGTGCATGGCGGTCACATTGGCTCTCCAGCCTGTCTGAATCAAGTCCTGAAACACGCTCTCCGTCTGCACAACATCATCGTTATCGGGTCCAGCGTTCCCGGAATCAACGTAGACGACCGAGCCTGCCGAAAGTGCGTCTTTCCCATACATTGGCAGGATGGTGTTCCTGAAATCTTCAGAATTCCACCAGAAGGAGGAAGACATGCAACCGGCAAATGGAAACACATGCGGCCGAGTCATCGCTGCGTAGCAAGAGACCAGACCGCCAAGGGAGCTTCCCAGAATGCCCATGCTGCCCGCCAGTCTCGAGAATCTCGGGTACCGCTCGAACGCAGCAGGAACCACAGTCTGCACGATAAAGTCCAGATAAGAGTCGGCCTTCCCACCCTGCCCGACGGTTGGATCCACCGAGTACGTGAGTTCATCGATGCGGTCCGCAGTGTTGTCCACAGCAACCACCATGATTTCATGCATCTTCTCCCCCATAATCAAGCCATCCAGTGTTTCTTGTGCATGCCACGAGTTCCCCATGAACGCCGTGCTCGCATTAAACACGTTCTGCCCATCGTGCATGATGAGCAAAGGGAAGTCCGTTCTGTATGGATTCTCGACGAACGATGGCGGCAAATAGACGACGAGGTCTCTCGAGTTGTTCAGCTGTTCCGAGAACACATCCCTGACATAAACGTACGATCCACGAGAACTGTAAAAGAACGGGTACACTCTGCACAGCGAACTCGTCGCCAACGGGTCTGACCGGACCGGAAAGCAATACGAGTTCGGACCCAGCTGCCAATCGGAGTCTCCCACGAGAACTTTGAGCGCAAGTCCCGTGTCACACGCTGCACGAAGCACAGTGCTCCACAAGTCGTTGTTGGACGACGATCGGGACAGCAGCATTCCGCTCTTCCAATTCAGCCCGTTCCCAGAACCGCGGAGATATAGCAATGCCGAGTCGTGCAGCAACGAGTGATCGTACCACACTTCAACAGTACATGACGCCGCCGCCGACGACGATGGCCGGAGGAAAAGTCCAAGAACCACCAGAAGGATCGCATGCGCATACTGTCGTCCGCCCATCATCCTCTTGTTTTTTTTTTTCTTTTTTTCTTTTTCCTGCGTCTCCCAGTGCCGCTGCCAAGAACTGCCCCGCAGCGGATGTATCCTGTTCTGCAAACGTTTGCAGCCCTTGCACAGGACCTTCCGGAAAAAGGGAAGCCAGGAAAACCACTGTAGTCCAGAGGGAATCGACACATGTCAACTCGTACCTCTTGAGGTTGAAAACTCCGGAAGAGCTGACGCAAGCGTCGACTGTCGAGCACTGACATATTGGAGTGGTTGGACACGGGGCGATGGGAAGTCGGTGGAGAGAAGGAAATGGCGGAGAGGAGCGTTCGAGTGTTTGATATCTGTGGGTACTTTACGGGCCGTTACGAGGGTCATGGAATCGAACTTGTGCATGTGCACGAAGACGGGGAAAAGTACATTGGCACAAAAGTGATTGGCGATCTCAACGTTCCGTCGGGATGCGTGTCCTTTGAAGTTCCCTACAGGCTAGTCATCACCGACCCGTCGCCCATGGCAGAAGCAGCGGGGCTTGCAGCGCATGGATTTCCGGGCGTTGCGATTGCGCTGAGTGATGGACACGGTTACATTGCAGAGCGGTTTCATCGCAACCCCGCCCGAATTCCAGGTTCGATTGTCGTGCATTCGTCGAATTCGTTTACGTTTACATGGTCTGCGCTTGGATCCATTTTCTTTTCCCGAGTTCAAGACTATCCGCTCCAGCCGGTATCCACCGCACACTGCTCTTAGGGGTAATTTTTCGTTCGTCTTTTAACTGCTGCTCTCAACACACACATACACACACATACACACACGTGCAGAAGGACGCACAAGATCCAAATGCAGAAGACGGATGTCGGACCCGCGGTTACTCGCCAAGAGCCTGTTTCCGCTCTTCGATGAGCTCGGCCTGTGTCTTGTTCAGCATGTCTCTGGAGAATTGGTCAATGTCGAGACCCGGGACGATTCTCCATTCGCCGTTTGCACACTGCACCGGGAACGAGAAGATGAGGCCCTTTTCAACGCCATACTCTCCCTTTGAGACAACAGCCATGGACACATACTCGCCCTCCTTTGTGCCGAGGACCCAGTCGTGCATGTGGTCGGCGATGGCATGAGCAGCCGACGCAGCAGACGACAGCTGTCGAGCCTTGATAACTGCGGCTCCGCGCTGCTGAACACACTTGATAAAATCAGAGTGCAACCAGGTCTGGTCGGTCTCTCCATTCAGAACGGTGTTCACGGAGCCTCGTCCTGCAATCTCGCCGTGCGAAACATCTGGATACTGAGTCGAGGAATGGTTGCCCCAGATGACAACGTTCTTCACATCCCCCGGGTTCGCCTTTGCGCGGATGGCAATCTGTCCCTTGGCGCGGTTATGGTCAAGGCGAGTCAGCGCAGTCACGTTTTCCGCAGGAATGTCCTTTGCATATCGTGACAAGATGAGCGCATTGGTGTTGGCCGGGTTTCCGACCACGACAATCTTTGCAGTCTTCTTTGCAACCTTGTTGAGGATCTCGCCTTGTGCTTTGAAGATGCCGCAGTTTTTCTCCAGAAGATCCTTGCGCTCCATTCCGTCCTTGCGCGGGAATGCACCGAGGAACAGACCGTAGTCGATATCCTTGAATGCCACCTCTGGGTTGTCCGTCGCGACGACTCCCGCAACAAGCGGATACGCGCAGTCTTCAATCTCCATCACCACTCCAGAAAGCACAGTCATCGCCGGCGCAATGTCTAGCAAGTGCAGAATCACCGGCTGCGAAGGCCCAAACACTCGACCCGAGCACACAAGCGGGATCAGCGAGTATGCAATTTGGCCAGCCGCACCAGTAATCACAATGCGCACAGGGGAGCTCGACATGTTTTCAGAAACCGAAAGCGCAGAATGGTTGGATTTCTAAAATCAACAATAAAATTTAAAAAAACAAACGAACGAAACAAAACAATTAAAAAATTAATTAAAAAAATTGATATTCAAAGAAAACGTCAGAACACAGAAAAGAAGTCGAAAAGGTTCAAGTAAAGAGTATATATATAATTGGGGGAAAGGAAAGCACGCTGCTGGGCCGATGGAAAAACAGTCGCCAGTTGACTGACATGACAGCTGACATTGGAGGAGGGGGCCGTGCAGTTCTGTGCCAGCTGTACTGAAAACCGGACAAACACAAAAACACTAAGAGATGCATACGGAAGAGGAAGATGAGGGATTGAGATGCGATGCAATGATGCGAAGACGGTGCGTTTGCGCAAAGGACATTGATACAAATGACAAAAAAAAAAGAAAAAATTAAATTTAAAAAAATTAAAACAGATAATCAATGTACACCTCCAACAAAACGAAGCAGGAAACAAAAATGAAACGCTGAAATGATGAAGAAGGGAAAAAGGGAAAAGGGGGAAAAGGAAAACATATGAAAAGGCTGGAGAAGAGAAAATATCACAAAAAAGGAAAAAGTGGATCCATGAAGCGCCTGCAGGGGTTGATGCTTTGTCCTCGATGTAGATAAATTCCCCGACAGCCAGCCCCGACAGACAACGATGGGACATTGGGAAGTGGGAAACGATTCAGGACAGTCTGGTGCGAGAATATTGGGTGGTCAGCGGGACTTGGCCGAGGGTTTTTTTTCTTTTCTTTTTTTTTTTTTTTTGATTTTGGGTTGTGAAGAGGGCGGGGGAGGATGATGCGAGTATCAACGAGCTGGCTGTCCTCTGTGATCCTGTCCAAGTCGGCGGGTGGTGGTGTTGTTCGTGTGATTGATGCATCGTGGCACATGCCTTCTGCGAACCGGAATGCACGCACCGAGTATTTTGCAAAACACATTCCTTTTGCTTCGTTTGTGGACATTGACCACGTGTCAGATACATCGTCGTCGTATCCACACATGATGCCCACTGCCGCGCACTTTGCAGAGTGCATGTCTGCGCTCCGCATCCGGGATTCGGACACGATTGTCGTGTATGACTCTGTGGGCATCTTCTCTGCACCTCGGCTCTACTGGATGTTTCGGGCATTCCAGCACAAGGGAGACGTCTCGATCTTGGATGGAGGGCTGCCAAAATGGGTCCGCGACGGATACGGCGTCGAGTCGTCTGCGATCCGCGAAACCGCTCCTATGGGTGTTGTGTGCCATAGTGCGTATGATGCTGCTTCGTCGGCTACGTACTCGTATCCCGTGCCAAAGCTGAACACCGGGCTGATTAAGACGCTCGGGCAGATGCAGTCTCTGAGTTTGCAACTTTGTGGAAATGAAAGTGGAGTGTCGGCTGCGGAGAACGTAGTCGTTTTGGACGCAAGATCGGCAGATCGGTTCTATGGCAGACAGCCAGAACCGCGACCAGGTCTTCCTGCGGGACACATGCCTGGCGCAAAGAACGTGCCATTCGGTTCCGTGTTGACAACAACTGGAGAGTTCAAGAGCCCCGATGAGCTCAAGACGGTGTTTGCTGCTCGTGGAGTGCGCCTTGAGGATCCGGAGCAGCACGTGGTGCTATCGTGCGGGTCGGGGGTGACTGCATGCGTCCTGTTCAGTGCACTGGAGATTGCTGGGGTTGACCGTGCGAGAATGGCTGTGTATGACGGTTCGTACTCGGAATGGGCTGCGCAAAAGGACGCCCCGATCTCCACAGCAGACTAGGGAAAACAAAAAATGCTTGTTCCTTCCCTCCGCCTTCAGTTCCCGCAGGCTTGCCAAAAACCATGTCGAAATCAATGGCCAATGACATAAATGCCAAACAAAATAAGGATGGTTATCATTTAATGTTTTTATATGTGTTTTCTGTTGTTGTTATTGTTTTGTTGTTGTTTTTTAACAGTAAAAAATGCTAAAATAAAGAAGAGAGAGCGTGTGTCTTACGGAACTCTGCATATTCATCATGCTGTTTGGAGAAACCCATTCTCGTATTCAGGAATTCACGATCGGGTTGGGAACCAGCAAGATCAGACGGGGGCCGGCTCCCTGCGGCGGGCGATGAAATCCAGTTCCACATCTTCATCGTCCGTCGCAACATGCACGATGCCGGATCCGGTTGGAAGAGGCCCGGAGGACGATAGGCGCGCGCCGTGCGTGCGGTGCTGGACAGCCGGCTTCCCATACTGAGTACGATGATCATCGGCAAACAGCGGGTCATACGCGTCGTCAGTCGACAGCGCTCCCCAGCCAATTACCTTCGAGATGGAAGATTCCGCCGACGTAACTGACACCGAGTCCAGACGAGATGCAGCGGCTGCTCGAACGGCAGCTGACTTGGGACGATATGAGGAAACTGGGCGGCGTTTTGACGAATTGGGTTTCAGCGTCGTCGTGTCTGCGGACGAAGCAGTCATTGAGATTGTCGAAACCACCGGAGACGCAGCCTTCGGAGTCCCGCGCGAGGCTGCCCCGGGGGGAACGGCTGCGACGAACTGGGGCGTTTGAGACGACTGCTGCGGTATGAGCGCCAGCGAGGAATCTGGCAACCGAGACGCCACTGCCGAATGAGGCCGCAGAGCGATCGGCTGGTTCTGGGCGTCCAGTGAAATGGTCCTGGCGGTGGATCGGGCATTCGACTTCACAGCATGGAGAATAGCAGACGGGCTTGCTGCATGGAACTTCGTAGTGATAGGCGAGTTGCCGGTGACCAAGACTTCTTTTCGCACGATTTGCACAGACGGATTCATGGGTTTGCGATGTGACGCAGGCGGGCTGGACGCTCGACCAGCTGACACCAATGAATCAGCTCCGAAGCCTGATAGTGCATTCTCTGACGCCGACGACTCCGGTCGTTGGACGATTTGAGGCTTGTCAACGGGAACCAGATGCAAGACATCCCGGGGTGGAGAACTCGTCCGGTGCTCAGCCGATGCAAACTGTGCAATTCGACGAGGCGACGCGAACCGAACGTTTGGGGCCAGAATGGGATTGTTCTTTGAAACAGAGAACGCTCCCATGAGCACAAGATTCGACGATGTCTGTCGCGTTGCATGGCCGACGGTCTTGTTTCGCAATGTTTCTGGGATGCAAATATCAGATTCCGTATATCTGCGTCCAGAAGCCCGCGAGTCCTCTGCGTTGCTACGAAAAGTATCCGCACATTCCGAGCCCAAAACATCATCTCCGTCGCCTCGATCCTGATTTGCCCACGGTGACAGGTCCAGTAATGACACAGAATCTTTCTTCACCAACTTTGGAATCTTCTTTTTCGTCTTCTTCTTTTGCAGCGTCGCTTGTGTTTCGAGACTGTGGTGTGACGCCGGGCTGGTACTCCCAGAGCCCCGCAGTATTGATGCAGATTTTGATCGTGCAAGCTCCGGAGACACTCGAGAGGGAGATCTGCGCTTCGGAGAGCGTTCATTTGCAGGAGAAACGCCTTGCAACGACGAAGCATTGGATGCATCATAGTGAGAAGACAAATCGCTGGCAAACGACGGATGGGCAAGGTACGACCCTGCAAGCGCAGACACCGGCCGGCTTGTGGCTGCACCAGGATCCTTGCTCTGCAGTCGAGGAACGCTGTCTGCTGCTGCACTCGCCCTTGTTCTTCTTCCCACCTTTTTTGACGTAAGCTCCCCGTCTTTGAATCGCTCATCTCTTCCATACTTGGCGACCAGGAAGTGTTCTTCATCCGACGATTGCACACCGTCGCTGTTCTCTGCATCTCGATCTCCCGAACCGGGTTTTTGAAACAGCAGCTTTTCAATTTCGAGCTGAACTCCATGCATCGTCGCAAATCTTTCTTTCGCCGGCAATGCTTGGAACTGCGGAGAAAACGGATGCACTTCTGTTTTTCCCGCCGCTTGCTCCTGTGCAGGCTTCTTGTTCGTCTGTTCAATATCCAAATCCTGGAGCGTGAAGGTCAGCGTTTGGGTCTCTCGATCGCGCAGCACTGGGCCTGAGAGAGGCGCAATAGGAGGCCTCTGTGCATGCAGCCGCGACATCGCGACAGCAGAAGTCCACATCCCCAGCAACGACGAGCCGAATGAAGTTGCATCTGCGTCCGACACAATATCGGAAATGTCGGCCACGCCTTGCAATCTTTGCAGCGAGTCGCAAAACAGACGAATGCAATACGCAGAGTTGATCGCATTGCGGTTCCGAGTCGGCTGTGTCGGACCCTGATAATCCAGCACCAGAGCCGCAAACGCCTTTTCCATCGCCTTGCAATACGCATCAATCATTGCCGCAGCACCTGTGATCACCTATTCTCTCTCTCTCTCTCTCTCTCTCTCTCTCTCTCTGTGCAAGTTGAACTTGGTTCTGTCGCTACGACTTTGAGCAGAGAGAGACACGGAGGGAAAAGACCAGCAAAAAGAAGAAGAAAGAAACGGCTCGAAAAGAAGGAAAAAAGTCGTTTTGAAAAAGCACGAGGTGGTTCGTTAACCCTTTTTGTTCTCATTTTTTTTTCCCTTTTGGATGAACGTCAGTCTTGTCTGCTCGCATCAGGTCGAAGCAGGAATGACTAATAAAAATAATATGTATAAAATAAGAAAGAAAGGGAAAAAAAATCGGATAGGAAACAGTAAAAGTGTGGATTCGAAAGAAAAGACATGACGTACAGCAGCTTTTTTTTTCTCTCTCATACTCTTTTTTTCTTTTCTCTGTTCATACCTTTTGTTGTTGGCTCGTTTTCACGAAACTACTTGAGTTCGGTTGAGAAGGAAATGTCGGATATGAGCTGAATGATGAAATTTAATGGATTATCTACGCTTTCATATATTCAAATGTTCTTTTACTCTGTATTTGTTTTGGGTTTTCCTTTCTCCTTTTCTCTTTTATTTTTTTGTTCATTTATTAATTTTTTTGATTATTTAAAAGTACGCTTTTCCTGCAAGCGCCGTAGATTCCAGCTCGTCTGGGTTTCCAACAGACGCAAAACACACACACACATACATACACATACCACACGCGCGCGAGCAGAAAAGGGAACGAGAGAGAGAGAGAGAAAAGGGAACAGAGAACAGAAGAACAGGGATGGCATCGCCAATAAAAGGCAATTTTGCTGGAGAAGGCCTGACGACGAATACGCAAGCGCGGATATTCCAAGGGCTTCAGAAGAAGCAAAAGTGCGCACTTTGCGACGTGACGTTTTTTATGGACGGGCTTCCTGGGGCAGTGTCGTACAAATCTGTGTTTGAGCTGCGCCGGCGGTGGCAGAAGGGCCAGGATTCGTCGCCGCTTTCAAGAAGAGCAGCAGGAAAAATGTATGATAAGGCCGCAGTCTGCATTTTTTGCTTGCAGTTCTTCCTTGAAGGGTACACAAACGAAAACACGGCGTCCTTTGAGTACAGACAGGCAGAGACACAAAGACTCGCACCGGCTTCTCCAAGTCATGGCGAAAGACCGCGGTCGCCTGCATCCACACCATCGACTCCGATGCTAATGAGCAGGTCACACAGTCCATCCGGAAGGCCATCGAGCAGACAGCAGTCCGTCACGGGAACGCGATCCGTAGTAGTTTCACCCAAGTATCAGTAGTTTTCAATCCCTTTTGCACCATCTCGGTACTTTCCCCTCCTCTTCCTTCCTTCTTCTGTTTGTTAACAAGGAATCTGTGCAAGAAAAGCATCGATAAACATTCGCCCGAATGCACTCCCGGCAAGTAAGTTGAAGAAAGGCAGTGAATAGACGTGGCATTCTTTCATTCTTTCACTTTTTATTATTATTTGGCTGTTGTTTTTTTTTTTTTTTTTTTTTTTTTCGCTTTAAGAATCAACACAACAAAGACAAAACCTGATCTATGCTCTGGGGCGAATTTGGTAAAACTCCAGCTCCTCGTCGGGCATGGGAGACAAGAGCTCCTTGACCAGCGACGGCGGAACGTCTTCGATTCGCGATGGGGAGTACTGCGGATCACCCTGCTTCTTCTTCAGCGTGCAAAGGGTGCCGTCTGCAAAGTCATCCCGTTCGACCATCCGAATTGCAGCGCGATACTCGAGAATCATGCAAGAAAATACATCGAGCTTCCTTCCTCGATGGAACGACTCGAAAAACAAACACTCTGAAGTGGGACATTTTGTTCGGATAGTGTCATAACACTGCTTTGCAAAGTCTGTTTTTTTCTTGAGCAAGTTGTCCAACACGTGGTGAATCGTTGCTCCCTTGAAGAGTTCTTGAACCTGCGCAAACGTCTTTTCGAACGCATCGAGATCCTTTTGCTGCGGCCGCTGCGCAACCTTGGAAATGTTCTCTTCAATCCACGCTCGAACACACGCGTCGCTCTGGAAGTCATCTGAAATCAGGTTTTTCTTGAGATCGCCGAACTTTGCAGAAGGCACAAAGTGCGAGGCAATTCCATGCGTAAGGACCTCGATGCCCTTCAGCCGCACCGAGCAAAGCCCCAAATACAGCCCCAAGTTCCCTCGCAGTCTCGGCAGAAAATACGTGGCAGACACATCTGGCCAGAGACCAATCCCGGCCTCCGGCATCGCAAACAGCGTTGTCTCGTTGCAGATCTGAAACGTTGCATTCTTTGCAAGTCCGACCCCACCACCCATCCACACCCCCTGCACAAGCGCTACAAATGGCTTTGTGTACTCCGCAATGAGTCTGTCGAGATTGTACTCAGTTGCGAAAAACACTCTTGGAAACGAATATGCATTTGTGTTGCAGTCGTAGCGCGTCAGCAGCGGAGCATGCTCCATTTTTGCTTTTTCCTTTTCCAAGTGACATTCCGCAAGCGTCATGATGTCACCACCAGCACAAAAGCCCTTTCCCTCGCCCGTTACAAGCACAAACTTCACCGCCTCGTCGAACTGCGCACGCGCAACAAGAATTTGGATCAACTTAAGCATAGGCAGCGTCATTGCATTCAGCTTGGACGGTCGGTTCAGCGATATTTGCAAGCACCCGTTCTTGTGAAGTTTTGACAAAATGCCCTCTTCATCGCGATCGTAGAAGGATCTCGACACCGGTCCTGACACATCCACCAAAGACAGCCCGTAGTCTCCACATATCTCTGGGAAAACCTGCTTGGAAAGAACGGCTAGACGATTCGTCGCATTCGCCATGACTGGAATATAAAAAAACTGCTTCTAAATAGAAGGGAAAGAAAGTGAAATGAAATGATTTATAACAATATAAACAATTAAATATATAAATATAAATATAAATACAAGTTAAGGAGCGTTGCAGAATGAAACGTTTTCTCAATATGCAGTTTCAAAAAAATGCAGGACACGATCTAGCATCAAGCACAAAGCACAAAGCATCACTTTCCTTTTCCGCAAATGGAAATATTCCCCTGGAAAACGTGGAAAAACCTCCGGAATTGGTAAAACGACAAAGCTGACAGCATTTGATGTTGTGTCCGAGCAGTGTCCCGTGACAAGTTGAACGTGCATGGAACTGCTGTCACTGCACAGTGGACTTGTTTATCTCGATAGGGGCAATTTTGTCTGGATGTTCTGTTCGTCTGACGCATTCGAGTACAATGCAAATCGATGTTCATCTTGAACCAAGTTTCCGAACAGCACGCTCGAAGCTGGGCCCTTCCGTTGGGCAGAAAGAACTTCAAGCCAGAGACGCAACGGGAAATGAGAGGCAGAAGGGGAGAAAGAAAAAAACCGTGCTCGACATCGAAAAGGAGGAGGTGCAAAGAAGAGACTGTCTTCTATTTTTTGGCGGAATCTGAAACAAACGATCGCAACACTTTTTTGGCTGAAGAAGAAAGAAGAACAGTGAAGAGCGGGGGGGAAAACAGAAAAGAAGAAAGAAATTCGCGATGGCATCGGTTTTTAAGTACGACTACACGGCAGCCACGAAAGGCGCCATCCAAAAGCTGTGGTACTGGTATGTCGTTGATCCCGTTCTGGAGGACACGATGAAACAACGAGCGGTGAATGTGGAAGACAACTCGGTGTTCACCAGCAGTAATCGCGTATCGGATGCGGTTCCGTGGCTGTGTCTGTGCCTGTTCTTTTGCTTCGTTAATTTCCTGTTTCGATTGCAAGCGAATCGTGCAGCTATCCGCATTGCGAAGCGGCGCAAGATACGGAGCGCCGATCAGAAAAAGTTTGCCGAGTGTGTGTACTATGTCGGGTACTATGTTGCCGTGTCCATCCTTGGACTTGTGGTGCTTGCACTGGATGGATGGTCTCCATTTCCCGCAAGCAACTTTTGGAATGGTTGGCCGATGCAGCCTTTTTCACGAACATTCCGCACATACTACATGTGGGAGCTTGCGTTCTACATGACTGCCGTGCTCTTCACACTCTGCTTTGACGGGAAACGCTCGGATCGGACTGAGCTTGTGACGCATCATTTCGTCACGATTGCGCTCATCGCATCGTCGTTTTGGATGTACTTTTTCCGCGTGGGCCTCATGATCCTCATTATCCACAACGTCGGTGACATTTTCCTGTACGCAACCAAAGCTGTCTACTACTGGAATCATCGACAAGGGCTGCTGAAAGACATCATGTTTGGGTGCTTCGCAGCGTCCTTCTTCGTCACTCGTCTCGTGTTCTTCCCGCTGCACGTCCTGCCTTCGTGCTGGTTCGACGTATTAGAATTTGTCCCCGGAATCCACGTCATGATGAACGAACGCCTGTTCATCAATGTTTGCCTCTGGCTGCTCCAATCCCTGCACGTCTTTTGGTTTGCGATGATTGCTCGAATGGTCTATCGGTTGGCTGTGAAGGGCGAGGTAGAAAAGGATATTCGCAGCGATGACGAGGAAGATGCCGTTCCCGATCACGACAACTCCTCGGACCACTCGTCCAACGGATCCGGTACAGAGAGGGAAGTCTCGTGCTTCGCGCGCGGAAGCTCAAGTACACTCCATAAGCGACTCCAAACCCACTCGACGTTTAAGAAGACCCGCAAGCAGAACTAATAATAAAATAAATTAAGAATAATGTATATATATATATATATATAAAAGGAGGCACACACCGAGACAGGAAGCCCCTCGTACATTCATGCAAAGTAAATAACGCTCCTTTTCCATTCCGCTTTTCCTTGATTTGAGCAAGACTGAAAACTGTGAAAACCATGAAAGTCTGGAGTTGCGCGGTTGTAAGTCCAAATTCGATCTGGCTTTCGTTTTTTCCTTTCATTCATGCATTTCTGTTTCCGTTCATTTTTCATTTTGATTTTATTTCATGCTGTCGCAGAGTCAGCAAGCCATAGTTCGAAGCGGTGATTGATCAGGTTTGTTTTGCGTCTGCCTTGTGATGTTTTCTCGCAAGACGCACACAGCCATTCCGTCTTCGGATGATGACGGAATCACGGAGGCAAGCTCAGGCCCAGGCTCGGGCTCGGGTGCCGCAAAACTCCACAGTTCACCAACGCTGCTTTCAAACTTGTTCTTTCCTGGACTGTATGTTTCGTTGTGGGTTGTCCAGACGCTGCTTATCAAAAGCGCACAGGTGGCCGGTGCATATGCGTTTGATGTGTTTGCAATGACACTGCTGACAGAAGCAGTCAAGTTTGTTCTCACATTTTTGTACTTCTCGTTCTTTGAAGGCGAGGCTCCTTCTGTTTCAAACACAATCCGCACTCTACGATCTTCGTCACATATGGGCGTCAAGTACTGCATCCCCGCCTGCATTTACTCCGTCTACAATGTACTTGTCTTCGTGAATTTGCTCGCGTTCGACCCAGGCGTCTATCGAGTTCTCATCAACATCCGTGTCGTAACGTCGGGACTCCTGTTTCAGTTCTTCTTTGGAAAGCAGCTGGGACAGCGAAAGTGGATTGCACTGCTCATTCTGACATTTGGATGTGCAATTGCAAAGTATGAATCGTTCTATCTGGATTCGGCTTGGCCGCTTGTTGTGCTCCTATTCCAAGCTGGACTCTCGTCGTTGGGAGGCGTGTCGAATGAGTTCCTGTTCAAAAATGAGCCGTCTGTCCATTTCGCTGTGCAGAACATGTGGCTGTATGGAATGGGAACTCTGTCGAATTTGATAACTGCAATGATCATCCGCGGTCCAGACTCGGTGCTCTCTGGTTCTCTCTTCAATGGGTTTGGCACCACCGCAGCGGTGATTGTCTTTTTCTCGGCACTCGGCGGATTCTCAACTTCGTTTTTGCTAAAGTTCATGTCCGTGATCGCAAAGGAATTCGCCAACGGCGTCGAAATGGTCTTCGTTGCTGTTGCATCGCATTTTCTTTTCGATACCCCGCTGCAGGCAAATCTTCTTGTGTCTATTGCCTGTGTCTGGATCGCCTTGTACACATTCAATACTGCGACGTGAGTTCTGTGACTCGTTTCTCTTTTTATTATTTTCGTCATCATTCATCATTCTGCTAAACAGGAAAAGAAGATAAACAATCAAGACAGAACGCATATTTTTTATTATTAGTACTACTAGAATTTTTTTGGGGGGATGCGTCAACGCCTACATTGTACACTAACCACGGATAACCATCGCTGATCACCCATAATCAATGCTGCAACCCAACAACATGCATAATGCAACGCGGCGGCGTGTTTATAGGGATTTCATGATCAAAATGGGGCGAAACGAATCGGGCATCGTGTGACGGAGGTGCTTAGATAGCAAACGCATGCGCATGGCGTGTGGCAGTGTTTTTTTGTTTTTACGTGCGCTTTAGATTGCTTCATCATATCGCAATTAGCGGCAGCGGTACAAACAGCAGCACTCAGCATACATCTAATATACACTTTGCTGGACGTTGGATAAAGAAGACGAGACGGAGGGAAAAGATGTGGGAAGCGAGTGTGCTTTCGGTCTTCAGACTTTTCTCTTTGCAGTACCGATCTCACAGGCATTCACTTTGGCACCGAATCGAAGCGAGTTAATGGTCTCCGGGATGGAGCCCTCAGCAGGACTGACGCAAAGCATCATGAGCGACTTTGCGGAGCCGCCAAGAGAGTTCTGCAGAAGATGGGTGAGTTTCGAATTTCGATAGGGAACGTGCTTGTCCTTGTTGGCAAGAGCGTGGATGACATCGCCGAGGCACGAGAGAGATTTGTTGATATGCTGCGTCTCCTTCAGTCGTTCTCCTGTAGACCCGGAGGAGTTCAGGCGCTCGGAGCCGGCAAGATCAATCAGGTTGAGAAGACCATCGCGGTGCTCTCCGGTGATTGCATTGTCTCCGACGATGTGCAGCTGAAAGACAGAGTGCGAACGAGATGATCGTTCGTTGCACAGCGTTGCGGAAACAGTTCTGCTCTGAGAAGCCTTTTCCAACAGTCGGAACACATCGCTGGGCTGCATGACATCCTGGATCGACAGCCCCTCTACATAGACCGACCCAGTGCGTTCGTGACGAATGTCCATGTCGGCAGCCGTGGACGCCGGGACGAGCAAGTCGCGGATCGTCTCGTTGTAAATCTCCAAGTACGAGGCAGAAAACTTGAAGTTCCAGCCGCGGTCGCCAAGCGCTGCAGCGGTGGAAAACACCTGCGCAACCGACTGCGGGATCATTCCAGGATCTGCCGTGCTGCCTTCCATAGTATGAGTCTTTCCGGAGCCAGTTTGTCCATATGCAAAAATGCATACCTTGTACCCGTCCAATGCGGACTGCACCAGCTGAGAAATCTCTCGAAACACCTCTTGCTGCTTGCTGTCGGATCCGAAGACGCGGTCGAACTGGAAACTGTACTTCTTCAGTTCGGAACGCTGACCATCTGCGCTTTCGCGAGCAACACCATCAATTTCCATTGTGCGCGAATCGGTGCCATCAATCATGCGGAGTGCATCATGGGGAATTTCGGCCCCAAGGAACGGTCGGATCCGACAGAACACACGGACGTTTCCCTTCAGTTCTAGGATGGTGTTGTGAAGCTGCGAACGGATGGCTTCGTCTTCGTGTCGTCTCTTTTCCAGGAAGGCGATCTCGCCCTCACGATCCGCCAGTTTCTTTTCCAGTTCCGCAATCTTTGCAGCACGAGTGCTGTTCTCTGCTTCGGTGTTGGAGAGCTGGGTACGCAGCAAGGAAGTCTCCTGTCGAAGAGCTTCCGACTGCGAAGTGAGCGTTGCAATCTGGATCCTCAGTCCTTGCGCCTCCGCTCTGAGAACCTCATTATCTGCCGACGACTTTTTGAGCTGCTCATCGGTGTTTCTCAGCTCTCTTTGAGCACGATCGAGCTCGTCCATGAGCTGGTTTCGAACACGACGGATCTCGTCTTCAAAGTTGTTGCGCAGTCCTCGTGTTTCTGAATCGTGGCTCTCCCGCATCATCCTCATTTCCCGCATCACATTCTCAAAGCTGTTTTGCGTGTCTGAAAGCTGACTCTGCACTGCATGTGATGCCGATACTGCAACTTCCAAATCTGGAATCTTGGCTGCGAGCTCCTTCAGCGTCTTGATTTCTGCAAGCGCATCCTCCAAGCGGCCCTTCGTGTCCCATGCAGGGCGCTTTGCGGCTGGCGCAGCGGTCGGAATGCTCGACACCGCCACCACCTTCTTTTCCTCCTTGTCTACAGAAGCAGCCGAAACACTCCGTTTCATCGGAGGCTTTGCAGTGCCCGTCGTGCTGTTCGTGGTCGCTGACACAGCGGGAGTCGGCGTTTTCTTCACAATCACAGTCGTCCGCGTTGCCCCAACCGCAGTCTTTGGCCGTACCGTTGCAGCTTGCGGAGCCGTGTTCTCATCTGAACCCGCACCCAAACCAGCACTCGAAACCCCAACCGTGGACGCCGACTTGCCAAGAACTTGTGACGAGAAAATCTTGGGCTTTGGAAGCTTGGACTCAAGACCCTTGCTGTTCACACTCGACGCACTCAATGGACGAGCCGACATGATTCTCTCGTAAGCAAACCAAAATCTTTAATTTTTTTCAAAGAATAACGAATTTAGTTTCAAAAGAAGATGATGATGCACAGGAACAGGAAGAGGAAGAGGAAGAAGCGGCGGGGATGGAATGAAAGAACAGTTACGCGTTTTTCGTTTTCGATTTTTTTGGGAAAAAAATATTTTAACGGTGTTATTGAGTCGCTTGAGGCATCCAGCATCGAGTCTCCCGAGTTGAAGCTACGAGTCCTATTTCCAACAAGCGTTTTGGGAACTCCTGTCTCTCTTTTCCTTTTTTCTTTTTTTTCTTTTCTTTTTTTTCTTTTCTTTTTTTTTTGAGGGGAAGGGAGGCTAGGGGAGGGGAGGGGGTTCATACTTGATGAATCGTGAGATCCAAAATATCCAATGGCTTGTGTCGGAGATCAAGCGGAGCCCGAGTCTGATTGTTGATGAAGCCGAGAGGCAGTCATCATCGACTGCAAGCGTTTGTTCGGCTCCGATTTTGGTTCCGGTTCCGGATGTGGCGCGTCTAGCGACTACCGGAGAGAAGGTGAGTGCGGTGCAGTCGTTTGTGGATGGGCTGCAGTACAACTTCACGGGCCACGGGTTCTTCAACCTCGGGAAGAAACGCTCGGTTTCGCATATCCTCATGGAAGGCAGAGCGATTGCAAAGGAGCAGCTTCCGATAAAGTGTCTCGAAGCTGTTTTTGTGTCGCTGTATTTGACCAGGGAGCTCGGAACAGAGATTGAACGGATTCCAGTTGCTTTCAAATCGAGAATGGATGGCCATGTCCATCGACACATTGTACTGGCTGTGGTCGACAAGGCTTCCAAGAAATGGGGTTCGCTGGGTCTCTCCAGACGCCCTGAACTGGGCTTCAAGCCACTTGCATTCGACTCGCTCTGGGCTCTGATCCTCGACTATGAAGCGTCGTATGCTGCGAACTTCCACACTCTCAGAAGATTCAAACTTGGTCTGCCCGTTCCGTTCGATACGTACTCCAAGGCACAGATTGTATGGAAGTATCTGACAGTTCCGCTGCATCCGTTGCGCGACGCAGACAGCTGCAGTACCCTACTCCACCGCGAGAATGTGTCGCAGATCTGCCAAGAGTACTGCAATCAGTATGCCGAGGCCGTCTCTCAGTACACATCTACAGGGATCGTCGACCGTGCGTGGACCAAAGAGCTGCAGCATCGGTTTGCCCTCAATCTGGAAGCTGAAATCAGCGATCAGGATCAAGACGACGCAGAAGATGCTCCAGAAGGAAGCTCCGCGCAATAAACAAATCCTTCTACACTGTCTCGCAAACACCGTGCTGTATCATGCGGCACGCCTGGATAGTGGACTACCCACAGACCCAGAAATCCAGAGGACGAACAAGAAACGTCATCATCATCATCACCAACGCACTGCTGCTGTAAGACCTTGTACGCGCAGTTCGTTCGAAGTTGTTTTCAGATCAGCGAAACTCGGTCAGCTCTGGATTTCATTATTCATTAATTGCGTTTCGTACTGTTTTTTATTTTATTTTATGCTCTTTTTTTTGTTTTTGTTTTGTTTTTGTAAATTCCTTTTTCTTACATATTTAATTGCTTCCCTCTGAATCCTTATTATAACCTGTCTTCGGTTTCTGTTGTTTCTGATCGATAAGGCTGTTAGACGGTGGGACAGGAATGTCAGGAAGACAGCCACAGAAGCACGCAAAGCCGAAGAAACGCAATGTGCCCGAAGAAATCAAGTTTGATGCGGCGTCGCGAACTGCGTTTGTGAATGGATTTCGAAAGCGCAAGAACGAGCGTCGAGAAAAGGCGAAAGCGCAAGAAGACTGGAAAAAACAGCAAGAAGTTCGCGAGAAACGCAGGGAAAAGAGACAGAGCTTGAAAGAGCGTGCGGAGACGATTACTGTTGCGTTTGATGACGACGAGGATTCGAATGACGACAAGCTGATGCAGAATTTGCAGTTTCCTACGGTCGAGGACGGCGATGACGACTCGTCGGACGAAGACGGTGTGACAAGTCTGAATATTCGAACAGACGTGGCCGAAGCTGGATCCGTCGAAGAACGCAGCAGGCATCACGAGAATGGCGATGTGAGTCGGACCGCGGACGAGGACGAGGATGGCGAGGATGCAGATACAAATTCTTCGTATTCAGAAGTTACGATTGACGCGATGCCGCTTGAAGACGAGTCGTTGAAACGAAGTAGAAAACCTATCCAAGTACTTGGTCGAGGACTGCAACAAGAGGAAGAGGAGGAGGAGGAGGAGGAAGAAAACAGACCGGCGAAAAAGATCAGGTCGACGGTTCGGCACACATTGTCGAAGCCAAGCAGGTATCTTCGCGCAATCAACGGCATGTTCAAGGGTGTATTGTAGACTATCAAACAAGAAAACGGCAACTTCAATAAACACACAGCAAAAATAGGTGTATATATCATTCATGCACACTGCAGAGAGCAAGACGTGTGGATTTTATCATGATCTACGTCGACAGAAGGCGGGGCATTCACACCAAAAATAAGAAAGGGAAAATCACTCGGCCTGGTCAATGTCAATGTTGATGCTGCCTCCCTTGCGCTCCGACGCAGACCACGAAGAGAGCGCGTTCATGACGTCAATCCCGAAGGAAAAGTGCAAGTCTCCCTTGCGAGCCGCCGACAGGGACTTTGAAAATACCCCCAGCGATATAAGCCCAGACTTTCCGACATACCATGCAGAGCGCAGAGCCACGCCCTTTTCTGAATCGAAACGAGCAGCAATGTGGTGAAGCACACTGTCTTCGGGACCTTCTACAAGTGCGCCGCATGCGTACGAAGAACACAACACGGGATAGTCATACAGAAACTTCGTACTCAAGGACACCTTGTAGGCGAACGGGATCGTCGAAACCATCGCGGCAGACATGGATCCCAGTGCAGAGCCGAACCAAGAGAAGGTGTACTGCGAGTCGGCGACGCACTTTGCCCATTTCTGCAGCGCTGGTCTTTTGGGAACCCACAGCTTTGAAAGAAATGGCAAGGGCGGCGAAATAGTGGTTTGTGGAGAGGACGACCGAGGTCGCTGCTGGTCATGCTGCTGCTGCTGCTGCTGATGATGATGATGATCTGCAAAGTCGACGTGCGTGTGGTTTTGATGTACGCGTTGAGTCCCAGAAAGCGGAGCGAAGGGATATTCCATGCGATGCTTCCAGCGAGCTGCAGACACTCCATGGTCGGTAGAGTACACAAACCCGAGTCCAAGATTTGGATTTTCCGAAACCAGTGAGTAAAACGCCTCGCCACCAAACAAGACCTTGCCGACTCGGTGTGTCACATCCACTCCAACCGTCTTCTCAAACGACGTGGCTCGTGCGGTGAGCTGCCATCTGGGTCGCTGGTACTGAACTGCGAAAACGGTTGTTGGGTCGTACGAATTCGGGGGCGATGGCACCAGCATCCGTACTTCATCCACAATTTCCTCCGCAGCTGTTCCTTCTCTCATACGCAAATGATCTGCATCACGACGCGCAGAATGAACAATTGCAGGCAGCATGTCCATTCGGTGAAACTCTATTTTCCAGCGCGGATTCCGAGCCAGGTGCCAAGTCTGGACCGTGGATCCATCCGGCGAATACTGTGCACCAATGTCCAAAAACCCCTTGTCAAACACCGCATCCAGCGCAGTATAGTACAGCTTAAACGCATCCTTTTGCTTCTTTGGAACAGAATCTGCAGAAACATTCGCACGGACAAGAGACGAGATCACGAGGTCTTCTGCACGCAGTGGCCACTGATGCGAAGTCACGGAATAGACCGACTCGCGATGCACTCCTATGGACGTGTTCGCCTGGCGCCACTGGACGGAACACACCGGAGGCCGAAACGACGAGCGATTGTACTTGTCTAGCCGAGGCTTGGGTGGGATTCCAAATATGCGACTCGCGCCTTCGAGATCAAGAACTTGGCGAGACCGCTCGTCAATATCAAAGAATCGCGGACACGGACCGGACTCTTGCATCTCACGCCACTCCCTGCCTCTCAAAAACGAACCTGCCTTTTTACGTACCGGTATGGCACACCGACACAAAGATCAACTGCGGCCTGATGATGCGCACGCACGATTAAATTTTTTTATAAAAAAGTAATTAAATTATTTAAAATAATAATTAAAAAAACCAATTGCTGCAGCCTTCCGACCCCAATCTCGCCAGATTTTTCTGTCGCTCCCGCAGCTGTCTTGTGCGGAATGTTTTTGTTGTTGCTATTGCTGTTGCTGTTGTCACGTTTTCAAAACACGCTTTCAAATCGGCAGCAGTACCAATCCAATGAGTACTTTCATATTTTATTAAACCAATGTTACTATTTTATTATTTGCGGCACTAAGGGCGATTGGCAGCGGGATGGGCTTCCCATATTGGAAGCCGGTCGTGTTTTTCTCTACAGCAGGAGCCTTGTGACCGTTGACAGCTGAAAGGATGCCAGTAGCATCGAGCACGAAGCGGGGCAAGCAGGCAACCGGAATTGAGAGGCCAAAACCTCGAGGAGGGTGGAAGGGTGCGGCTTGTAAAGAACGTGCCACTCCTTGATCTTGGGCTACAGTGACCGGGCGTCGTGCGCGTCTTCTGGACAAACAGAAAACATCTGTCTTCTGCGGCTCTTTGTTGTGAGACAGCAACAAGTTACAACTCTCCCGCCCCTGGCCGCAGAACAACGGTACCGCATAGCAAACACAGGCTCCTATCGACCAGAAGGATCAATTGCTTCGCTATTCCAGCAGATAAGTTCGTTATCCGGTGGACAATAGACAAAAAGAACCAGGGGGCTATCGTGGATTTGCAAGATTCCGAGGTGATTCTCGATGACCATGATTACTGTTATTACTGTCACTACTGTTATTACTGTTATGATGATGATGATGATGAAGAACATGATGTGGATGCTGATGATGATGATGAAGATGTTGGCGGCTGTGGTGATTGTTGTCTGCAGCGTATTCTTGTATGGAGTCCTCAGTTCGCGGAAATGGGATCTCAGCGACTTGTCGTGGTGTATGTGGCGGGGCGTCGAAATTCTGGAGATCCAGCTGCTGGACGGGCTTCAACGGACAGAGATAGTCCATGCACAAACGGATTGATCGGCGTGCAACAGCATACCAAACGACTCCGAACGCCGCGAGATTGAATGACTCTTGGGAGTCCAGAAAGCGGGAAGTGCGCATAAGCACGAGTGACGCCGAGACTTCGGTCGCGGTAAGCAGCATTGGGCTGAGAAACTGGCCAGATACCAGCCAGTCGATTACAACATACAGCTGGAAACACAGCAGAATGAACCGATAAGACCGGTACTTTGTCCACAGTGCTCGCAATGCATAGTCGCGGACTTGGCGAAACGGGCCCAGAAGCATTGCCGTAAGAACCGCATCCAGAGCCAGTCCAACATACAGCAGCGACAACCGCATGCCAATCATCATCACCAACACCCGCCTACCCCCAAAAAAAAAACAATTCAGACAAACGACGACCCCAACCACAACAACCAGAAGAGAACACGAAGAGAGAAAGCAAGGATGGGGGGGAGCAACACATTGGGGGAACCAAAACACATCCGCAGGCAGCAATCGTAAAAAAAAATAAAAAAATAAGCATCAAGCCCAAGTGGCTGATGCAAGAAAGCTCTTCCCACGAACAGCGCAGCCTCAAGTGCGAAAATGAAAGACAAAGCAATAAGGTCATTTAAAAAAGGCTCGCCTCCTTCTTTTGATTTTTTATGATTTCTTGTTTTTAATTCATTAATATTTTTATATTCTTTTTATACATATTTGGCGTGCTTTTCTTGTGCATTGATGCGCTGGATCCCACGGCCATCAGCTTTCTGTCCTACGCTTCACAAGTCTCCATACACTTCTTTTTTTGCTCTTTGCTGTCGACCGATTTACAGCTGTTCGTGTTCGTGTTTATCTGGAATCCCGCGATTGAGAGTTGATTGGGAGCGCAGAATGAGCACAGAGGTACCTCGTGATTCTCTGGACTCGGTGTCAGAAGGTCTTGCGACTGCGTACTTCCCAAAGGGTGAAGTGTTTTATAATCCCGTTCAGTGCTTCAATCGAGACTTGTCAATTCTGGTGCTTCGAGCGTTCGACGAGACTCGCAAGGACGAAGGGAAGGCACTTGTTGTGAAGAAGAAACACAACTGGGAGTCGCAGAATCCTTATTCAGCGGAGAAGGAAGCGGAATACAAGGAAAAAAGAGCGGAAAAGGAGGCGGTTTGGACCCAGTTTGAGAATCCTGCGCCTTTGAAAGTCCTGGAAGGGTTGTCCGCAAGCGGACTGAGAGCAATCCGCTATGCAAAGGAAGTTCCGCATATTGACTATGTTACAGCCAATGATCTGGACAAGCATGCTGCAGAGGCGATCAGCAGAAATGTCAAGTGGAACGATGCGGAACCGCTAGTTCGTGTTTCGTGCTCGGACGTCAACTCGCATTTGCTGTCAAACCAAAATGTCTATGATGTGATTGATCTCGATCCATACGGGTCTCCAGCCCCGTTTCTTGCTTCATCAGTGTCGTGCGTTGCGGACGGCGGACTGCTGTGCATTACGGCCACGGATATGGCTATATTGGCTGGAAATTACCCCGAGGTTTCGCACGCCAAGTACGGGTCGATTCCCGTACACGGCTCCAATGCGAGAATCGAAATGGGCCTTCGTGTGCTTTTGCACTCCATTTCGCAGGTCGCAGCACAATATGGGCGGTCGATTGAGCCATTGATGACGTTGTCGTTGGATTTCTATGCTCGGTGCTTTGTCCGTGTGCGCACATCGCTTGCACAGGTCAAGGAGAATATTCTCAGAAACGCCTATGTGCTACATTCTACAAAACGAGATCATTTTGAGTTGCTCCCCACGGGACGGACGGTGAACGATGCCCGGACGTACACGCCCCCCACGATTCCCTTGCAAAAGGTTGTCCAGAATTTTGAGACAGAATGGGAGCATGTGTGGATGGGAGGGCCCATCTGGACCGGCACCATGCACTCGCAAGATTTCCTCACGAAACTCGAACGACTTGTTCGGGACCCTGTTGCAACCAAGCTGTACTCGGAGCATAACAAGCAGCGCATGAGAGGGCTGCTAATGACCTTGCAAGAAGAAGTTACGCTCGCTGACCATCCTTTGTACTTTCAAATTCCTGCGCTGTGTTCGGTAGTGCGTGCCAGCTGTCCGTCGTATCAGAGGTTCTTGTCTGCACTTATTAGGCTTGGCTACAGAGTAAGCGGTACGCATTGTGATCCTGCGGGATTCAAAACGGATTGTCCTACGCCCATTCTGTGGGACGTGGTTCGGTGCTTCGCGGAAGACTCGGGTCTGCAAACCACAGCGTTACCGAAAACGGAAAATGAAGCAGCGGCGGCGGCAGCTTCACAAGAAGAAAGCAAGGATTCCAAGAAGGAGCGACGATCAAAACCGAAAATCCTTTTCACCAAGCCTATTGCAGCCACGATCCGAGAGACGATCAGGTTTTCCCAGGATCCAAACGTCGTGATGGATGATTTTGCAAAAGGTCTCGACCTGTCCTCTCTGGGCCGTTGGGCTCCGGATTACGAGGGCGAAGGACGGTTTCTACCTAATCCAGAGGAGAACTGGGGACCCAAGGCTCGTGCAAAGAAGCGTGCCCATACATCGTCGCCAAGTACGGCGGAAGTAGAAGAGCCATCAAAACGACCAAAGAACTAGAGGGGCCCGTCTCAAGAATGGAAGTGCCAACAGACAAGCCACGCATTTATCATGTAAAGCAACCATAAAAATGGTAGGATAGGATATGCACAGGATATGGTTGCCAAACGCGTTGAGAAGAAGAAGAAAAATGTGACCTTTGGAGATTACAAATGAGACGTCAAACACGGTACAATGTCGGATAGGAAGGTCGTCGACTGACCAATGCCGCCCACGAATTGCCAGGCAGCTGATCCCCAAGTGAAATGGAATGTGATCGATGGTTCGACAAACTCCAAGGCTGCTTTTCGGCAAGCGCGGGAACAACATCGGGGAGCAGCGACTCAGGACGATGGCTGAGCACTTCGGACCAGCGCAGATCAACATCGTCGAAATTCGAGATCTGGGACTGTTGCACCAGCCAGTCCTGCAGAAACATTTGTCTCCAATTTCGGTTTCGCGCTCCTCTTTCTCCTTCTCCTTCTCCTGCTCCTGCTCCTGCTCCTGCTCCTGCTCCTGCTCCTGCTCCTGCTCCTGCTGGATCGCATGGCCTCCCTAGGCAGCAAGAAGAAACGTCCTTCCGTTGTGCGAAACGTGCGGACGGCAAACTGGGACGCATATGACCGAGGAGTCGCTGTGCCGTCAGACAGCTGGTCGTCTCTCGGCTTCGCAGCTGCCTTGCGACATGGCGATTCTTGTCCACAGTGAACGCGCCAGCATAGCGTTTGTAAAGTCGGTTCTTGACGTGATAGGCGCCAAAGACAGTGTGCATGGCCAAAATGTCGGATTGCTCACTGGGGCTCAAGTCCGACCACGCATCGCATTCCCAGTAATTGTCGCACACTGCATCCCAGTCAATTTGATCACCTGCGTCTGATTCAGTCCCATGAGCATGGCCACTTGCGGCGAAGGACACATGTTTCTTTCTGCGCCTGGTCTCGCTCATAATGAGTCCCTTAGGCCGAGGAACAAGCCTATGGAGATGTCTGTTGTAGCATTTGCTTTTGGTAATGTTTGGCATTTCCATCGCCAGCGGCTGTGTGCTGTTGATCAGTGAGGAGTCTGTATCCATTTGATCAGTGGAATACACGGGAAACATGGAGTTGAGTGACGGGAGCTCGACATCTGATCCACTCGGGAGCAAACTGTCCGTTCGAATCTGCAACGACCCGGAAACATGATTGTGGCCTGCAATTTCACACAGCGTTCTCGAAGCATTGACATTTGCGTTCTCACCAACCGCACGAGTGCTTATTCCTATACAGGTTTGGGATCGAGCTCCGTAAAACGAACGCTCGCTCCTCGCGATGCCTTCAAGGAGGAACGGGCTTGCAGATGCCGCGGTTCCACCTCTCGCGGTCCGCGAAAGACTGGAGGAGGCGGTTGAGTTGCTCTGGACATTGCTGCCGCTGTCTGATAACATAGTACTGGATATTCCTTTGGGAGCCGACAATGGCTGGCTCCGGCGAGCCGCCTCTGTCAACGTCGCCATCGCCAAGGAGCCAAATTTGTGTCGACAAGCGCAAAGGCAGTCGGGAGAAGTGTTTGGCCTTCGGAGAGGAGGTGTCGTTGTCATTGCCGGGGATCGCTTATCTCGCATGCTCACCGATCGCCGAGACACCGTGCCGCTGATGACAGGGATCGACGAAAACATATCGCTCGACGAAAACCCATTCGAATTGCTGTCGACTCGGGAAGATCTGCGATTGCTTGGATTTGAATTGGAATTAGAGTTCTCAAACCCTGTTGCTTGATCGCGAGACCACGCATGTTCTCTGGTTCCTCGCGGCTTTTGCCTCTTCTCTTTAGACTTGGAAAGTTCTCGAGAATGAAGGACCCCCATTCAATTTGCATATTGGTTGGTGGACTATTCGCTGCTTTTTTGATGTGTACCGTACTTACCTCAGGTATTTTGTATCCACAAAAGAATGCACAACTTTTTCTTCCAATAACACGGACAAATGCAAAATAATAAAATAAATAACAACCAAGTACAAATTTGCGCAAATTTGCAAAACGGGCTCACAGTTCATTAACCTCTTACGCACACCCAGAGTTTCCGAAGACACTTCTCCTGCTCATCAGAAGGGGGGGAAACAGGAGCGTAGGTTTTGTTCGGGAATTGAACAGAATCAGTGAACGTGATGTTGAAACGAATGGCAGGGTCACAAGAAGATCAACCTCACAAGGGTTGCTACCGCGGATCTGGTCCGATGGAAGTTTGATCTGCTTCGACCCGTCACGGAAGCACTGTCTTAAAACAAAGAAGCCGGGGGGCGAGCGCTCTCAGAAATGCTACCGGTAATATGCAAGTGTGTTGAGAAAGCTTGTATTTGTTTGTTTTCCTTCTCAGTTTCAAATTATTTAATGGTTTGTTCTTTCTGTACAATGTTCAGATAAAGGTTAGTGGGGCGTGGGATTGGAAAGGGCATAAGTATGAACGGGCCCGGGGAATCCAGCCCCTGGATACCACAACTCCGCATCTTTCTTCTTTCCTTTTTTTTTTTTTTTCAGTCAGAAGAGACTAAGTATGGAGGATCGACATCAACATTGACATCGAGAGAAGCCTTGAGCAAAGCCCGCTGCATTGGAGACTTCAGCGCGAGCGACGATGGAGACTGGACAAGAGCAAGCGAATGCTTTCGGATAGACGAATTCAGGAAATTGTACGGATCCGCAGACGCCAGAGAGTCGTAGAGTGACACTCGAGGCGACGCAAACAGAACGTCTGGGCTCGTCAAGAACGTCGACATTCGCGATTTTCTCGCGGAAGGTTGAATGGGGGTTGTCGGCATTGGGGTACCGAAAAGCGATGCATGCATGCGCTTTGAATGTACAAAAGGTGACGCAAAACCATTAATCGTGTCCACAGACCCGCGGAACAGTGCTCGCACCGACCAGTCGCTGATCTCTGTTTGGGTCGGCTGATCCACGGAAAGTGCTACACCCGGAGCCAGAACGTAATCTGTTTGCGTATATGCACTTGTCATGACGGCGGCGGCCTTCGAGTGCGTGGCCGGTGCCGCCGTCGACACGGACGCTGACACTGGCTGCACAGCCGATTCCGTCGTCCAATGCGGCTTGTGACTCTTGAACTGCACTCCGCGATCGACTGTCTTGTGCGGCAAATATTGGGTCTCACGGTTCACCATTTTCGTACCCGGCGATTGGGAGGCCTTATGTTCGACATGAGGACTGGACCCGTATGACAACTTTTGTTTTGCGCGACCATTGGCATGTGACTCTGCCTGGTACTCGCGGCTGGCAACTCGCACTGGAGAGGACTGGACGGCCACTTCTTGAAAGAATTCGTCGCTTGCAACGCGGACAATGTGTGTATTGCAGGCCGAGTCGCGACGATCAACAGCTCTTGGCGTGCTGCTGGCGTCCTCGTGGTCTCGGAGCTTCGACTCTAACGACCGGACTTGCAGCATCCACACCTGGATGTCGTCATCTCGCTGTGCGATAAACTCTTGTATTTTCTGCGCAAAGTGTGCTTCGGTATTCCCAAGTTTGGCACGCAACTCGTCTCGCTCGTGAGCCAAATCACGAATTTGGATGTTTTGATCAGACAACTGCGATTCCAGTGCGGTGAGACGTGCAGTCACTTCCTGCTTTTCCTTGTCAAGTTCTGCGACTTGTCGGACAAGCTCTGATCGCTCAATAGACAGCGCTTCCCATCGTCGCTGGTTTTCCTCGTTTGTGGACGCTTCCAGAACCACCTGACTCGCTTGCACTAGCAAGATGTTTTCTTTCTGCAGCGCGGCATTCTGTTTTTGCAACGCCCCCAGTTGGTCCTGAACCTGGTCCATTGCTCGCAATGTCTCCTTCTTCTGCCGCTCTGCATTAACAATTGCTAGTCGCAAACGTTCCGTTTGATCCGTCAGCGAATGGTTCGTCTCTACTAACGACAGATTATCGCGGCGTAGACTTGCATTCAATTCTCTCAGCGGTCCGCTTTCCGACTGCAAAGCTGCAGTGGATTCTTGCAATCTCTGTGCCTCGACAAGCACTGATTGTTGAGATTGCTGGCTCTCCAAGACGCTTTGACGTAGCTGTGCGTTTTCCTGTTCCTTGTTACTCAGTTTCTCGCAAGCAAAGGTGTACTCCTGGAAGAGCGCATCCTTTTCACACTGCAAGGCGCTCCTCTGCACAGCAGCTGCATCCAATCCCCTCTGCAGGTCCGCGCCCCTCTGCAGCAACCGTTCTTGTTCCTGAAGCAGCGCAGAATGCTGTCTTTGCAGGTTGTCTATTTGCTGTTCCAAACCACTCTTGATGTTCTCCAATTCTTGCTTCTCAATTCCCAGTCGTTCCACCGATTGCAAAAGCACGGATTTCGCATGTTGCAAACTCTCAGATTCCCGACGAAACACCGCCTTTTGTTCCTCGCACTCTCCGCATAACCTTCCTCGTTCACTTTCCAGCTCGTCCAGCAAGACACGCTGACGATCTACATCGGCTGCTGCGTCGCGAACTCTCTTCTCGAGAATCTGAATCTGCAGCGTCTGTTCGTCCGAACTCGCGCTCATCGTCCTGACCTTCGCAAGCAGCTCTTCTTTTTCCACGGATAAAGACTCCATTGATTGTGCAATGTGCAGCTTCTCTGCTTGAATAGCTTGAATCTTCTCCTGCGTCTCCAAATCGCCTTTCGCTGCAACGCGCCGTATTTCGTCGTCCTTTCTCGCGATCGTCTCCAGCAACCCTGTCTTTTGCCGCTCCAGTGCATCGAGCGCCTGAACCAGCCCGACCTTCTCCTTGACCCACTCCAGCATCTTTTCGTGATGCAGCCTCAGACCGTGCTCTTTTCCAGCGCATTCTGTCTGCAACTCCGCAATTGTCTGCAACAAGCTCGTCTTTTCCGCTTCCAACTCCAGGAGTCTCTTTTCCCTGTCCTCCTTCTCGCGTAGACACACGCTCAACCTATCCTGCAGCTCCGCAACTGTGCTGCGGTCCAGTCCCTTCAACCTCTGCACCAGCTCTTCGTTTTCCCGTGCTTTCGAATCAACGTCAGTCGCCAACACCGAGTTTCGTGACTGCGCATCCGACAACTTGTGTGCTAATCGATCCACCAGCACCTCAAAACGGTCTCGCTCCGAACGAAGCGATTGGCACTGGTTCACAACAGACCGCAAGGAATCCTCCAGCATCTGCACCGACTGCTGCAGCTCGAAAACACGAGTTTCGCTCTCGGACCGAGACTTTAGCGCGTCTTTCAGCAACTCGCGCAAAGAAGCAGCTTCAGACACCCGAGGAGAACTACTCATTCCAGTCACAACTGCCCCCCACAAAAAACAAAAGGCACAAGAACAAGAAAATATACAATTTACAAAACAAATATTATAATTATTATAATAATAATAATAATAATAATAATAATAATAATAATAATAATATATAAACGAATTTGAGAAAAGAAGTGGAGGGGAAAATACTGACCTTTGTTGGGTTTCGACAATTGGCAATTCTTAGCGTAGAGCAACTACGGAATAGCATGGGCACAATGATGCGTGCTTTTTTTGCCGCCAAATCGAGCGGATAATAGTTCACCCGCCCACCATTTTTGTCCGTTTTGGCCTGCTTTCGCTAGCATCAAGCCGAGCATTCTAAAAAAGAAAAGGCGATCGGGGGGCATTTCCTTCTTTTACGGCTGCTGAAGGTCAGACATGGAGCACACTTGGTCGAAGGATCTTTTTTCGGCACGGTTTTGCTTGGAGAGGGGGTGCCCCGGAAGGACAAGGTCAGTACCACGGATCGCTGGATTGCTTGTTGAAAGGGGGCCGAGTGGCGGGTGGCCAGAAGCGAAACTACTGGGAACCCCGGATATTGAAGGACGAAAAAGGTGCAAGACGAGCAGGCGAGATTGTTCCCGTCGAGGCTGGACAGTGGATCAACATGGCTGGATGGACTATTGTGGCAAAGAGCCCAACAATACAAGTCGCAGAACGTCATGGGGATGGCTTCAAATGGCTGAAGGTCCGACCAGACTGCCTCGGAGCGCACAGCAGAAATGACAAGCTGGAGAATTTCCGAGGCAGAATCCCGTCGCAGCGGACGGTCTTTCTTTGCTCGGGCACACAGGAAAGCACCGGCAAGCAGTGGATTGTTTCCTGATCCTGCGGACAAGGTAGCACGCGCAGTCTGGCATGTCTCCGACGGGAGGTTTTCCTTTCCGGTGCAGCAGGCTGTGCGAGTGCGGTGCGCATTGGTGGACGGCGTTTTCACGGTGACCGACGCACGAGTTGCTCTCTACGCACGGAACCTCATTTCCATCCAGCTTCTGCATGGGCGACCGAATCCGCTACTTGGAAATCTGTAATCAGCGTTTGCTGCGCTGAATTGAATGCGAAATGACGAAAGCAGAATTGCATGTGGATGTTGGTGTGCGAATGGGCGTCCCCGGTGTGCCGTTTATTCCTTCTTTCATCGTTGTGACGCGCAACCCACCCTCCCCCATACACGTACATTCATTCGTACACTCATCGACACAAGCACACCCGTCGGCGCGTCCGCCTACTCGCACACAACCCCAAAATTTGTTGAAGCCATGTCATCCGAAGACGATATCGCGCAGCTGAAGGCCTTCCTCTCCTTGAAGCTCCAGCCATCTGCTCGACCAGTCGCCGGCAGCTCACGCCAGAACTCAATGCCCAGACTTGGTCTCGACAAGGTTGTCGGGAGAAACCGCGCTTCTTCCATCGGCGATTCCATGGCTTCCATGCCCCCTCCGCCCACCCCGCATCTCTCTGTAGCCCATCACCACTAAACGCTGACGGCGAGCTGTTGGTAACAGATTGCTTTTTCTCCGTCTTCCTTCCCTCTCTCGCTCTCTCACTCGTGTCTTCTTTTTGCGTGCCCTTTTTGTTGTTGCTGTTTCCCTTGTATGTATGAATACCCTGCGGCTTCTATCTGTCATTTATTACTATTTTTCTTTTCTTCTGTACGTGCGTGTGTGTATGGCTTGTTTTTTTTTTTTTTTTTTTTTTTTGGTAATGTAACGAATGTGGATTCAAAGTTCAAAATGTCAATGATCTGTTTCACGAATAAAAAGATGATGTTTCAAATCGTACATCTTGTAGGGTTGGCAAAACAGTTTACTTTTCATCTGGCTCGCGCTCATTGCACACACCGATGGGGGAGCTGCAAAGAAGAGGAGGGGAAGGATGTATTAACATGCGGACGCAGTCAGAAAATTCTTGATCGCCACTCAGAGGTTCTGAAAGTCATCTTGCGTCGGGGAGAGCACGGTGGTTTGTGGCGAGGTTCGTGGTCGAGGGACAGTCGCAATGCTCTTGGTGTGGGTTGGAGACTCGGCAGAATGCTCCAGTGGTGGCAGTCTCCCTGGGCTCTGAATCTTCTTCGCCAGGTCTGCTGTGGATCCAAAGATGTGGTACTCTTCTGCTAGGCGCTTCGTCAGAGAATCCGGACCTGTGTGCTTCTGCGGCAAATGGGATCTCATCTTTCTGAAATCAACGCCAGTATGCTTCGGACGCGAACGCATATTGTCCATAAGCCGGTTGCACGACAGACAGCGTATCTGCTTGCGGCCAATCAAACCATCGTTTGTATCGCCGGACGGCAGTCGGGGAATGAACTGCGGTCTCTGCGGAGAGACAACTCGGGAGCCCCCTTGGTTCTCCGACTTGATCTTGTTAATCTGGCTTTGAAGGGTATTAAGAAGATCCAGCAGTTCGGCCCGATCCGATTTCTCATTCAGACGGTCGCTGAGTCGCACAACGATTTCCTTCTCCAACGCAGCCACCTCATGACGCAGACGATCCGACGAGAGATCGACGTAGTCGCGATCGCATTTTCTCGCCACCGCAGTAACGTCTGCCTTTGTTCTGCCCAATCCATCAATTCGGCTCGACAACAGATCCAAATCCATGCGCGTTACCCGCTCTTCGGGACTCATCGAATCACGCACAATCACGTTCGTGCTGTTGTTGTACACAACCTTGGGAGCAACGATACTTGCAGCCACAGGCTCCGCAGGCGTCGTTGTAGGGGATGCGGCGGGTGGCATCGCTGCGGCGTTCTTGAGCATTTGCGAATGCAAGGCAGCAATCTGCACCTGCAATGACTGCGTAATGTGGTTGAGACCTTGGATATCTCGCGCGTCGGTGCTATGTGCCATAGCATCCAACAAATCACCAACTTGCTGTCGGAGCCAGCCGATTTCCTTGTCAACTACCTCACTGGACGACTCGAGTCTATCTGCTCGATTTGAGAGTTTCTGCCATTGTCCGCCAAAAGCTTCAAGCTCTTCTTGGACTGACGAAACAGCGCGTTCGAGCTTCGCTACCATTTGGTTCTGCCGTGCCAGCTGAGTCGCAAACTGATCCGTCGGAACGAAGGCTCCAGAAGTCTGGAAGGCCCGCTCTTCGACAACCTTCACGTTCACCGTCATCGGGTTGACAAACGCAGCTGTAGCGGGGACGGGCGCTGCCTTGGAAGCGGCATCCAATCTTGGTGAAGAATGGAGAGGAGCTCCTCCCTTTGCAGACGCATCGTCAGCGGAAGCAGCGGAAATCTGGCGAACTTCAGAAATCTTCGTCCTGCTTCCATTGCGAGGAATGGCAGGCTCAACAGACCCTTCAGCGGAACCGGCTGCCGATTCGTTGGCAGAATGGGCGCGGAAGCGTTCTGTGGCAAAGACGATCTGGGCTTTCACATCCTCCATGACATCTACAGACAAGAGCTGATTCTCTGCAACACTGCGTTTGCGTTTCTTGTCTGTTTTCTCTGACGGTGGCATACTCTTGGCATTGTGTCGCGTTTCGAGCCGCTGAATCACGGCTGCAACACGGGTTCGATCAATGGGAATGCGCAAGTCATACACCCCGATGCGGAACGAATCTGAAAAGTTCTTGCTGCGATCAGGATTGACATACAACAAACGATGCAAAGGGTCCGTAATGACAGCAGGAGTAGAGTAGAACACAGCGCCTGAAGTCAGCTGCTTCAAATGAGGGTCTTGCGAAATCTGTTCGCCTGGCAATGAGGCATCGAATTCTGCGAAGAGTGCTGGATCGACATCATCCTGGTTGTCCAGCGTTGACTGGATCCCTGGAAGCGAATGCAACACCACTACAAAGTGTACAAGTTCGGATTTCGGCAAATCCTCAAGCAGTGGCAAAACCCGCTCGGCTGCAGGCTTCATTGTGACGTCCACATGATCGGCAAATCGAGCCACCACAACCGGATTGTCATTCGACACCTTGTCTCTTGCAGAATCTTCCGAATTTCGGTGTTCCGTTGATGACCCTCCTGCTACAGATGCAGATGCAGCAGCAGCGGCGGCAGCTTCCGAGGCAATAGCCGACGTTTCCGCAGAGGCATCCTGCAAATCCTCTGTTACCTGGGCAATGTCCGAGAGGTCCTCTTTGAATGCCTCCATAATCTCTTTTAAATTCGCGACATCCGATTCCAGCTCCATAATACGAGCTTCATAACTTCCCAACTGGTCTTTGCTTGCCTGCAGAGAAGCATCATCGTCGTCCTCCGTTGTCGCATTCTTCGATTCCGACGCTAGTGTTGATGCTGTTGCTGTTGTGGAGTAAACAAGCTTCTCCAAATTTTCGCGGCACATCGTCTCGCGCAAGAGCTGCAATTCGAGCTCATCCACCCGTTTCAGCAGTGCCTCGTGGTCTGAATGCGAGACCCCGGTCGCACTTTGTGGCTGCACATTCTTCAAGTCAGTAACATCGCATTCGGTAGCCGACATACGGCCTCCTAACCGGTTAACCGTGTCCACAATGCTCGACAGCACGTGCTGCAGGGGACTGAACTGTAACGAAATGAGCGTCGACAGATCAGGAAGTCCTTCTATGAGAACCGGTCCAGACATCTTTCTTCCGACTTGCTTCCCTACGACGTTCTAAGCGTCCACAGCCCTTTATTTTTCCTTGAAACGTGTCGGCTGCACGCTACCCTATTCTTTTAAATTCTGCTTACCCTCAAACAGCTACTACCTACTACTACTACTACTACTACTACTACTACTACTACTACTACTACTACTACTACTACTACTACACCTGTAGCTGTAATCTAGGTAACCTGCAACTCAACGCCCGCACACAAGCACAAGCACAAGCAGACACGGACTGAATGAATGAAGGAATGAATGAAGAAACGACGAAGCAGAAACGTGCGGGTTGGGGTCTATTCACCAATACATGCGGGAAAAATCTCCCAAACGTCAATGCATCAATGCGTCAATCGTTCCGCAACGAGATTGATGCATTGAGTCTGCAAAAATGAGCAGCAGAACCAGCGACGGCGTTCGACATTTGACAATCCGAGTTTCTTACGTAAAGTCGGACTATGTGTCTTGACAGTTTCTTTGTGATTAATTAATTCTCGTGACTTTTTATCATTATCATTATCATTATTATTATTATTATTATTATTTCCCCAGATAGTTTATTCATTGCGACTCACAGATTCAGAGGGCGATAGTGGAGACTGCACGCAGAGGGAAACGAGCTGGAATTGTGTGTGTGTGTGTGTGTGTGGAGGATGCAGTCGTTGGTCGATGGAGGGTCGCCGCTTGCGGGTTCGATTGGATCATCTGTAGAGCTTGCGACTGTGTGGTGCTCGCATTCTTCGAACCAGTCGAGCTCGAATGCACTGACGAGTTCGTCGAGCTCTCCGGAGCAAGAGGAGGAGCTTCGAATCGAGTCTGCAATGGAAGACGAGATCGTGTGTGATGTTGGCATGCGCATTGGTGTTGGGCTGGCAAATGATCGAGATGTTCTGGCTGGATTCAAACCTTTTCGGTACCGCGTCGCATGCATTGCGTGCCGGTCTTCGAAACGGAAGTGCGATGGTCTGCTTCCTTGCGCGCGGTGCGTCGCCAAAGGAGTTTCGCATTGCTGTGCATATGAACAGCACCACGAAAAGAAGCAGAAGGCGCAGTCGGAATTGGAGCAGACAAGGACAGGAGAGGATACTAGTGCTGTCTATGTTCAACGCAAGAAACGGACAATCCGTACGCATAGTGGAGAAGAATACCCAGAAGGTGCATTTATGGGTGCGTTGCATACAAGAAATATCAGTCAGATGAATCCCGTTCTCCACGGTGCTCACATACTGCATTCGTTGACTGGGAACCGGAACGCCAGCGCGAATTTGAGCTCCATCGCTCCAAATAGTGATCAGTTTTCGGCAGCGTGCAGCTGTCTGTCTGTGCTGCACATGCTTGCAGGGGCAGAGCCATCGAGCCAGATGCAGTACCAACGAGACGAGCGGTCCTTCTCGTCGATGGCAATTGCAATTGGACAGCAGGCTGCTGCTCCAGACTATGGAAGCATTTTGCCGGTTCAAGACCCGCGATACTGCCCACCCGTCGCAAGTGACTTGGTTCTCTGGCAAAAGATTCAAGATACCCTGGACAACTGCTCGTCGCTGTTTCGAAAATCCCCGTATTGGGAGTTCATCAACCGATGTCGACACCTTGTGACGGATGACCTGCTCGAGGTGCGTGAGCTGTTCCGACAGCACATTGATCCGCATCCTGCGGTTATCGAATACGTCCAGCAGCCTCCCGAGAAAATTGCCGAGCATGATTGGTTTTTCAGAACGCAACTGCAGCGATCGATGGCAATCGTGGATCAGTTCCCTTTTCCTTGTTTGCTCTTTGGAAATAAGAGCTTGGTTGTTCACGCCAATTCCCATTTCCTCTCGGTCTCAAAGTGGACGATGGAGGAAATGCTGTCGGAAGGATTCCTGGCGAGCTGGACCCTGGAAGACGACTGTCTTCCCTTCGTGTTGAAGCAAACCTCGAGAGCCTTTATTTCCGTTGCTGGTTACGAATTCGCCTTTGCCATCCCGCATGTGCGCATCCGTAGAAAGGACGGTAAACGCGTCGAGTACTGTGCGTCGCTTGCGAAGGTGTTCGACACGAACCACCTCAGCATTCTCAATATCGGCATGTTCCTACCAATGCAATCGCAGGCGTAACAGACTGTGCGGCTCCATTGCACGGTACCCGCGTTTCTTCTGGAATCTCGGAATTTGAATTGCACAGAGGCAGCCAATGAGCTATCATCCTTTGCTTCCCTCCTCCATTCTCTGTCCTTCCTGGAGACCCGCGACTCGGTGTCATTCGACTCGTTTTGACAAGCTCGAAATGCACAACCGACATCGCAGCAAACGACTTTCACATTTGGACCTTTGAATGCTCCGATGACGATCTACCTGGACATTTTGTCGACTTTTTCTGCTGCGATGCTTCTGCTTTTTTGTTGATGGTGACCGCTCGCCAAAACATGAATCATTATCGATCATCATCAGCTAAACTGTCACCGAAGACAGATCCAAGCCACATGTTTTTTTGCTTTCATTTGGGGGCGAGCACCAGCTCTTCAATGCAGATTGCTGCGCATCAAAGGGTCATCGCTTCTTCTTGCAGCTCTCCGCCTCCGACGATAGGAGATCACCGGGTGTCTTGGTTCTCGGTGTCTTCAAGCATGGCTGGCGTGGGTTTGTTGGGAAGATTCCCTCTTTGAAGCCATGAGATGCTTTGGGTTCCGATAAACAAACTTCTAGTATGATATTGTTTGATGTTCATACACACTGTTGGAAGACATATTAATTTTTAAAATATAAAAAAGAACCAAATGAGATGCAAAATTCGGAATCCCGTGGGGAAAAATGCATCTCGAAGCGAGCGCGGTTAAAGCCAAGACATTTTGACATCTCTTCCATGACGCTCAGAAGATGATGGGGCTTCCTCTGGAAAGATCGAGTAAATCGTGGACGCCTCTACTCCGTTGAATCCATTCGAAAGTACCTCGCAGGCCGCTCCGTCACCACTGCCACGGGAAAAAAGAATGCAAAGAGAAGACGATCTGTTGCGCGAGAGTTCTCCAGCGATCATCAACGGCCCGATCTCGAAACGACAAGTCCAAGACCCTTCAAACGACAGTATCGCGTTCGGGATCAGCTTCAACCGCCCCGGTCTTAAAGACGATGGCGGAGCGGAAACGTCGAAGAAGCTGTGGTTGTCCACAAAGACTGTGTCGCTCGATTCGGATTGGAGCTCCTTAGCTGGATTTTTCCAAGCGTTTGCTGTTCGACTCGCGATCATTCACACGGACACGACGAGCAATCTTAACCGGATACGACGTTTTCGCCAGCATCTGATAACCAAAGCTGCTGAATACGAAGATGCTGTAGTCCACGACGAAGAAACTGGAGAGTACAAAAAACACTGTGGAGTTCGAAATGGATCGTGATTGGCTTTGGTTCTTGAAATATATATGTTTTGAAGCAAAATTCAATCGTATTGATTAAGCGAAGTGCGCAATGGCTGCCTCGGCGCTTCTCCCTTTAGGGAGTTGTAAGCATAAATCTCATGAAAGCGAGGCGAGTGTTGTTGCCAGTACTGATCAATATTGATTAGTAGTATTGGAACGAGGCGACGTGACCATAGTCCACCTAAAAAAAAGTCTCTTGTCGGAAGATTCTTGCTGCTGACGATCCCGAGCCGCAAAAACCCGCGACGTTGCCGTATGCAGAACAAGTATTTGTTCCGTTCTCCCGCACATTCAGCTTTCTTCTCTTTCTTTCCTTCCTTTCAGCGTTTTCTTTCAAGTATTATTGTTTTATACATATATTGTAGGAACTTACTTTTCAGGTCGATCTACTTCTGCGCTTTCGTTTTCCATTCTGGGGCGCCGGCTGTCCAAGAGGCCTTGTAGTGCATTTGTGTGTGTGTGTGTGTGTGTGTGTGTGTGTGTGTGTGTGTGTGTGTGTGTGTGTGTGTGTGTGTGTGTGTGTGTGTGTGTGTGTGGTGGTGGTGGTTTTGGAGTCCGGTTTTCTTTTCTTTTCTTTTCTTTTTTCGGAATCCGTATGTTTTAGAGTTGGTAAACATGAGTCTGAGCCAGTCGCCGGGAGAATGTTCGTTACCGCTGTCGCATCTATCGCTGGAGAACCTGTTTGCTGATGTGGAAGAAGTCATTACGCCTCTTGAACTTCGCAGGTTTCGACCTGCTCCATTTCCCGTTCAAGAAGCGTCTGCAGAGAATTTGGAGTCGTCTCCGGGAGATTCTGATTTTCCTTTTGCGGCCCCTTCTGCAAGTGCATCGCCGCCCTTGGACACGTCTGTGCAGCAGCGGCAGCAGTCGTTGACAACGACGTCCGCTCAACTTGGTCAGGATGCGGGCTCTCCGGATGAGAACAGCATTGGCATGTTCCACAGGTTTCGAGCTTCTGTTGCTTGCACCAACTGCAGGCTTGCCAAGCGCAAGTGCGATGGATTGCTGCCGTGTTCGCGGTGTGTGGATAGGCAGTTGGGGGATCTGTGCCGATATGACGCGGATACCTTGGAAACGGTAAATCGATTTAGCAAGCGTCCTAAAAAGCCGTTGAAGTCGAGCACCATGACTTCTGCAGCGCCGGGTCGTCTCCCTGCCGCTCAGGAGATATCAAGCAGGCAAGTTAGAGGAGATTCGGTCTTTGTTCGAGAAATCCCCGTGCATGACCCAGTGCTTCAAGGGATCCAAATCTATCAGTCCTTGCCTGTGGCAGAATCTGGCAGCCCGGTTCTCCGAGGGGTGTCTGCAGACGGAATGTTGGCAATTTGCAGCTGCCTGTCTGCTGTGGATACGCTGGCAGGTGCAGATCCCTCTGGCGCGATTCCGTATCGCAAGTCCGTGGATGGGTTCATGTCCATTGTGCGTGGCCTCTCTGCTCATGTCAAGTTGCCAAATGATGCCTTGAGCCCCTTCCCAGCTGATCAAGAGTTTCAGCGATCGCTGCATGCTCTTCTGGATCGTTCGTCGGATACCTTCAAGATGTCTCCGTACTATGAGTTCATGCAGCGCTGTCCGCATCTTGTCACTCCAGATTTTGTCGGGGTATTCGATTTCTTTTCAAAGTATGTAGATCCGCATAAGGACATCCTGAATCATTTGAATACTCCGCCATCCCAGGTGGCGCAGCGCGATTGGTTTTTCAGTGCACAGTTTGACAGAGCTCGTCAGTTTGTCGATCGGTTCCCTTATCCATGCATGCTCTCAGGGCATCGCAATTCGATCATTCACGTGAACGCTCCGTTTCTTGCGGTGTCGATGTGGACTAGGGAACAATTACTGTCCAAGAATCTTTTAGCCTCATGGCTGGTTGACGATGAGTGCATGCCTTCCATTCTCAAAGTTTCCCAGAAAGCGCTGTTGTCGCTGGACGGCTATGAAATCGCGTATTCTATCCCGAATGTCCGTCTTCGCAGAAGAGATGGCAAGCAAGTCACATACTGTGCAGCGGTTGCGAAAATTTTTGATTCTCGCAATTTGAACTTGTTGTACATGGATATGTTCATTCCCATGGACGCTGTACAGGGGAATGCGTAGAAATGGGAGGAAGCATTGCCAGGCTAAGTCCTGAGTTCTTGCCACAATACAAGCCACCCCCATCGTGTAAATATTTGATACTGAAGCGCAAACATTTCATTTACTCTCTCGCATCTCGGCACAGTTCCTGTTCCAAACAGTATGCCAAAGAAACATCTCATCCAGAAAGAAGAAAGAAGCTGCGGAGCTCGGATTGGATTCAAACGCTGTCCTTCTGCACAAACTTGTTGAGCTTCTCAAACTGCTGCGTCCATCCAGCCGTGCACACCGTGCGAAACTCGTCGGACACTGAACCAGTGGTTGTCCGCAGCGTCATCTTGGTCTTCTTGCCCTCCTCAACAGGCTCAAACGTCACCGTCACAAGAGACTCTTCGGGGAATCCTTCTGGAATGCCATACTTTTGGGGAGAAACACGATTACCGGCTTCGTCAGTGAAGTAGGACGTCGAGACGATCTTCTGGTTGGGCACAATCTCCCGATACATCCCGCCGCACCAGTTGCGGTATCCTGCATAGCACCCGGCATCCGGCAGGCCCTCCATGCACAAATGGGTTACCCCGCCGACTCTGAAATCCATGTTGCACAAAGGGACATGGAACGCATCCGGTCCCCACCATTGCTTGACTTGCTCGGCAGATGACCATGCCTGGAACACACTTGAAGGCGGCGCATCGACCGTGCGCTCAATAACGAGCTCACGTCCCTGTCCAAAAGGCAGCGGTTCCGAACTGTCGCCTGCAGCGCCATTCTTCTTGTCAAAGAACGCCACAAGCTTGTCCAGCATCTTTTCCGAGCATTCCTTGCATTGCACGTAGTATCCCTTGGGAACGGTGCCGACCTTGTGAACGTGATGCACGAGGGTTTTGGCCGATCCATCGCCAACAGGAGTGAAGGTGATCGTAACCAATGCTTCCGGCGCAATCGTTTCAGGGAGCCCATATGTGGAAAACGGAACCGTGTTTCCCTTCTCGTCTGCGAACGCATCGATGTAAGCCACAGTCTTTCCCGGCACAAGCTCGGTGTACGTGCCTTTTCCATAGCACTCGAAGGCCGGTGGGCCTGTGCACTTCATGTGATAGAAGAACCGCCCACCCGGAACGCGAGCATCGAAAGCCAGAAAGTTCAAGGTTGACGTCTCAAACAAGAACCACTGCACAAATGTGTCCTTCTTGGTGTACGCGTCGTACACCTCGAGTGGAGTCGCGTTCACCGTGCGGTCCACAACGATGTCTTCGGTAGACAGCGCGTCCTGATCAGCACTACTTCCACACTGCATTGCAATTTTTTTTACTACGATAACTCCTCAGATTCTGTCGAGCAAAAAGAATGAAGGGAGCGGAGAAAAGAAGAAGAAGAAGAAGAAACGAAAGAAAGCAAAGCAAAAAGGTACATACGTGTTGCAGCTTTTGTTTCCACTGTCTGAAACTTTCTGCTGTGCTTGCCGCAACATGTCGTTTTTATCTTCTGCACACACACACTCACATGCGCATTTTGTCGTCGAGTGGATTTCTATTCTGCACAGATGCGTGACGTGTCGGGGAATTCGCGATCCCAAAAATGGGATTTCCGCTCCGCCTGCCCGATATGCTGCTGCCTTCCACTTCCCCGAATCTTTTAGAGTCGTTTAATCTGTTGTAGCTGGCGAGTCACAATGGAGGAAATTGAGAACGCCCAACATGCAGATAGGCCGTACGCAGCATTCAATCGTTATCTCGTTGCCCCAGGCCGAAGAACCCGCCCCCCAAGCAGTCCCCGCCTGTTTTTTTGTTTTCTGTCCTCATTCTTAGTGTGCTTGTTTTGCGTGTTTGCATGTTTTATTATTATTATTATTATTATTATTATTATTATTATTATTATTTTGTTTTTGGTTTATTTTTTATTTTAAATTAGTAATACTAACAAAGAAGGAGTAGTAGTAGTAGCGGCAGTACGTATTAAGTGATGTCATCGTCTTCCAGCACGCGAGTCGCCAAGAACGACTTTTCGTATACGCCGCGGTCTCGCATTCGAGCAAAGAAGCCCAAGTTTGAGCTTTCGGAGGAGCAGAAGCAAGAGATTCGCGAGGCGTTTGATCTGTTTGATACTGAAAAGACGGGGCGCATTGATGCGCATGAGATGAAAGTGGCGATGCGAGCTCTCGGATTTGATGTCAAGAAGGAGCAAGTGCTGAAGCTTATGGAGGAGTTTGACCGCGATGGGACTGGGTCGATTGAGTTTTCGGACTTCCTGGAAATCATGACTGAGAAAATAGCACAGCGGGATCCGAACGAAGAGGTGCTGAAGGCTTTCCGCCTCTTTGACGACGACGGCACGGGGCGCATTTCGCTCAAGAACCTTCGTCGAGTCGCGAGAGAACTCGGGGAAAACATGACCGATGAAGAGCTCCAGGCGATGATCGACGAGTTTGACAAGGATGGCGACGGCGAGATCTCTGCAGACGAGTTCCACGCAATCATGACTTCTTCCGACGACTTTTAAAGCCGGGGAGAAGACGACTGACAAGCAGATAGCAGTTGTTATGCAACGACGACAGAAGGAGGGGCGAATAAGAAAAATGTAGTTGTGGAGGTTTTGAGTCGTGGAAAGCATAAAACTTGTGAATTCATATGAAATGCAGCCTCTGCGTGGCGTCCATTGATTCCAGATTCCAAATGTCGGAACAACACACACACACACACACACACACACAGAAGGTCCAAGGACAAGGAGGTGCGTGGCGAACTTGAGGTGGGTCTCTACTTTCCAGATGCCTTCCTTCTGGAGTTGTTTTCGGAAACTTGGCTTTTTTCCACAAGAACACCAGGAACAATTTTATTCAAACAAGCAGAATTGAAAGTAAGTCTCGGATGCAAAGGCTGGTCAACAGATCCATCGTCCGAGTTCGTGGCGCAGATCGGATGAGATTTCTGCAGTCACTGCTGACGCAGGATGTGATGCCGCTGGACTCGGAACCTTTGAAACCAGTTGCTTCATGCTTTCTTTCTGCCAAGGGCCGTGTGCTCTGCGACATGCTTTTGTTCAACTCGTCGTCCATCGCGAGTAACCTTTCTTCGCTTCCTGCGTTTTCGGCTGCCAAGCCAACTCTCGACGACGTTGGCGATGCAGTTCTCATCGACCATGATGCTGCGATTTCTGACCGTCTCGTTCGGGCGCTTTCAATGTACAGGCTGAAGTCACAGGTGCAAATTGATGTTCTTCCGTCCACGAAGTACGGTGTTTTTGCCCTGTTCGATCGAAACGACCATGCAGATAATGATGCAATGGGAAACGACCCGCGGCTGCGTCGGCTTGGTTCGAGGTACATTGCACCTACTAGCTGCGTCGCCATAGAAGCCCGAGAAAACAGCTATGATCAACACAGACTGGGACTGGGTGTTCCGGAGGGCTTTGCAGATCTGCAGTGGGACGTGCATACTCCGCTGGAAGCAAACATGGATTTGCTCCACGCTGTTTCGTTCAACAAGGGATGCTACATCGGCCAGGAGCTTACGGCCAGGACTCATTATACGGGCGTCATCCGAAAGAGACTGTTTTCCATACAGATCGATCCACAGAGCCTCGGCTTCATTGGGAATCAAGGCCTGGAGCCAACAACGATGGTCGGAGCGGATGTTGTGAGGATCTCGGATGACAAAAAGATAGGCTCGTTAAGGTCTTTGTACGGGCATCGGGGTATGGCGCTGCTGCGGATCGAGCCTGTTCTGACAGATCCTGTCCCTGCAGCTTTCGGCATCCGGATCCCCAGAGACAGCCGTCCAGCAATTACCATCCCTATCCACCGGGTCATTTGGCCCGACTGGATCCCCAAGCCAGACCTGTCGTCCTTGGAGTCGTAAGCTGTACATATCTCTGCATCTCTTCATCTATTCATTTGTTTTATTTTTTCTACTTTTCCCTTCCGTCCCTATCCCGGTTCGTACTCTATCAATATATCCTCTTTTCATCACTGCTCCACCGCGTTTCCCTTCCCAGTCCTAAAAAGGTCAGTTACGCACTGGAAGAATTCCTGTCGTCCCTACTGCTGCAGCATGCACCATCCAACGTCTAATCTACAGCAGGAAACTGCGGAGTCGGGGGGAGTGTTTCGGAATTCCTTCGTTTCGCCTGTGTTCGTTCTTCGTCCGACACGTTTTCCTTTCGTTTCCTCTTTCCTTTCTTCTTTTTCTTGGTGTGTTTTACTTTCCTTTGTGCTTTGTTCCCCTTCACCTTTTTGCTTCTCCTCTCCTCCTGCTTCTTCTTCTTCTTTTCTCTCTCTTTCTCTCTCTCTCTCTCTCTTTCTTTCTTTCTTTCTTTCTTTCTCTCCGTTATCTTCTGTTTTGCATCTGTTTTTGTTTTTCGTGTGTGTGAATAAGGGGGGGTTTTCCGGTGGGTTTCCGACTTCAGACAGAGGACTTTTTACGTGCATTGAATGAAGTCGAAGACCATTTTGTGGATAGGAATATCCGTGTTTACGCTTTGTGTGGCCATTTCGTGCATTGCGATTGGACTGAACATCTACATTCGGAACCTCGTTCGCGATGGTCTGATTGACTACGCGCGCATTTCTACGGATACTAATTCCGATTCATACAAGATGTGGGTCAAGAACTATCCGGACGAGAATGATTGCGTAAAGCACACGTGTCAGTACGTGTACTACAAGTTTTGGAACCTTACGAACGCCGTGGATGTGCAGCTCAATGGGGCGAAGCCAAGATACGACCTTGTCGGGCCGTACACATACCAAGACGTTGAAGATCGGCTTGTCGTGGAACCCGGATTTGAGAACGATCGAGTTACATTTTTGCCTCGACAGCGCTACACGTGGATTCCAGAAATGAGCAAGGCTGGTGCCACGACGGACGACATCATCATCAATCTGAATCCGACGTATCTTGGTGCGATGTACCAGTTTGGAGGAAACGAGAATGCACTGTTCACAACCGCTGCCGGGCCGCTGCTGGATCAGCTTGTGGAGATTTTGGGTCCTGTAATCGGTTTCATTGGGTATGTCTTTCCTCGTCAGCAGACGTTTTCACCAATGTATGATCCCTCCGTGTTTGCCCCGTTTGGTGGATTCTCCAGTAGCCAGGTGGCCAGCGTTTTGGTTTCCAAGGATCCCACTGCAGAATGCGACAAGCAATTCCCGATTGCGGTGAATGCCACGAACTGCAAGGTGCAGCTTGCTCCTCTGAGCTTCAATCTTGGGCTTGACCTGTCGAACGGAACGCAGCAAGCTGTCGCGGTTGTGACGAAGCTGGTGGATCCCAGTTCTCCAGTTTCCATTGCAAGCAGCGACTTTGGTGGATCTCAGGTGTTTACACTTTCCTGCTACATTGCTCCACTGTTATCGACAGCAACTTCCCTGTCCAGGAGCCCGGCATCCGCCAATTGGAAAGCTTTGGTATCCTCTCTCAATGCCGACGTTTCTGGAGTCAAGATTGACCTGCAGGAGGATGATCCTTCCGATCCTCTGGCTGGACTAATAGATGCTTTTGGCACTGCGATTGCAGAGGAACTTTGCAACTGGGTAGTGGGATTTGATATCGTGAACCAGATCGAACAGTTGGCCGTGAGCATGTTTGCGAATGCTGATCCAGGCGTGAAAAACATATCCGACCTGGTCTACCTTGAGTGGGCACAGGGCTCCGTGACGTTTGGCTCCGACCTGTTGGCTCCCCTTACGAACAATACTGCATATTTGTCTTTGGCAAATTGGTACAATTCGTTCAACGGAACCCTTCCAGACGCAGCAACCTTGACGGTTGATCAGACTAAAGTCTTGTTTGGCCCCGCCGTCCTGGGATCGACCGAGAACTATCTGCAGTTTCTCGGTATGTGCCAAGAAGATGAAGGCGCCGTTCCCGCTACGTATGGACTTCCATCTGCATTCTGTGGCCCGTTTCTCGGATACATCCAGGACAATTTGAATGATGGTGCGCTTCCTCTTCTTATTGCCTCTCCGTCGCTGCAGTTTTTGACATCGTCACCTGCGCCGTCGTCTAATGGAGACGATAGTTCGCAAGCGGTTGGCCAGATTGGCCTGTTTGTCGGTCGAACCGTCGATCAGTGGCTGTTCAACTGCACAGATCCCCTTCTGGGCGCGCCGTGCTTCATCCAAGGACAGGACACGAATGGATTTGAGAATGCATACTCTCGCATGAAGACGGGGTATGATACGGAGGACGGCTCCTCTTCTTGGATTTATGAAGAGTGGAACAATGTCACTTCGCTCACCGGTTTATGGGCCGAGCCGGAACCTGTGTTCGGAACCGATGCAACCCGCTTCCGACCGCTTTTATTGGATGTCTACGACGAGAAGACGCGCGTGGACGGGTGGCGATTCCTTCCGATGTTTGTCAGTTCGGTCTATCGCTCTCTCACTATGCAATATGAAAATGATATTGACTTCAAAGGCATCACACTCTGGAGATATCGTTTGGAAAGCCATGCACTCAGAAGGAATTCTCGGTACTACCAACAGGTGGACGGCATGGGCAACTTGACCATTCCGAACTCTGCGCCGATTTTCGTTTCCAAGTTCAACTTTTTCGACGTTGACCCGTGGGTCCGTGAGGCAATCGATGTTGTGCACACTCCGACCGGAAAGATTATTCTGGACGAGGATTTGGATGACACCATTTTAGACATTGAACCGTACACGGGAATCTGTCTTTCTGGCTTCCGGCGCTTGCAGTTGAACTTCCAAATTCCAGAGTACTACACTTTCAATGATGCGAAGGGCATGAAGCGCTCTGCAGTGCGACGCATCTTCTATCCCGTTCTCCAGATTGACGATGGCGGCACTGCGACGGATGCAGACACGAACGTGATCAAAGACACGGTGTACACTCCTTTGCTAATCGCCACAATTCTCTTCTGGGGTGGGATTGGAGTCGGCATTTTTGGATTCATTGCTGGCTTCTTCATCTGCCTGGCTTCTCGCAGAAAATCAATCAAGGAAACCTACACCAAGATGTAGTCGTTTTCGTTTCGCGGCCTGTTGTTCTTTGCTCGTTGCTGTTGCTAGATCGTTATTCCCTCCACTCCCTTTTTCCGCACCATTTCGGGCATTCCCAGCAGTTGTAATGAAACAAACATAAATAAAATGGCTCAATTGATCGAAAATATCAGATGATGCTGGTCATCAACGGGTTTGTTGGGAAGTTCCCTCTTTGGAGCCATGAGATGTGTTTTGTCTCTGACGAGGAGGTGCTGCTTGAGAGTTCGATTATTGAAAACACAAACAAGCAGAAAATAGTAGAAAGAAAGACAAAAGACAGTGACAAATGAAGAAAATACTAGACTTGACTACGGTAGGAAGGCAGCATTGTTTGATGTTTAACGCCTACATTGTGCACTAATCCACGGATAATCATCGCTGATCACCCATAATCAATGCTGCAACCCAACAACATGCACAGCATGATTGGGAAGGGGGTAGGACCCAACACGCCCCCTCGGCATGAGAGACGTTCCTAAGACAGATGTAGATGTTGCGCGCGCCGTTCCAGTCGCGGTCGATCGTGCATATGCACGATGGGCAACAAAACACACCTTATTTCCATACTAGCTTGCGATGGATTTCCCCGCAGCGGTCGCACGCTTTAGACGCATACTCCTCCGTCACAAGTCACAATCGACACCTGCCGCGCCGTTGTCGCCTTGGCGATCTTTCCGGCGGCGGCCCAGCGCCGGATGGTGGCGGTGGAGATTGTCACAGGTCCTGCGCAGCGTTGCGGGCGTGACGGACATGGTGCGTTGCATGGACAATAACAACAACACAAAAAAAAAAAAAAAATAAGAAATGAGCGTCGCTGTGCGAGAATGCAACGCGACGGCGTATGTATAGGGATTCCATGATCAAAATGGGAGGCGAAACGAATCGGGCATTGTGTGGCAGAGTTGCTTAAAGATAACAGACGCATGCGCATGGCGCGTGGCAGTGGTTTTGTTTACGTGCGCTGTAGATTGCTTCATCATATCGCAACAAAGTGGCAACGGTAATCCTCAAAGCTGTCAGCCGTTCTCGCGACTCTGACAAAAAGTCAAGCACTCAAAATAGTGTTTCGCGTTGTCCGCAAGCCTCGACTTTTGGGCTTTTAACTTTACCCTTTCGATCCTTTCCGTTTCGTACGATCTAAAGCGCTTTTCATTTTATTCAGTTGATTTCCTTTTTATCTATTTTTTAATATTGGTTTTTAAAATTTTTTTAGAATTTTTGTTTATTTTATTTAAATTAAATTAAGTGATTAAATAAGGAGTTTGGTGCTCGTTGTTTTTTGTTATTTTTTATTTGGGTTTTTTTGTTTTTGTTGGAGTGGCTTTGGTTTTGGTTTTGGTTTTGGTTTTGGGAGGAGGATGAAGGCGCGGACGCTACTTTGGATTGGGATTGCGGTGTTTTCTCTGACTGTGATAATTGCGTGCATATCGATAGGTCTTAACTTTTACATCCGAAACCTTCTTCGAGACGGACTTGTGGACTTGGCACAGATATCCTCGGACCAGAATTCGAGATCGTACAAGCAGTGGAAAAAGAACTATCCGGACAATGAAAATTGTCAGCAGCACTCGTGTTACTATACAACGTACCGGTTCTGGAACTTGACGAATGCAGTTGATGTGCAGCTGAATGGGGCGAAGCCAAAGTATGATCTGGTTGGGCCGTATGTGTACTGGGATCAGCGCGACAGACGGCCTGCAGATACTGGATTCCTGAATAACAGACTTTCGTTTGAAGAGAAGCACAGGTTTACGTTTGTGGCGGAAAAGAGCGCTGCGGGTGCGACGATCCAGGACAGGATCATCAACGTCAATCCAGTGTATATGGGTGCCATTCTTGCGGCAGGAGGCGACGAGAATGCGCTGTTCACGTACGCAGGAGGACAGATCATGCAGCAAGTTGTCCAGCTTCTAGGACCCGCTTTTGGGTATCTGGGATATGTCATTCCGCGACAGCAGACGTTTGCTGCGGCGTACGACCCATCCGTGTTTGCACCTTTGGGAGGGTTTGCATCTCCCCAGATCGCCTCTGTGCTGGTGTCCACGGATGCCGCTGCGGAGTGCGACAAGCAGTTTCCGGTGCCGGCTAATGCAACCCACTGCAAAACGTACGTTGCGTCGCTGAGCTTTGGCCTTGGAATTGACACATCCACTCAACAGGGCTTGCAGACGGCGATTAAAACAGTGTCCATGCTTGTGAATCCAATGTCGCCCATTTCCATTGCGAATCAGAACTTTGACGGTTCAAAGGCGTTCTCTGTTTCCTGCTATCTTATTCCGATGCTGTCTGGCTCTCTGGGAGCCCATCAGATGGATACAAGCGGTCTGGATTGGAAGTCGCTGCTGACCTCGTTGAAGATCAAGATTGATTTGAACTCTGCAGAGTTTGGATACGGAGCACGCAGTGTCGGAGGCATTGCAGACATGGATGTTTTGGCACAGTTGTTTGGCGCGGAGTTGTCCAAAAAGCTGTGTGCATGGGCCGTCCACGATGATGCAACAGAACACTTGGACGAATTGACTGTGCAGCTGTTTAGCAACGTCGATCCGGGCGTCCAGAGCGTTTCGGACTTGATTTATCTCGAATGGGCGCGAGGATTGGTGACCTTTGGGAACGATGTTTTGCCGCTGCTGACCAATGGAACCGCGTATCTGTCATTCTACAACTGGGTAACGGCTGTGAATGGGACTGTCCCGGACGATGCCACGCTGACCGTTGCGCAAACCAAGATTCTGTTTTCGCCGGCAATCATGTTCACGACAGCCAACTACCTGCGCTATCTTGGAATGTGCCAGGTGAACCCGGCCGCTGCTGAGCAATTCTTCCATCTTCCGGCAGGATTCTGCGGCCCGTTCTTGGCGTACGTACAAGTTAATTTGAACCATGGAGCGATCCCGTATCTGTTGGCATCCCCTGCACTGAGTTTGCTGACTGGTGCTGTCGGAGCTGGTCCTAGAACTGTTCGGGACGACCCTGGGCAACCTGCTTCGTCTATCGGAATGTTTGTTGCACGTACCGTGGACCAGTGGCTTTGGAACTGCACGGACCCGCTCTTGAAGGTGCCGTGCAATCTACAAGATGGAGATCCAGATGGCTACGTTGCTTCGTATTCTCGCATGCTCACAGGCAATGATCAAGACGATGCGTCGAGTGCATGGATGTTTGATTCTTGGGCTAACTCGACTTTCATCACCGGAGCGTGGGAAGAACCTGAAATTGTACACGGAACGGACGCTTCCCGCTTCCGCCCGCTGCTGCTGGACGTTTATGACGAGAAGACCAAGCCGTCAAACTGGCGTGAATTGCCAATCTTCGTTCCCGAGATTTATCGATCTCTTCACGTGGATTTTGAAGACGATATCGACTACAAGGGTCTGACTCTGTGGCGGTACCGTCTTGAAATGGCTGCGCTCGCAACCAGCAGCCGTTACTATCAAGGTGTTCGTGGTATTGGCAATCTTACCCGCATTCGTGCTGCCCCGATATTCGTGTCAAAGTTTAACTTTTTCGATGCCGAGGACTGGGTGCGAGATGCAATCGAAGTGCTTCATACGCCAACGGGTCGAATCATTCTTGAAGAGGATTTGGATGACACTGTTCTTGACATCGAGCCGTATTCTGGCTTGGTTCTCCGCGGTTACAAGCGTCTGCAAATCAACGTTCAGATTCCTCCGAATTACATCATCAACGACGCGAAGAACATGCACCGTTCTGCCGTTCAGCGTGTCTTTTATCCCATTCTTCAGGTCGAGAATGGCGGTGCTGCAACAGACGACGATATTGCCTACATCCAAAGGAACATCTACACCCCGTTGCTCATTGCAACAATCCTGTTTTGGGGGGGAATCTCGGTAGGAATTGCAGGAACTCTCGCAGCGCTTGCAATCTGCGTTTTTTCGAGAAGAAAAGCCAAGAAGGAAGCTTACGCCCAACTCTCCTAAAGTTCTCCGGTTGGCGGTCTTTATATCTGCCTTTGCTCTTTTTTTTTTTCTCACTCTCCCCCTTTTACTCCTTCCTTCCTTGTTGCGGAGAACGGTTTGTGCTGTATGATGTGTCCTTCTATGTGGTTCTTGTTTTTACTGTCATCGTCGCCGTCGTTTTCTTTTGTTTTTTGGCTGTTTTTTTGCTGTTTTTTTTATTATGTAGCACCTTCCCTTTTCGTTTCTTTATCGCAAAAGACATTCCTCTATGCTGAATGACGTATTTATCTTTTCTATTTGGGATCGAAATTGGGAGAGGGGGGGTTGCAGCACACTCCATGCTGTTTTTGATTTTCTTCTGCATTACGTGTATTACTATTGTATGATTTTGGGGAGGGTTTTTATTTTATTTTACATCTTGTAAACCTCTGGTAGTGTAGTGTCTCTCTATTATTTTGCTGTCTGCGGTTTGCTTCCGGTGCTTTACTCGTCGTCTCGGAGTGAGAGCTTCTGCTCCATTTGTACAAGTTGTCGGTGCGAAAGAACGAGTGTTTCCGCAAGCTTCTGCTCCAGCACGGTGATTTGTCGATCTCGATCCGCCACCGTGTGTTGCAGATCCGCAAGAATGCCTTCGAGCCGTTCTCGGTACTTGAGCACGGAGACCGTGACCTTGTCCATTTCCTGGGATCGCTTCGCCAGCGACTCTTCCCATTCCACAAGCCTCGTTTCTTCTGTGATGCTGCGTCTGTCGCCTGCCATTTTCTGTCCCTGCTCGGTTTTCACGCCGCGAGCCTCTGCTGCTGCTTCTCTCGATGCAAACGACTCTATCGCATCAGAATCGGCACGCGCAACATGATCTGCAAGAAACCGCTGGTCCATCGAGCACACCGACTCCAGTGCCGCAAGTCTCTTTCGCAGTACATCATTTTCATACCGCAGCATCTCGGCTTGACGCCCTGGCTTTCCACCCGTGCCTGTTCTTGACGACCCCGACGATAGCATCGATACACTTAACGGACCCGAGGCTGCCATTCTCGCAGGCGTCGTCGGTCTCGTCGCCTTCTTTTCCTTTTGCGTTTCCTTTTCTTTCTGCTTATGTCGCTGCGGACTCGTGGCTTTTTGGGTTCTTGCAGAACCGTCAGCGATCTTTTCCTGCTGCCTGATCTTCTCCTGTTCTTGTTTGAGCTCCCGAGCAGCCACAACCGCTGCAAGCGCATCGTGCTTTCGCTTCCATGACTCGCCTACCCGAATCGCCTCGTCCAGCTTGACGGAATCCACGTCGATTCTGCCCGTTTCTGTTTGCAGTCCTATTTCCTCCGTCACCTTTTCATTTTCTTCTCTTTCCAATTTCGCTTCTTGCGTCATCGGTCGTGGCTGCTGTTGCGGTGGCTGACTCGCGGCCACTGAGGCTGTGTGCCAGAACCCCGCCCACTCTGGCTCTTCATTAAAGTCCCAAATGACAAGAATACTGTCCATCGCCGCCAACTGTGTGGCATCCATCTGCAACACTCGAGTGACCTCTGTCGTGATCTTGCCAATCCGCAGTCCATTCCACCCCAAGTCCACAATGACCATCGTCTGTCCTACTGATGCTGATGGAGTTGATCTTTCGCCACAGTAGCGCAGGAGTCGAATGAGCAGCTGCGCAATCGCGGTCTCGCAATCTCGCCCCAATCCACAGTTTCGCAGACCTATTCGATGCATCGACCCGACCGCAAGAGACGTCACGAGCGTTGCAAGCACATTGCGGGGCAACACAACATTCGACAAGTCAATTCCTGTCACCAACGCTCCTCGTCGCTGCTCTTCTTCGCTTGTCATTGTATCTTCTGGTTTTCCGCTTTGATCATGAGGATTGAAGGAGCTGCCAATCGTTTCGAGAAACATGCAAATCGCACGCTCGTCCCAGCCTCCGTCTGCCCGCTGCTCGCTCAAATCCAGCATCAGTCCCTGCTTCTCACTCTTTCTCGCTGCATCGCTCTCGTCTCTTCGCTGCGCTGCACGGCTCTTCGCCCCGATGGACCACACTGGATGGACAAGCGCGCGTGAACCGGAAATGCGATTCCTGGAGATATCCAGCACTTCCAGCTCGTAAATCGGTGCAAGCACTCCACTCTGCTCCTTGATGTGGCTCAGGTGCGGCTGCTGCCGCTGCTGCTGGAACTGGAGTCTGGTCGGCAGCAAGTGAGATGGACCTGACGACGATGACGCTGACGATGATGATGATGATGATGATGATGATGATGATAAACTGGGCGATGAGAGCGGACGCGAGAGCGCATCGAGAAGGATGCAGAGGTTTGCATCGTCGAGGTTCGTGTGTGCAAGACACAGCTCCTTTGGACTTCCTGACGCTGCGGACCCTACTGAACTCGCAGACGATAAATACACTCCAAGCAACGCGCAGTGATCGTCCGTAAGTTGCTGGTGGCTTAGATCCAAACGCCGCAATGGAGCGCGCAACCCACTTGTAAACAAGTACGAAGACATTGCACTTCGCCCCACCACTCCCATTGCCACCACTCCCATTGCCACCACTCCTGCCGGCTGCGACTCTAGCAGCTCTGGAGCCGAACTCGCCGACGTCGAATCCGCTGTTGATGCAGTTGGATTCAGAATCGCAGTCCGAGGTGCAGGCGCCATGTGGAGTGAATCGGCCCACTGAACATGTCTCTTTGGCAGTACACTCACCATCGCGGTCGATGTTGCGGTCGACGTTGCGGTCGAAGAGATTGAGATTGGGCGATTGGAGTGGGAATGTTCTGCGAGTTCTTCGCCGGCAGCAACCCGAGGCGATGGCTGTGCGGTCATGTAAGACGGAAACGAGTGTGAATGATACGGCGATGATGGCAACTGTTGCTGCTGCTGCTGCTGATGATGATGGGTAGGAGACGGATAGGGAAACAAAGCCTTGTGCTTTTGCGCTAATCTCTGCGCTAAAGGGTTACTCATTCTTCAATTCCAAGAGGCCTCTCTCTCTCTCTCTCTCTCTCTCTCTCTCTCTCTCTCTCTCTCTCTCTCTCTCTCTCTCTCTGTGTGTGTGTGTGTGTGTTGTGCACCTGTCGTTTTTTCTTCGATCCTCATATGCACATAAAGTGACTGTTACGTTCCGTCATCGGAGAAAAAACCAGAACGAATAGGAAAAAAAGACCCGACCGATGGATGCCCTTGCCCTGCCGTGATGCTATAATCAAGTCTCAAGCCTCAACCGCACGACTCCAAACCAAACGTTCGTTTCGGTCCGTTTTTCAGGGTTTTTTCACAGAAATAAAAATCTGCATTCTTTTGTAGTTAATATTTTCAATTCCAAATCGTCTCTTTGCTCAGTTGGTTTGGAGTTTGGGGGTTTGATTGTTTGTTAAAAATCATCAAGGAGCAAACGGATGACTACACGATTACTATCAACAGGCCATCAATCCTCGATGGCGGCGGCGTCGTCGTCTGCGGCTCTCCTGGCGGACGTTCCAGCGCGGTTCCTTGCGTCGTGTACAGTGGACTGGCGTGCTCTGGAGGCTGCGTTTCTATCTTGTCTCAACTCAGGGTCTAGCGTGACTTCTTCTTCGAGCCTGTCGCATAGCTTTTCAGCCGGTGGAGCGGCGGTCACCACCTCAACAACAGCCAAAACAGCATTATCGTCATCCTCGACAACGTCAGCTGCGGCCACGACGACGGCTGCCGCAATTGTGTCCAGTGTGCTGGCAACGACACAGCGGCTGCTGGGACAAGGGCATGCCGAGGAAGCGCAGTACGGCGCTCAGACAGCACTTCGATATGCAGAGCGTGTGCATGGCGCGTCGTCCGCGGTTGTCGTCGAGGCGCAGCTGCTCGTCGCCAAGGCTGCGTATGCCGTTCAGCAATTCAGTCAGTGCGAGCAGTTTCTTGCCATGGCCCGATGGGGCGCAAGTCGACAGCCATCAACTCCGCTTGCGATTCGAGCCGAGTTGCACCTCTATGAGGGCCTGCTCTACGCCTCCACGCGTCGTCTGGAGGATGCCGTCAAGGCATTGTCGACGCATGTGTACTATGTCTGCTTGGACCACACGCCGCTGTCCTACTTTTCTCGCGATGTTACGGCAACAGCATCACCACCAGCGGCTGCAGACCAGGGCGCGTTTTGTCTTGCTGCGACCACCGGATATCTCCAGCTCGGAAATGTATTTGCTGCGCTCGGACGCATGGACGCAGCTCTTGCGTGCTTTGATGCAGTCGTTGCTTCTTGGTCCGCATTCCTGCTGTCCGTCGCCCCCGAGCTTGTGAGCAATCCGTTGCATCAACGACCAGGAGGCGCCGGAAACGAAAATGAACGATATGACGATGAGCTGGAAAAGGAGAGTGAGAAAGAGGAAAAGAGGCTGCCGGCGGACGTGACGAGCGAGGATGGAGTAAGGGCGTTGGCGAGAGTGCTGGATGTGCGCATATCGAGATTCGGAAGAGAAGATCAGAGAGTCGCAGAGGCACACGAGGTTCTTGGAAATCTGCTTTTGTGGACTGGTGACGCAGAAAAGGCGCGTGAGCATCTTGTATCGGCCTATGAAATCACAAGACTCGCACTCGGAGACGACCATCCACACTCGACAGCTCTCATGCAGCGCATCCTGCAGCTCTGAAAGAGAAGGCAACATAGTAGACATGCATGTACATACATTCTTCAATACATTTTCTCTCTCTCTCTCTCTTTGCTTCTTTCTCTCTTTCGTTTCGTTTCGTTTCGTTTCAATTCGTTTTCTTCATTTTCTTTATATCATCATCGAAAACAACAACGGCAGCGAGTATCGCAACAGCATCGTCGGCGAGACAGGGGACTTACTGGTGGAAGGTGTGGACAGTGATGTGGCCGAGGTTCCATCCGACATAGATGGTCTCGCCGTCTGCAGAGAACGAGACTGCAGTCGGGAACGGCTTGACGGCCTTGCGACCCACGGGGCCAAAGTCGTGGCTGAGGCGTCCAACGACCTTGCGCGACTGGAGATCCCAGATGAAGACACCGTCCGCGGTGGCGGCAGCGAGCCAGTAGCGGTTCGGGGAGAAGGAGAGCGCATGGATGGGCTCGTTTGCCTCGAGGAACGTGAGGTAGCGGCACTCGGTGAGGTCCCAGAGAATTGCCTTTCCGTCGCGTCCGCCAGATGCGCAGAGCGAACCGTCCGGCGAGACGGCAACTGTGGACACGTATCCAGTGTGTCCAACAAGGTTGGCGTGGAGACGGCAGTTGTTCAGGTTCCAGACCTTGACCAGGCGATCGCAGCCTGCCGACACAATAAGCGGTGCCGAGGCTGACGGCGAGAAACGAACGCAGGAAACCCAGTCCGAGTGTCCATCGTCAGAGATGGTGTACTTGCACTCACCGAGGGTGTTCCACAGCTTGATGGTGCGGTCGCGAGAGCACGACACAATCTGGCGGTTGTCGGCCGAGAAGGCAACAGACAAGACATCCTTGGAGTGACCAACAAAGCGACGCTGCGACTTGCCGGTCTTGAGGTCCCACAGACGGAGAGTCGAGTCCCAGGACCCAGAAAGTGCATACTGGCCGTCGTGAGAAAGAACTACATCTTGCACAAAGTGCGCATGGCCACGGAGAGCCTTCTCCGGTGCTCCAACAAGCTGCTGCTCGGTGTCCACGGCATCAAGGTTCCACTTGATCAGCGACTTGTCACGAGAAGACGAAACAACAACGTTGTTCGCGGCAGAAACGGCAATTGCAGTAACCCAGTTCGAGTGGCCCTTCAGGAGACCCTTGGTGTCAAAATAGAATGTATCAGACATATTTTTTGTTCGTTCAATAACGGCGGTACAAGATATGCAATCTCTAGGCTCGGATCGAAACTGAAGAAATGAAACAGAGAGAAAGAGACACAGCGAAGGAACAGAAGAAATGAAATAAACACTAAATGAAATGTCACAGCATCGGAACACGAAAAGAAAACAGAGCTAGGGTTGCACGTAGGGTTTTCTTTTTTGAGTCCCGTAACAAATCCGCTCATTAGGAGAGAGAAAAGAGAGACCACTTCGACGGCATATCGGAGGGTTTGATACTTTTTCAGTACAGCAGTTGGCGGATGCGACTCTCGTCCGCTCAGCTGCCCGGTACTACCCTCCAACCCCGAACCTGTCCAAGCATTTGGCTCGCATGCTGCGCCTCAGACAGATTTTTTCGGCGTAGAGGGACTTTATAAATCCGCATCAACGTCCATCCCATGAGCTCCCCTTTGAGTGGGGCCATTCGTGGGTCTGCGCACCCTAAAAAACAGAAACAACCTGTGTTTTTGTTCAGAGCTCTCGAATGGATCAATGAGTGCATTTGTTAGAACCGTTTGGACTTTGGGAACCAGGAAACTAGGGATTTCAACGAGCGAGAGAGAGGGAGAGGGAGAGAGAGAGGGAGAGGCCAGTCATCGATCACATTGGGCCTCGACCTACACACCTTCAGCCGTACTATCCGATGACATTCACAGCCACCCACCAGTCGTTTTGGGTTGGAGGGTTATAAGGCTTTGCTTCTCTGATGCAACGGTTCACCACCACGTGCGTTGCATCACGACGTGCTGCTGCTCGTGGGAGTGCTCGGAAGGTAGCCCCTCACCCAATGCCTGTCAGAATTATTTTTTAAAGAATAATGCACCGTGCACTGTGGTGATCAAGAACGAAAAAGAAAACCAAAAAAGAAAAAAAAAGAAAGAAAGAAACTTTAATTACAGAAGCAACAGGGGAATGGATCAACGTCCCGTCTGTGTGTGTCATTACTGCGCAGTCCATCCTCCGTCGACTGTGATAGGCTGCCCGGTCAAGAACGAAGCTTCGTCCGATGCCAAGAACAGGACGGTGTTTGCAATTTCTTCTGGTTTTCCCATCCTTCCCATTGGCGTAGCGTTTTCAAACATGATTTCTGCCTCCCTACTTCCTCCCGTAAACCGATCAATCATCGCTGTTCGAATGACGCCCGGATGAACGCTGTTGATACGGATTCCCGACTTTGCGTAATCGAGTGCCGCCGCTCGCGTCAGGCCCAGTACAGCATGCTTGGAGGCCACATAAGGAGCAATTCCAGTAAATCCCACAAGACCTGCAATCGACGAGCAGTTCACAATCGACCCGCCCCCACTCTGCTTCAGCATCACGCCAATCTCAAGCTTCATGCAGTTCCACACGCCGCGCAAGTTCACATCGATGACCCTGTCGAACGCCTCGTTGGATTGGTCTGCTAGAGATCCTTGCGCGCCTTCGATTCCAGCATTGTTGAACGCACAGTCCAAGCGGCCAAACGCTCGGAGCGTCCCGTCAATCAGCTTCTGCACTTGCGAATACGACGATACGTCGCATGGAAGAAAGATTGCATTCTTGCTCTGCGTAAGCTCGTTGATTTCTCGTACAGACGACTGGCCGTCCACAGTGTTCATATCGCTCACAACGACGCGGGCTCCTTGCCGTGCAAACGCTAGTGCAGTGGCTTTACCAATTCCGTTTGCACCGCCAGTCACCAGCGCTACCTTGTTTACAAAGCGAAGCGCACTCATTCCTTGTTGAAAGTAAACTGAAACCGGTTCTTCAGCGTCTGTTTTTTTCGTTCTCTCTCTCTCTCTCCTTTTTTTTTTCTTTTCTTTTTTTGCGGAGAGACGGTTTTAGCGCGCTTTTACTTTGGCTTTTGAAGGGAAAAAACATTCTGCTGCGCGGTCCAAGAACGTCGAGTAGAGGTTATTTTCATCATCATTCACATCCATCTCTCACTCTCTCTCTCTTTTCGACAACGCTACCTCGCCAAGTTTCAGGTATTTTTGAAACAAACACGAACATCCAACACTTCCAGTATGACCAGATTAGCCCTTGCAGAAGCAAAACGCCTGCTTATACGCAGCCCTTGTTGGGCTGTTGCTCGTTCGTATCGTCTCCATGCTGCAATGTTGCTTGTCAATGGGAACTAGGAAAACGACCACGTCTCCAGGAGAAGCGGCAGGTCTCAGCTCGTCGTCACCAGAAGCAGTCTTCTTCGGACGGTTATATTTGTAAGCAAACAGACTGCCCCCTCGCAGGACGCCACAACCGCAGGGCGTTAGCGAGAGAAGAACCCCCCAAAACAGCAGTGGAGGGGAAAACACCCAGCACGACCATCCGTTCGTTCAGCGGAAATGAAAGGTTCGGAACAATGCAGAACAGACCATGTGCTGCTGCTGGCCGCAAGCTGAATGTGCAGGTCAGGTCACACGGCTTCGAAAGAAAAGTCTCGAACCATTGACGTGGATTGGAAATGCTACCATAAACCTTGTTTTTGGCTGGCATAGCGGATCATGCGGGTGGGAGCAAAGAAACGGCACAAGAGTAAGGAGCAGCGGACCCAGTCGTCTTGCTGAGCATGCTTGTTTTCCCTCAAACGGAGAAGACCAAAGGGCTCGGCCCGCTTCTCTGCTTGGATGGGCCCAAGTGTTTTCGCTTGGGAAGGAAAGCGTCTTGCCAAGGTCCAGCTCCGGACTCCTCTGATCACCGAAGAACGATGACATGCACCCGACAATGGATGGACACGTTCCGTTTGCTCGCACCGCATGGTTTGAAACTCGCGAACCTCAATGCGAGGAATCGAGATTGCGTAACTCCGCCGCTACCATATTGATCGATTGCTGGTATTTGTTTCCCCGTATTGCTCAGACGGCCACAGTGGACCGGACTTTTAGCACGCCAGGAAGCGTGCGGGCTGTGCACAGACGCAGTGTTCACGGGAATTTTTCCGGTAAATTCGTCGCGTGCACCCAGAAGTGAAAATGGTCCAGAACAAAACACATGCGCGTATCAGCGAAGGACGATCTTCTTTCGTCGTTCTCTCTCATCTTCTTCCTCGTTTTCTTAATCAGTCACACTTTCTTTGGCTCCAAAAAGTGCTACCTCTTTTTTTTTCCTGCGTCTGACCGATTGGCAACAGGAAGAAACAAGCAACACAAAAAGTATCCAGCCATGGGGATTTGCAAGTCCAAGCATTCTTCTGCTTTGCAAAGGCAGGGCAGGATCGAGAGAGAGAGGGCAAAGCTGCAAGAAGCGCGCCCGTCCGCAGTCCAGGTGTCCATCATTCGATCAAAAGGCACTGGTGCAAAGCGAACAGTCGCGTCTGAACACTTTCGATCCCCAACGCGAAGAAACGCTCTGAGACCGAAAAGTGCATCAGCGATCGCGTCTTCTCGAGGTGGCGCGCTGGATGACGCCAGCCCGAGAGCATCATTTTATCGTAAGCATGCACCCGCATCACGCGTGATGCACTGTGTGGAATGCCCAGATGATCTCTCAGCGTTGGCGGCGCTCAGTGAGCCGCTTTCAAACAATTCTTCCAGAAACACTGCGCACGATTTCAGCAGTACTGCTGAAGCTGAAGCTCAGAATGCAAATATCGATTCGACTGCAAGATGCGATTCCGTAGAGGTCTGGAGAAATTTGCTGGTGTGGTCGCAGTCATCGGCGGCCGCTTTTGCTGCCCGACCCTTCGCGGTACACCAAGACGAAGAGCTCTTGTCGCCACATCGCCCAGAGGATGCGCAAACTATTCGGACGTTTGAATCGTTTTTTCTGCCTAATACTCCTCTGGATTCGCCGACGGATGAAAGATCGGATTTATGGGAGAAAGAGTCCCAAACTGAAACCCCGCAATCCGTGCCGGATGGCTGGGTGGACACTCGATGGGCCGAGACCAAGAAGGCTCGGCTGCGGGTTCGATTCTCTGCCTCTCCCATCGCTTCTTGTGTGTACTACTCCGTGGATTCCGCACCCCGCAGCGTCTCTGCCTCTTGCCTCTTGCCTCTGTCGCTCTAAATTCAAATCCGCCTGCTGCTGAAGAAAAGTCGTGTATGTGCATTGCAGACTTGCAGATCCAGGGGCTTCCGAAATATAATGCCCAAGCCTTTGCTCCAGTGTCTTGAACTGATGCGCACGGGGTTCACTGGTCACCACAGGAAGACAAGAATGCGTCGAATATATTAAAAACTCGAGCGACCACGCACAACACACACACACACACACACACACACACAGAGTGAGGAGTCTGGGATGCCGGGATAGTGGATTTTCAAGATGTTGCAGCAACTGAAAAGGGTTTGTGTGCGCTTGGATTCCACGGGGAAAGAGAACGTCGGAGAATCGGAGAGCAGCTGCTATCCATGTATGCCATCCTGTCTACTATGGACCTCTTCGAGGAAGTTGTGAATGAATGAAGCACATCTTTTTGCTTCCCCCTTTTCTTTTTTTTATATTTAAATTATATATTATCTTTTTTTAAATTTCGCGAGCCTGAGCCTGTGCCTGTGAGGTTGGAAATCAATATGTGATCTTGCGCACAGTGCGGGATCCTTTTTTCCTGCAGTCTGATGTAAACGATCGCGCAGTTTGCAAAAGATGGTTTTGACTGACAACGGGCATCAAATATAGCGAGATGTGTGCTTGTGCGGGGTTCGTTCATGCGTGGGAATCGCGAAATCGGGGCGGGGCAATCGACCCCTGCTGTACGTCTTTGTGCCCAAATGGAGAACTGGGCGACGTGACAGACGGGCAGCCGACGAAGCGTCGCATTCGTCGGATGCGTGACAGTGTGCGTGAGAAACTGACAAGAGCATCAAAAGAATAGACGCTTCCGCCCGCGCCCCGCTTCCTTTCGTTTTCCCGGCTTTTTTTTTCCGTTCTTCTTTTGTTTGCTGATACGCGGTGCAGCCGTCAGGCGGGCGAACGCTTCGTGACAAACGGCGAAGATCGAGTCGTTTCCTATGCGAGCAAAGGAAACCGTCAAACTGGCATCTCAGTGCGAGCAGATGGTGCACGAGTTTGTCGGTGCTGATTCCGTGGTGCTCTGCATTCCATGATCCTGACAGCCAGATGATGCAATGTCCATCACAATGTGGCCTGGGGTTGAAAGAAGATGGGCTCTGCCGCTTCCACTCTCAACGCGTCAGGGAAGTTGCTTACCGCCCGGTATCACAGATTGGTTCAGGCCGAATTCCTGCTTGTACTGACCTGTCATTATTACATTGGAATCCTCTCTGGATCGTCGCCTGTGCTCTGGCGCTCGGTGGTACGTGGACCAGTGCCCAGCCCGTCCACGACCGCGGGCTCGAGTGAAAAGAATGATCGGGTATCTTTGAAGGTTTGGCCCTCCGCAGGACGATGACAACGAGTCGACCTCAGAATTCCCTTCCTTGGAAAAACATTCCTTTTCTACTTCATCTGCAATAATCTGTCTGCTGTCTGCTGCTCATCACAATCGACCTCTTACGTGCATTGTAACCTCCAAGTCTCCCCAAGTTCCAGGTTCTTGGCTCTTGGCTCTCGTTTTAGCTGTGCGATCTGTATCATTGGCATCACGTCTTCCTCCTTTCTCTGCCTCTCCACCGGCTTTTTTTAGGGGGGGGGAAAGCGAGGTTCACAGCAAACTCAGGAAAAGACCGTCCGTGGTTGCATTCCAACATTTGGATGGGCATAGGTAATTCTAAGCGGAGGAAGTCCGCCGGAACGTCTCCGATCAAAGAAAAGGCCCCACTGAATGCAAAGGATTCGCAAGCGACGCAGCAGAGTCCTCGGCCTGACCAGCGAACTCCGGCTTCCACCAATCACACTTCTGTCGTGTCGTTCGATATGGTAGAAACGCCGTCGCCAACTCTGGAGGGAACATCCTTTCCGACCGCAGGCACTGCCGATCTGTTTGTCCGCAGGACAGAAGGATCTCCGAGCGCGAGCGCATCGCCAATGCTCCCTGTCTCGGATCAAAAGGAGAACCACACCGCGCTGGGCAACTCTCCTTCGAAAGTCTTTGCGGTGGTCCCTGCCAATCACAGTAATCAAACAGTCCCGTCTCTCTCATATTCCCAGTCTCCTTCGCGACCGCTGGTTTCCAAATACGTTGTCACTCCCAAAATAATGCCCCGTTCTCGTTTCAACTCCGATGCCGATTTACATCGCACGACAAATTGCAAGCAGTATGATCCTTTGCTGATGCTTTCGTCGAGCTTCTCTCCTGCACAGAGGAGTGTGCTGATGAATCGCGCAGTTGCTGAAGGCTCCGCCAGCCCTGCCACAAACACTGACGCGTCGTTGGATTCCGTTAGTATGCCCAAGCCTCTAAAAGGGATCTTGCGACACACGAGCACCGTGGGAAGTTTACCTGAAGCAAGGAGGCGAGGCTTATCGCTGATCATGCGTGCTGCACCGCAGGTAAACAGCCCCGCGCGCCCCTCCAAGAACGTGCAGTTCGGGACAGATGAGAGTCGTGTTCTTGTTTTTCAGCCGTATTCTCCTCCGTCGATGAGTGCAACGGGCTCTGCAGGCGTGGATATTTTCCAATCTGAGAGATCTCCATCGCCGGCATTCTATCCCTCCGTACCTTTGTACAATGTATATGCGGACGACTCGTCTTCGGAGGATGAAGACATGACAGAAGATGAGCGAACGATGATCCAACGCAAATTTGGAGGCGTTCTAGTTCCAAGTGGACGAGGTTTTGTGCCTTTGTTGTTTCCTCCCGCAATCATCCCCAATGCGGTGTGCCCGGATAGACCGGGCGATAGGGATGTTGATGATAACGACGATGATGAACATCACTTTGTAATGGAATAAGCGAGTAGAAGGGTGTTCTTTCCTGAAATATTTCCCCCATCACTGCTCTCCATTTTTCAGTGCTCTGGGGCTTGTGTGTGTGTGTGTGTGTGTGTGTGTGCGTGCGTGCGTGCGTGTGCGCGTGTGTTTGTGCTCGCTGTTGCGATTCATAGAACTTCAAACCATAGATTTCTGGTTCGGGCTATACACTTAATTGAATTAAATAACAGACATTTTGTAGTGTACTTTGTTTTCTGAACATGTGCTGTTTCTTGATGTTGTTGTTTTTTTTTTTTCTTTTTTCTTCAATTTATCCAAATTCGATGTTGCCTCACGAAGGAGCCCACGCATTGCTTTTGTGTTTCGGCACAAATTTAAAGTCCGCACTGGGGGGGCCCAAGAACAGTTCTGACAATCGCATCCAATCCCCTAGATAGGGAGAGGCCATCCAAGACTCGAGATCCGAGCGGCCACAAAATGGCTCCGGTCTGTCCGTGATCCGAGCAGGAACGTGCTCAAGAATTCCGACCGGAACGTAACGATGCGAGAACGACATCCATTCCAGCAAGAATCGACGAGTCGCCGAAACACCGTGAGAATCAGAACCCCAATGTTCAAGCCCAAGATCCACAAACTTCTTGATAACGTCCAGTCGTTCCGAGGCAGAAATATCCCAGTGTCTCTTCTCTTTGATTTCCGTGAATAGCCACGGTTTGATCAACGCCCCCCGACCAATCATAAACGACGTCATTTCCGGGATCATCGTCTTGTGATCTTCCACATCTTCCCAGCAGAAAATATCACCATTGCCAATTACCTTCGTACGGCAATTCGGAACTTGTTGCGGGACCTTCTGGCATTCGGCAATATACTCCCAAGAAGCAAGTTTTGAGTACCGCTGCGCGCGCGTCCTCCCATGAACTGTCACAAGAGGGAGGTTCATCTCACAGGCTTGCTTCACCAACTTCGTGCCATAAAGCTGCTTATCATCGTGCCCAATGCGGATCTTCGCTGTCACGGGGCATGTTCCTCGCAACGAGTTTTGCAAGCCGCACAAGACACCTTCCCACCGCAGTCGCCGCAGCGAAAGACCGCACCCCATTCCTCGATCCACAACCGGTTCTAAAGGGCATCCACAATTCAAATCGACAAAATCCACATTCGGAGCATACTGCCGAATCAGCTCTCCGCATTCAGCTGCCATGCCCGGCATGGAGCACGCAACTTGAACGCCAAAGATATCCTCCGATGGATGTCTCTTCAGCAGCGCCCATTCGGACTGGGACCCAGCGCAGAGTTCCGGCGCCAATGCCATCTCAGACACAGTAATATCCGCACCGAACATTTTGCAGATTGCTCGGAACGGCAGGTTTCCAACAGTTGTTAAGGGTGCCAAAATCAACTTGTTATCGAATGTCCATTTTTTCGGGGCTTCGAACCACGTTGGATTCTCCGAAGACGTCGCACCATCCACGGAGGGATACAAGCGAGGGACATGTGTTTTCCTCTCATTTTGGTACTGGAAGAAATTAAGCGTTACGAAACTTCCTTTTTCCCGGTATGCAGCATATGCATCCCAGACTTTTGCGAATGCCGCGGAATGCGGCCTTGCGTGATCCTTGCTGCGGATCTGATTGAGAGTATTTCGGTCGACATAGTTAATCGGTCTGAGGCTTCCGTCATATCGATCCATGGACGCATCATGAACATGCCCCGGCTCGCTGGCGAATGCACAGTCTCGGAACGGACACCTTCCAACCGACTTCATAAACGGACAGCAAATATGCTGAACGTGCTGCTGCACATCCCAGTCCTTGTTCCACTCCGTCACGAAGTTTGAGTCATGGACGCTGTCAGCCATAATCATGCTCATCTCATCATCTTCCGTCGTGTCGAGGCGCCCATTTCCAGACATGACTTTCTTGCGATCTCTGGCCGTAATCTGGCCTCGGAAGCGAGCCTTTTTCGCAGCTGGCGGCTGCTGTCCATGTCCTTCCGGGGCCCCCGCTTCCGAATGACCTTCTTGCTCGACACTGCTCGTCGCATCCGCTGTCTGCTGGTTCTTCTTCTCAGAAAGAACTTGCTTGGCTCGGTGCCGCCACATGTTCCAATTGAAAGGATGGTCTCGTGACAGCACGTGCTCGGCCTTGATGTGCGCCTTTCCCCTCTCGTACTTTTGCTTGGCTTCTCCAGATTCCATCGACAACGAACCACTCATTTCAAAAATCACACTAATTCGTAATTGCTAAACAAGTCTCCCCAAAACCATCCGTCATTACGAAGAGAGAAGGAGGAACAGCAGCAACAATGCTATCAGCGAAACAACACTTAGACCCGCAGTTTGATTTGTCTTTTTTTTTTCTTTTTAGTTTTTTTACGACCGCGATTATTGCATTCAAACACAAATGAAAAGATGGTGCTTGGGCGGAGTCCTCTTAGTCTTTTACCCGCTCTCCGTAGTATGATGATGATGATGATGATGGTAGACAAGCATGCACACACTGGTGATTTTAACCGCGAGTTGCTCGCAGGCAAGCCATCTCCGTCTTGCCCCGCTTTCTAGTGTTTCCAGCCCGACACGGGGCTTCCCTGAACCCCAGCATCGTCTGCAAACGACGGCGAGTAGGATCGAATAGAATCGGGAGATCGGCGAGTCGGGAAAAGCGCAGCAGTTGCCGGTCGCTTTCGAATATTGAAGTTCACTCCTTTTCGATCAGACTCCCTCTCAGGAAGCACTGGACTCAAAGTAACTTTTCGAATACCGGACATCGAAAGCGCAGACGAAGGGCGAGCCGCTTCGGCAGGAATAACCTTGCTGGCAGCATCTCGCAGGTTGGTGTCGATCGTCAGTGCTTCCTTCTTATTCTGAAACAACAATGGAACATTCTGCACAGGCAGCAATCTTGTTTTCACCTCTTCTTCGCGTAGAGAGGTGATGACCGAGCAAACCTCTTGGTCCAGCCGCTCGTCATACACATCCATATCCTGCTCAGCCCATTCGCCGTCATCGTCGATATGAGACGAAGACATTGCCGTGGATGGTCTTGAGCGAGCCGTACCCGGTCGGCCCGAGGCGGAAGACATTGCCGTCGTTGGTCGAGAATTTCGGCGTGAAGATGCTCTCGATTGCGAGGAAGACGGCCGAGACGCGCTTCCAGATTTCTGCTTCAAAACCCCAAACTCATTTTGCATGAATCCGTATGTCAAAATGCTATATGGCTTCCCATCTCCCTTGTCCTCCGGCAAGGAAAAATGCGCACTCCGGTGCGTAGACGCAGCAGAATCTGATCGTAATCTCAAATCAGAATCGTCGTGGCACGCACGCAAGGACTGTTGTCGCATCGATTCATCAAGAGAAACGGCCGAAAGGTTCAGCGGTGGCGACAGTGGTCTTAAGATGGAACGAGAAGGCGGTGCTTGAGAATGCAAATGGGAATCTGTAAGCATCAACAACAAAGGTCCAATGTTGTTTGCAGTGGACTGTGGGAGGCTGCTTCGACGGTGCTGTCGAACTAATTCCAAAACTCGAGCGTCCTTTGCTTTCCGAATTGCACGCTGCCGATCCTTCTCGACCTCGTACTCGTCTCTCCATCGCTCATACTGACTTGAAACGCTGATGGGGTCCTCCGAAGGAGAAGCCACTCTCTTAATAGGACTGCTTTCTGGGGAGCGCTTCCTCCTGTCTCCGGTTGAAGGACGCGCTTCGGGTGCAGCGGCTGCAATCACTTCAGGTGAACGCTGGAACCGAGCTTGTAACTGTTTTGATTTTGCCGACACCAGTGCAACCGGATCCACCTTTCCGCGAGAACGAGGTCCATCAAACGAAATAAACTGTGACGATTTGAACTTGCGCTTGTCTACGAAATCCACGAGTTTTTTCGAATAAGATGCTGTTGGTGCCTCGCTTTCTGCTTTCAGGAGCCGCAAATCCGCAATGGACGTTTCCGACACAGACAACAGGGCTGGAATCTCTCCAATGGAATGCTTCTTAGGAGGAGAAGCCTCTGACCGTGCTGGAGAAACCGGTCGACTCATCATGGCGGAATCGATGGACCTGCGCACCGCAAGCGCGCTTTGAGATCTATACTTTCTCTGTTTTGCTCCAGAATCCAGCAATTCTTTGGTGCGCTGCGAGTTGTCTGCAACCGTTTCGCGCCACTGCGAAAAGGCATTCAGTAAATCGGAAGGCACAAAAACTGGAACATGTGGTGCTTCTCTCCTGCTTGCCAGCCGTTTCTGTAAATTCAGGGGCGGACCGTTCGCAGTCTTCGACTTCAATGCTGACGACGGACGAACAAGACTATCTGGTCGGGACCTTGATTTCATCACAATAGAAGGTGGACTACGCAAACTCAGCGTTCGCGACAAGGACTGCTGCGGAATTTTCTTTTGGAGATCTTGCTTTCGAAACGTACCGCAGCCAGCAGATCTCCCAATGACATCTTCAATCCCAGGAGCACACCTCCGCTGCATACTGCCAACCTACACAGACACTATGCTAAACCAATCCAACCGCGCAACTGAGAGAAACTATGTATCGCAGAATCGTACCCAAGGTTTGAATCAACAAGTGTTTTTTTTTGTTTTTGTTTTTGTTTTTCAATATTTAAAACACACAAATTTTCACTCTGTTCGTTCAAACCCTATCTCGAGTGCATTCTTGACATCTCAAACGGAAGCGGGGGGCGGTTGTCTTTGATATTGCTCGCATCTTTGAATATCAGAGGTCATCATCGTCGTTCCAGGTGCTACCCTCTCCAAACATTTGGCTCGGATGCTGCGCCTCAGACAGATTATTTTGGCGTAGAGGGACTTTATAAATCCGCATCAGCGCCCATCCCATGAGTTCCCCTTTTGAGTGGGCCATTCGTGGGTCTGCGCACCCTAAAAAACAGAAACAACCTGTGTTTTTGTTCAGAGCTCTCGAATGGATCAATGAGTGCATTTGTTAGAACCGTTTGGACTTTGGGAACCAGGAAACTAGGGATTTCAACGAGCTTCATTTTTGCCATTCCGCATTTTTATCCACTTGTTCTTTCTCTGTTGTCAATCGAGCAGATATTGTATTGATTGTTGATTGGCAATGGTGTGCACCACACAAAAAGAGAGAGAGAGAGAGAGAGAGAGAGAAAGGCCGCGGTGGAGGAATCATCGATTACAAAGGATGCGGCTCTCAATATTCGACAGTGTCTCATTGGGCCTCGACCTGCACACCTACGCCGCCGCGACAACGACGACGACGACGACAACAACAACAACAACCGGTAGCAGCAATCTGCAGGGGAACAGGGTCGGCCTTCGTTCAACAGCAATGTCAACGGCTGTAGGGGTATATCATGGTCCATTCGTGATTCCCCAAAAAACGATCTCAAAATCTACAGCGGTTTCAATCCTGCCCAGTCTGCCCCACTGCTCCCCACCGCACTTCCCACGCCCCCGTCTTCCCCACGTTCCAACCGAAGTCCATAAACCGTTCAAACGCTTCCTTCTCGTCTTTCAGTCTTTTGTTTTCTAAACGCTCTTTTTCAATCCTGCTTAGTTTCTTTCTTCTCTTTTCCTTCTGCATTTTTCTTTTTCTTTTTTTTATTTTCTTTTTCCTTTTTTTATATTAAGCTTTTTTCAGTTTTTTTGTTTGCTTTTGGTTTCGCTCATACTTGTTCTTTTTTTTTCCTTTTCTTCTCTTGTCCTCCTTTCATTCCCCCTCACCAGTGTTTACTGCCTTCTTCTTACGCGTCTGCACATCACTCACTCCATGGCATCGACTAGAGACTTCTCTGCGTCACTTCCGAAGCTTCCCGGGCTGTCATTTTCGGACAAGATTCCGAGAAACAACACTCGACCGAAGGCGCAAGGACTGAAGTTCTGCAACGGAATGCCTGTCGTTGTTTCTTTCGGAAACGAGGAAGACGACGAGTCACCGAATCATAATGCGACGTCAAACTCTCGTTCAGGCGAACTTGGAGAGTCGGCGCTTCTGAAATCGCCCTCGCACGCAGCCGGAGCGTCGGGATTCGCAAAGACCTCAAAGCCCCTTCCGCCAGCTCCGTTTGTGGACGTGTCGCACGACAAGCAGGCTCTGCGGTTTTACTGTTACCTCGAGGAAAATGTCATTGAGTCCAATATGGAGAACCGTCGGATGAGAAAGCTAGTCTTGATTTTCAGTTTGTTCGACCAGACGGTGCTTCTTTGTGAGACGAAGACCGATAACTCCGGACTCCCCCAAGGCACGTTCCTCAAGCGCACCAAGGTTCCTGGGCTTTCGATTGACCAGTTTGTGATTGGACAGACTGTGCATGTTTTCGGACACAAGCTTCACATATACGACTGTGATGCTTTCACACGCCGGTACCTGGTGGATGTGCTGGGGTTCGAAGATGCCGAGGCACAATCGCCCCCACAGGGAGAATACGAAACAAAACGATCGCGAGCTATTCCTGGCGGGGTTCCTCGTAGTGCTGAACTCGTAGAGGAGGACCGTGAAATGAAGCGCTATTTGGAGTTTTCCAGCACGGGTCGCGCATCTGTCCCGTCTACAAAGGAAAAGAACGAGATGCAAGAGTTCCTTTCCAGGGACCGAGATGTTCTTCGTTTCTATGCAGTATGGGATGACCGCAACAGCCTGTTCGGAGACTACCACTACTACACCATCTACTACTTCCGCTCCAACAAAACCGTTGCAATGACCGAGAAGTTGCCTCCCAACTCCGGTTGCGACGAGATTCCAAAGACTCACATGCCGATGAAAGTGCCTCGCAATTTCAACGGGCTTGGATCACTTTCGGATGCGAATGGAGACTTCATTTCGGAGGCCGACCTCTGCCCCATTGGAAAGCGGGTTACGATATTTGGAAAGGACCTGCTTATCTATGACACTGATCAACGCACCCGTAAGTTTATGACGGAGGAACTGGGACTCTCTGGAAAAGATGTTGACCCCATCAAGGTCGGCATCGAAAAGAAGCCCACTCCAAAGGCAGAGCCTCCTCCATACAACGGATTCGGGCTCGAAGAGGACTCTCTGAACAACTGGAAATACTTGATTCTCCGACCTCCTAAGAGAGACTTCGACAAGATGATGAAGAAGGATAAACTGCGCTTCGAAGCAAAGTTGGTCAACGGCTCCCCTGCAGAAGCCGATCGGCGATTCATTGTCACGTATCACGTTTGTGATGACACCATCAGCATCTCGGCAAAGGATTCAAGGAACTCCGGAGATGTCGGTGGACGCATTTTGAAGAACCATCATGAAGCAGGGGTGGATGCATCAAAGCTGTTTGTGGGTGCAGAAGTAACAATCAACTGCAGGCAGTACAAACTGCTGACCACAGAGGAAGCAACTCTGAAGTACATGGAGGCCAGGCCCAAGGAGTTCTCTATTTCAGATGCAAACAGAATCTTGAAGCGCCTTCGGGAGCTGATCTTGGCGAAACATGTCAAAATTCGTGACGCATTCCGTTCCATCGACACCGACCATTCCGGCAGCATCACGTTCGAAGAGTTCAAAACCCTGTGTGATCAGCTTAATATGGATCTTGTCGATCAGGAAATCATCACGCTCATGCGATTCTTTGACAAGGATAATGACGGTCTCATTGGCTACGCTGACTTCTGCGACGTGGTTCTGCCGCCGAACTACGAGGATCCTACCAAGAGCCAGTTTGACGGTTCCAACAACCGAAGAGTCGAAATTCTTGACGCCGCCGGAATGGAAGCAATGAACGCAGCACAAATCAAAGAGCACGAGCACAAAACCCAGGCTGCTCAGCGTGCTGCATTCAAGAAGTTCCGGGATCGCTTCGATCAGCAACGTCTCGTCCACACTGCCGCCCTCAGAGTGGCTACAGACGGATCATCGGATTCGCGAATTGGCCGAGAGGAACTGCTCAAAGTCATCCGAAACGGCATGAAACTGGACTCTGTCATGTTCAGCGATACCGAGTACCAGGCCGTTGCAGGCGCCTTCTTCGCCCCCGGTCGGCAGCGAATTGACCTTTCGGATTTCCTCAAGATCGTGGACGGCACCGACACGTGGCATCTGGAGAAGAAGAAGCAATAAATCTTTGTAATTGTGGGGAATTTATTTTATTATTATTTTTTAATAACATATACCACGAATGTCTCATCTTTCTTTTTTTTCTATTGCATGCTCAGACCTCGTCAACCTCCGGAATGAATGCGTCGAACGACGTAACGCTCATGGTTGAATTTGTCGAGTCTTTCCTAGCACAAGATCGCTGATCATCGGCAGTCGTTTCTGGGGAAAGCGTAGCCACAGGCCTTTGCTCTCCCCATTTACAATGCTCAGAATCACCATCATCATCATCACCACCTGAATCGCTGAAGGATACATCGCTTCTTGGCGAGAGAACGGGACTCGTCTGTGCCTGATCACCAACAACCGGGTCATGCACAGTGTTGTCATCCCCGCATGCCGGGTTCCTGGTATTTTTCGAACACTCGTCTGCAGCGGGCTTATCGATGGCACAAGCAGACCCTTCAGTGCTAGAGATTTCCGATTCGTTCGCAGGTGCAGAAGATGCCGGTTCTGTTTGGGATGCATCCTGTGCAACTTTCGGAGCATCTCCAAGAGTCTGCAGAGGCACGTCGGACGGCGAGTCATCTCTCGTTGTCGTTGATGGGCCAGCGGACAAGTCGGCGGCCACCCTCTCGCTTGTTGGACTGACTTTGTCATTTGCAGGAGAAACGCTCCCTGCGTCTTCAGCATTGCTGTCCTGTCGAGCAACGCCTGTTTGACGCCCATTTCGTCCTTCTCGAATTCTCCGTAACCGCTTGACCGTCTCGAGAATTCGGACATGATTGTCCTGAGCTACTGCCAAATCCTCTGCACACTGACCTGTCGAGGCTTGCTTCTTTGACGACATACCGGGGGTCCGTATGTCGTTCTTCTTCCAGACTTTGAGATTTCCACTGCGGGTTCTGCGAAATCCAACCTCGAGACGAATGACGGTTGGCTGGGTCGAAGACTTCCCCGGCAACGATCGCAGCGGTTCGCTTAGTTCTCGATCCACTTTCGAAATCGATGAAACCCCTTGCTGACGTCTCTCATCTTCTTGCTTTCCACGAGTGAATTGGCCAAGGAAATCTTTTCTGGAAGGCTTCGTTGCATCCGTGTATTGAGGACCCATGAAACGACCGACTGCAGGGGTCGTCAACGCCTGATCCAACCTATCCGGCTTTGGAGATTTGTTCTGACTTCGCATCGAGCCTTTACGCAAGGATCGGTCCATTGAATTTGTCGACGAAAACGACGCAGGAGACAGTCCAAGTGCGTGCAAGGTATATGGCGAATACAGCCCTGCAAAAGGGTCAGTACCGCTCTGGGGACTTGTATCATACAATCCTTCCGAGTGCAGATCCAAAACAAATGCATCCTGGATACGTATCAGACAATCTTGACACACCATCAAGAAGTCTGGGTCCAGGATGTCCACGGGAAGATCCATCTCGTGCTCGTGGAAAAATTCCTCAACGTCATTTTGCTCTCCAGGGAGTTTGGAAGCACTGCCAGCGCCAATGTCCTCAGAGTTGAAGCGTGAATGTGAAGGAGTGGCATGCGTTGACGATGATTGTTTCGGATCGTCATCCTCTAACAACAGCTTCGCAATATCTGGAGGATACACACCTAAGAACTTCGCACTTTCTGTAGACTGTGGAACCGATTTTCCAGGTAAACTATCATCAACACCTTCTTCGGCTGCAAATCGTACACGGGGAGGAGAGACCGCCGCATCGTCCCTTTGAGGATTGGACTTTGAGGAGAAATCTGGAAATGGCTTAGCATTGCAGAACACTCCGGAGGACTGAGAACTGCGAATGCCTGCGGACCCTTCTTGGATGATCCACTTGTACCGTTGCGAAGTAGCCATCTTTGCAAACGACGACGGATCGTCACCATCCGCATGCAAGACATCTCCATTACTGAAATAGTTCAGTTCCGCTTGACGGAGTTCCGCTTGACGAGCTTTTCTGAGATGAGTTCTGTAGTACAGAAACTTCGCCAGTGGAGAAGTGTCTTCCGAAAAGCAGAACAGAAACGGATTGTGTGTGCATGGAAGAAGAAGGGAAACCATCTTGTCACAGCAAGAACAAGAGTGCAATTCCAGTCCATCGTCGGAAAACGGACTCCGCCCATGCGTAGGGCCTCGCAGCGGATGCTGAAGAGATGGTATCACCATTGTCTTTGCCGATTGCTGCAGAAACGTCGCAGGATCCAGTGCACTCAGTCCAGTGGATGACCTTCCAGCATTGACTGAGGATCGAAGCACCACTGTTTCAAAGGGAGACAAATCAATGCGCTCACGGAAATCCGTCGATTTCCCGTTGATGGTTCGAATGCCATCAAACCACAGCAGAACGGGTTTCTCGGAAGCATCAATCGTCATGAAGCAGACCATTCGAGAAATCAGTATGGTCGGCGACGATGCAGATCTCGTGGATGCAATATTCACAACTCTCTGAAAATGCGCAACTACCTGTTTGCAGAGCGAGTCGCAGTTTCGTGCAATCTTCGACGTCGCGTAATCGCTTGAACCAACAGGTAGATCGGCACGAGAGGAGATATTAAGAGTGTCCACCCGCTCCACCAGTGTCATTTCGCGAAACCATCTGACTTTCAGCAGATACATATCTTCTGAATCCATCCTTGGCAATGTTGGAGAGGCTTCGATGTGAGAAAGAAGAAGACCTCGAAATCCCTTTCGTGGAAAAGACAGGAAGTTCTGCAACTGCGTTGCGTCCAGATATTGAACGGAAGACTCGTGTTTTCCGTCTGCATACTGCATTGTGCTGACGTACATTGCAACGCACGATCCGCGTTTGGTTTTCGCTTTTTGAAGACTCTCCGATTGGCTGGACTGAGAGGCTGCTGTCCACGCCTGGCTCTTCGCATCCGGCTTGCGCTTCATCTTGTCCTTTTCAGAAGACTCAGAGAGCGCAAGACCTGGTGAGGACGAAAACCTTGAAAACACGGATTCCGACGACAGCCATTCTTGCGGACGACGGGCGAGGCGGACGCACCGAGAATTCAATTCCAGGCTGTAATACGCCTGCGGGCTGCCATTGTCAATAAATACAGTGTCCGGGATCTGCAAGGAAGCCAAAAGATTTCTGGTTGTTTCACGAGACAAGAGGTGGTACGCGACTGGTCTGAAATCGGGCAAATTCCGATACTCCATGGACTTTGGCTTTGGAGGATCCATGTAGAACGTCAGCGCACTTCGTTTGGCCCGCACATTCATCGCCGAATGTGCATCGTGCACCAACACAACATGGTCAAAATACGCAGTGGAAATTCCTTTGTCCGTGGCTTGCAAGCGAGACGCGCTAGCCTTTGAGACTGAAGGCGGCGGGGTGGAAGAGGACACAAGAGGCAGAGAGGAAGCAGGCTGTGGTGCCGAAGACCTTGATGATGTACCCGCAGAACGGTGAGAGAGAGAAGAGGAAGAGGGAGTCGATGTTGATTGAGGGGTTGTAGAATGTGGTCTTCTCGAGGGAGAACCCGCTCGGATGCTCGGCGTCTTGTGGGGAGATTGCGGTGACGTGACCGGAGCCTGGAAAACATGAGCTCGGCCAGCATCAGCATTAGAGTCCGTGGTGGAATCGAGGTCGTACTCGTCACTGGTGTCACATGAATGGCTGGTATTTCCGATGTGGCTTGCATAACGAAAACCGGAACCGCGCGGAGCAGAGGATATCGTCGTCAAACGTGATAACAACTGAGAGGCAGCCGTTCGCGACTCTGAAGCATTGCGGAGTTCAGCATCTGAAAAACTGGCACTCATTCAATATTCATACATAGAAATTCGCAAAGTAGATGGCGAATTTGTATATGGGACTCTAATCTCTAAAAAAGCGTAACTGCTATTCCTTTTTCTTTTTCCCCCTTCTTTTTTCCTTTTTTTTTCAGCAGAAAACCCCACTGAAGAAAAAAAAAAGAGGTTTGTGAAAACCGGGCAGATGACGGTTTTTTTTCCCCCTCTTGCCAACTGGGTTTCTGCTCTTCTCTCCCCAGTCATCTTCCATCACCAAGGTCGCAGACATGCAAGCAGATATCCTTATGTCCAAACTTGGGGATGATTTGGATGCGTCCTCTCAGGAAATGAAAAGGGAAAAAAACACGGACAGATACTGCTGTCGTTGCAAGGACAGCTGCGACGCCCCATTCCACGAACCACAATCATTCAAAATCAAAGAAAGGCGAAAAAGCAGATACCGTCCCGCTTGTCAAGCTACAGATTTGCACGCTGCTGAGGTGATGCAGGCTGCAGTATCCAGTAGGCCTGCTGGCTGTAGTGGATTGCTGCTGAGTGTGCTGACCTGAGTTCTTTTTCAGCCAAGTTGGACAGTGGTTTCCTTTCAGTTTTTCTTTTACTTTCTTCTCGATAGTAACACATGCTTCTCAGCGCTTCTATGAAAAATGAATGAGTTGCGCATCTGTGAGACAGTCACACATCTGACGCTGTCAAAACTTCGGGATAAGATCTCGTTGATCCTTGGCTCGTCTTCAGCGAACCCGTCGTCACCCAAAGGAAATCCTTCATCCAGCTGTCCCAATGCGGTTCTGCGCATCATGGACGTTCCCAAAGTAGACGAGGCGCTGTTGGTACCGTCATCGCTGCTTCTTGACAGGAATTTATTTCAAGAGTTTCTGGGGATGGAAGTTGCGCCGAAATTCAATATCCAGCACATGACGATGGAACGCGTTGACAGTGCCGTGGCAGCAATGGTAGTGGACATTGTTGACCATTTTTCTTCCCTGAAGAAGGTCACGATTGCTTCCACGCGTCTTCCGGAGCCAAGCAGATCCAAACTGGTTTCTAAAGAATTAATGGCAGATGTTCTGGACACCGTACCACAATTGCTTCTTGCGCATAACGCTGACTCAATCGGAGGATCCTTGAAATTCAAACAGATTGAGAAGCTTCTTGAAGAACAGGTGTCCGCAGAGGCTCTTTCAGATCGTCTTTTGGTGCTTGTGTACAGCGGAGACATTACCAGAACGGTGGAGAACACGTATTTTGTTCCCCAGAAAACACGAAAGCGGATGATGCAAGACCAAGGGAAAGTCGACTCGTCGGGTGCAAATGCAACGAACAGCTTGTCTGGCAATACAGGATTCGAAAAAGTGGTTGAACTGAGAAGCGATGATAACCCTACGGGACTGAAGGAAGTGATGACGCCTTCTGCTGGATCCAGAGAATCCAGCACTGCGGAAGGGAAATCGTCGGGGAGAAAGCGGTCCGCGACTGCCCCAAGTTCAATCCACGGGTCCTTAGGAGCGGTAACTGAGGCTCCATCAGCTGAAGGATCGTCCGCTGGAGGGCATCGTACTTCTGTGCTGTCAGAAGCGAATATCGTCCCCTTGAACGGCAATCTTGCGTTTCTTGCCTCACAGAACTCTGCAAGAGATCCGTATTTGTCGTCCGAACTCGTGCGGAAGAAGCGCAGAAGGGCTCGGCGCGTTGCATTTTACTGCCAAGTATATAATGATATGTTTAATTCATTGTCTGCACACTCCCCTGATACAGCGGTGTCGCCAAAGCAGATGTGGTCGTTTCTTAGTTCGAAGTACCCGTCTTGGTTTCACGGTTGCTGCATTGAGGATGTGGTCCGAAGGTCGCTGCAATGCAATGGCACGCATGCTTTTGAGATTTCCGGTGTGTCCCTGTTTTTCTACCATAACGGCTGCGCCTGCTCTTTTCCTGAACGTGGTATTAGCCACGCTCTTATTGCAAATGTTTCGGTGCTTCCTCAATCGTCATCAAAGTCTCCTGAACAACGGCGTTTTCGTAGGACCGCAGGCAATGCTGCCGACCATTCTTCAAGTGCGAACATCAAGGACAAGGACAAGGACAAGGACAAGGACAAGGACAAGGACAAGGACAAGGCACCGACTAGGAAACCAGCGAAGAGACCTCGGAAGAATTCTGACGTTGCAGAGAGCACTGCTCCAAAACCTGCAAAGATTGTGAAAACAGAGCATTCGTCCTCCATTTTATCCATTTCAATGGCGGAAGCGGTAGACGCTCCATTAGTCATTGATTCGAAGGAACGGTCCTCGGTTTCTCCCGGACTTTCGGAAGGTTCTTCTGGTCAACGAAGCGCCTCCTGCACTCCTGCCGACAACCCAATTCTCAGCAGCGGCCTCCCCAACAGTGACCTCCCAGAATTAACAGAATCCGAATTCCGCTCTGCATTGCTCACATTGAAGGCACTGTCTCCAAGATCAGCGGTTTCGAAGCGCGATCTGCAGCGCAAGATTCAGCAGATGTATCCGCAAAAACTCTTCTCGGATGATGTGTTCCTCGGTATTCGACGGAACAACAATTCTCATATTCAGAAGGTTGGAAACTGCAGGTATGCGCAGTATTTTGTCAGACCGTCTGGAAGCACCTACATCCTCGAGACAACTGACCGTTCAAACTCTTCAATGTCTTCGATGGACGGGTCGCTAAATTCCGATTTCGCAGAAGACGCTTTAATCCATCTTGCGTTGATTCCGGATGCAGACAGCAATCACATTCAGGTGTCACTGTTGTCGAGAAGCGATCATTCTCTGCCACATCAGTCAGACAACGAGGAGGAAGAAGACGATTGTCGAGAACGCGACGGTGTCGAGCAGCGACAACAAGGAGACCAGAATGTGCAAGATCCTGCTTCCGTTTGCTCCTTGGAACAAGATTCGTCGGTGGAACGAATGGACTGTTCTTAGCGTCGGCGTTTGAAAACCGCCTCAAACGATACGGTGAAGCAAACACTTTATAATACTGATTCTGTTCTGCCGACAGAAGCAAAAGCGACGTTGCTTCCGTAGAAACGGGGGAAGATGCCTGACATGTCTGCATGGTTTCATTCTTCATGCGTAAAGAATAAGTGAATGAACTGGTCAATTGAAGAACAAAAACAAAACAAACCAATTTTCGGCTTTCCAGCACTTGAGCCCCTTGTCAGACGTGCAGAAGTTCCTTGGAAGTTGGGGAGCAACGAAGAACAGACTCAAAAAGGATTTGAATACGGGAAGACGCCGAAACTGCGAAATTCGACTCGACATGCAGACAAATACACAAGATAAGGCCTCTTGTTTCGCGAACACGTGTGCTTTTCGTCAGTCGCTGTTGTTATAAAATGGTTTCTCGCCGGGTGATATTCACGCTCCTTGGAACAGGGTCTTCTAGAGGCACGCCAACTATCGAGAAATGCTTGCTTGACCCTTCGCTAGTGCTCACTGCCGAACTGCGGCACAATCCGTCATTGCTTGTGCAGGTTGTTGACACAAGCATGCCAGCTGGTCCGAACGCAGTCAAGCTTCAATTGCTTGTGGACATGGGGAAGACGTTTAGGTTCTCCATAATGGATCATTTGAAAAGATGTGTTCAGCATGCACAAACTCCGGACTCCAAGTTGGTGTTTCCATTTCTTCGCCCAGCATTCGACGGGGTGTTTATCACGCATGGTCATGCGGACGCAATGGGTGGACTAGATGATTTGAGAGAACTCAACAACACTTCGGATTGTGTATCCATGCCTGTCTATGCAGATAGGAAAACCATGGGCGACGTGTCTTCTACGTTTCCGTACATGTTCTCAACGAGTTCAAACGGACTATACCTGCCATCCGCTTCCCCAATTGCATTTGACTATTTCCAAGAAATCAAGTTTCTTGGAGGTTCTTTCTCGGTTATTCCCGTCCCCACAACCCATGGCAACGTAACCTGTTCTGGCTTTGTCTTTCGGTGGTCAGAGAAGCACGGAGTTGGTGGTGCGTATCAAGCTGCGTATTTTTCGGATTTTCACTGCCCGCCCATCTCTCCAAAAGTCATTGATTTTAAAAACAGATCCGCATGGTCAGCATACGCTCCGTTGGAAGACTTTTTGACGTGTTTTGCGTATCCCGAAGAGACGATACGCGTGTTGAAGGAATGCCCACTTCATCATCTCGTGCTCGATACTTTGAGCCCTGATTTCTTCTATCCATCGCATGCCTGCTTCTTTGAAGCGGAAAAAGTGGTCGATGCAATCATGCAAGCAGGTGTGTCACTATCAAACTGTCGTGTTTGCAACATCGGAATGTCTGCGTTCATTGACAAGGAGTGGTATTCTGCCTTGGACCCTCCGTCAAGGATATGTGTGTCACATGATGGAGATCAGTTCGTGCTGCCCTCGTCAGAATAAACATTGAAAATTTATGAATAACCCCCCCCCCCCCTCCCCCTGCTTCTATTTTGGTGAGTATCAGCATTTCTGGATATCCGGTGAGATTCGACAACCGTTTACGACAACGATGATCAGGCAGCCTCGTCCTTCCGCTTCTTCTTGTATTCATTGATCAACTCTTCCTGGCTGGATTGAGGTACTGGTGAATGTTGCTTGTATTCCATTGAGAACTCCCCCTTGCCTTGTGTTGCAGAACGAAGATCTGTGGAATACCCAAACATTGCTGCGAGAGGGACGTCGCAATCAATCTGCACGAAATCGGATTCTGTCGTTGCATTCGTGATGGTTCCTTTCCGGCGATTCAAACCCCCCATAACGACACCTTGAAATTCTACTGGCGCGCTCACCTGCACCTTCATGACGGGTTCCAAAATCACAGGGCGAGCTTCACCGGACGTGGCAGCGAAGACGGAACGGAAGGCTCCCATTGCTGCCATGCGAAACGCCATTTCGTTCGAATCGACGGAGTGGGCGGCTCCATCTGTGAGAACAACGCGAACTCCCCAGACCGGGTGACCAATCAGAGGTCCTTTAGTCACCGCTTCTCGGAAGCCCTTCTCAATCGCGGGGAAGAAGGCAGGAGGAATGGCATTTCCAACGATGCCATTCACAAACTCGAATTTCGTCTCCGCATTAGGCGGCAGAGGTTCGACATATCCTGCAACTCGACCGAACTGGCCAGCCCCTCCCGATTGCTTCTTGTGAGTATAATCAAATGTCACTTTTCCAGTAATTGCCTCACGATAAGCTACGTATGGCGCCGAAGTCGTCACATCGCATTTGTACTCGCGTTTCATTCTTTCCACGTAAATCTCTAGATGCAATTCTCCCATTCCTGCAATCATTGTGGTCTTTGCCTCTGGATCAAACGACACACGAAACGTAGGATCCTCCTTACTGAAACGCTGCAGGGCCTTGGAGAAATTCGACGCCGTGTCTTTCTTTGTAGGAGCCACTGCAAGAGACATAACCGGGTCAGGGACGAACATGGAAGACATTGCGATCTTCTCAGCGGAATTACCGGACAAAAACGTATCACCAGTCGAGCAATCCACACCAAACATTGCTCCAATTTCTCCAGACGAGAGTTCCTCGACATCTTCCATTTCATTTGAATGCATGCGAACCAGGCGCGGGACCTTAAACTTCTTTCCGGACGACACATTCACAAGATTGTCCCCACGGCGCAAAGTTCCTTGGTACACTCGGACGTACGTGAGCTGTCCAAAACGTCCGTCATCCAACTTGAAGGCCAAAGCTACGCAATCCAAGGACGGATCAGATGTCAGAGTAATCGGTGTTTCCACAGAGGTAGGATTGCCCAATTCGTCATTGCCCTGGGTAATACGTAATGCATTGATCGCCTTTTCGGTAGGACTCGGCAGGTACTTGAGAACTCCATCAAGCAGTGGTTGGATGCCCTTGTTCTTGAAGGCCGAGCCACAGAAAACGGGAGTGAACTTCAAGGCCAGCGTTTGGCGCCTTATCGCAGCTTCGATCTGCTCCGCTGAAGGATGTTCCTCATTGAGAATCTGTTCCGCAATAGCGTCATCGATGTCACCAAGGCGATCAACGAGCTCCTGTCGAATATCCTTCACCCGTTCACGTACTTCAGTGGGAATCGTATCGGAAAGAACCAGCTTCTCCCCACGGTCTCCTTCAAAATGCATCGTCTGCTCCCGAATGACGTCCACAATGTCGCGAAAGTTCTCTTCAACACCAACAGGAACCTGCAGCAGAGACGCATTCAGTTTGAGCTTGTCTCTCAGCTGCTGGGTAACGCGAAATGGAGAAGCCCCCTGCCGATCCAACTTGTTGACAAACGCGACTCTCGGGACCCCATACCTCCGCATTTGGCGATCAACTGTATAGGACTGAGACTGAACACCAGAAACGCCGCACAAAACCATAATGGCACCGTCCAAAACTCTCAATGCACGTTCTACTTCAATCGTGAAGTCAACGTGTCCCGGAGTATCAATAATGTTAACCTGATTTCCTTTCCATGTGCAGTAGGTGGCAGCAGATTGAATTGTAATTCCTTTTTCTCGTTCCAGATCCATAGAATCCATCTTCGCTCCAACACCGTCCTTTCCCTTCACTTCATGAATCTCGTGAATCCTTCCTGTGTAGAATAGAATGCGTTCCGTCAGGGTCGTTTTGCCGGAGTCGATATGCGCCGAAATGCCAATATTTCGAGTATTCCGCAAAACATCAGACGGAGTGAACGAATTTGACGAGAACAACCGCCGAGACAACAGCCGAAACATGATAAACACTCTCGAGAAACAAAAACAAAAAAATAAGATGGCAGACAAGGAAGGGGAAAAATACAGTTGTGAAGAAAAGGAGGAAAAGAAGAGGAAAACGACACAGACGAAAGTTGATCAACTTTGGCAGAATTAAAAACCTGAAGGATGGAAAAAACAGCGAAAAAGCAAAATTGTTTACGTCTGTTGTGCATAATTACGACGTCTATCGCCTCCACGCCTACATTGTACACTGATTACGCATGACCATCGCCAGTCATGCGTAATCAGTGCTGCAACCCCGGACTCTGTTGCAGTAACGAGAAGGGAATAGGCCTCAATACGTACTTCGGCGTTCAAGTCGCGACCAATCCGTCGTCCGACATGCACACCGTGGACATGTAAAGGTTCTGTTCCAACGGAAGTGACGGGTGGGACATGCCCCACCGTCCGCATGTCTTGGAAGAACACTCTTCCGTGACGATCGCGGTCTGACCTGGAAGCCCCTGAACTCGTGTACTTTGTGCAACAACAATCACTGCTGAAACTCATAATGGTCCCCCACGACAGCATCTTCGACGCCATTGAAAATGGGGGGGAAACGGTACGATGCAAAACGATTCTAAGAACTATCTGGACGACGGGAGGACTGGGGCAAAGGAATAAGAACTGGCACTAAGCTAGAAATTCTGTCCAGGATCGGAGCCTTGCTGTCCGGCTGTAAACTGCACGCTGCATGATCTGCAGCGGCGCGATTCGCAAGCGCACTGTTCTCTGTGATTAAACCCGATTCCAGAGATGACGCATCGTTTCGAACACGGACACCGTGTTCGGCAACGTCGTCGACTTTCTCGGCAGATAAGATCTTCAACCAATGCTTCGTTCGTTTCATTAGGACAGCAAAACAAGACGGGTAACACTTCTGCTGCGAGACGCGCTTCAGCTTGACAAGCACTCCATACTTGAAGAAGTCCGGAAGACAGCTGAAGTCCAAATCTGCGGTCTGCAGCATGTCGAGGACCTCCGCAACATTCTTTCCGGCCATTTCCTCCTGAGAATACCTCGTACGAGCGTACGCATTCACTGCATTGCGGAACCCATCATCCATGCGAGACAGCGTGTACACAAGCATCGAATGATCATCCGGAAGATTGAACACTCGAGCATCAAAATGGGAACGACAGCCATAGATTACCTTGATGGCTTTCGAATCATAACCATTATCTTTTGTAAACGGCTGCTTCATCATGTGATAATTGAACCGTGTTGCTGCAAAAGACGCAAATACAGAGCAAATTTTCTGCATTCGTCCAGAAAACATAGGGCGCCATGATTCACGCTTCTGCGGATCCTCTGGAGGAAAAAACAAGAGAGAGATTTCGTCAGTTTCACAATAAGCAGCGTTGGCTTTAAATTCCACCAACAGATCAGAAGCAGTGTGCGCCATTGCGCGAAAGAAAAAGATGTCGAAAGGCTTTTTGAGATTTTTCACGAACTTGCTGAACGCCCTCCCATCCAACCGTACGACATACGGTTTGTCAGGAAGAATGCCGTGCTCCCATTCTTTTTCCTTTGTGCGGAAGGACTTTCCGGCATCCAAATTCTGGTACATATTTGCGAGCATAGCCCCAACAGACTCCGGGAGTCCAACAGCTGCCGTGGCGTTTGTGAAATGAAGAACACCGTACTCATCAGACTCCGGTGGCAATTTTCTGGAGATTGCTAGAGCTCGTAGCCGTTGCTCTTCTTCAACAACTTTCAGGTGATCTCCTACGTAGTCATCTACGGACATCACTCCTCCAGGGACAAGTCTTTCCAATGATTCAGTAAAATTTGATGGAAACTGTCCTCGTACATCGGAGGAAATAGAAGAAGCAAGAACTGGCTGCGTAATCATGTCACCACCGTTAGTTAAATCATCGTCGTCATCAGACTCCGACTCCGACTCAGACTCAGACTCAGACTCAGACTCATCCGCAACAACAAATGACCGTGTCAAATTTGATCGCACCACGCTTGGAAATCTGTCATCGTCGCAATCGACATTCTTTGGCTCTGCGTCTTCCTCGGAAACGGCTTCGTCGTCTGACTGTGGCAAACTGGAAATATTCACTTCACCACCTCTGCGTCTTTCGGATGAATCAGCTTCAAGCACAGCAGTGCGGGGTTTCTTAGCAACCTTGGAAGCCTGCAGATCGGTACTTGCCAATCTACGTTTCTTACCAAGTGGGTTGAGTAAATTCAACCTTTCGCACCACAAAATGTCATAAACAACCAGGAAATCAGAAGGGTTCAAAGAGTGGTAGAGAGATGAAACCCTCTCTGCAGCTTCCAAACAGTCCACCTCCGAGGGGAGACGACAGCTTCTCATTATGTAGTCAATTTGGACAGCACTTCCATCTTGCATAGCAATTTGGCGAGCAATAGACGCCAGGTACCGATATACCCACGTCTGCTTGCCCGTTGCGATGAGGTTTTGCGCATTGTCGGGTAATGTAAACAATTCCAAATGCTCGTCTCGAGAAAACGATGTCGACTCGGGATGCGCGTTTCCTTCAGTTTGCAGCGCGCCGAAGGATGCCGCAGGAGACGGAGGCTCCTTGTGCAAGGACGGTTGAACGGGAATCGCATCCTTCTCCGTGACCACCTTTTGAGAAATTGCAGGTCTGTCAGAAGCAGGTGACTGATGCAAGAGGTGAAGCAATACGTTGGACAGTGCGCCTATTTGTTCTTTGAACTTCCTGTCAATGACGTCAGTCATCCTGTCTTCCATCTGCCTCATCTGTGACATCACAGCCCGCTTAATACCCTCTTCAACAGCGACGTTGACGGCAGACGTTGAAACACTCTTCGACGGAGTTGCCATTCCAGGTGTTGGAAGCGTCATGGCGGGCGATGATGGAGGAAGCAACGCAGCAAACTCATCGAAATATGAAAACTTGGATGCACTTCCATCTTTTTTTGAGACGCTTGGACGGTGCATCGAGGTTGAAGAGAGAAACAATCCTGCTTCAGAAAGCTGAGCTCTCGTTTTTTGTGATTGAACTGGTGTCGGTTTTGGGGGGGGGTTTCCCGACTGAGTTTTTTGCTTTCGACAGTTGTCAAAAGTTCGAAACTCGGGAGGAGTCCAAGGAAGTTGAGTCGCTAAAGCAATCCAGCTGTAGTTGTTCGAAAATCTTTCATTAAGGACGCTCATTAGCATCTGCGGAAACCCTGGAAACCCTAGCTGCTTTTTTTCCTTCCTGCCAGTCTGGATTTTTATCTTCTTCTCCGAATTGCCATCTTTTTTTCAATTTTGCAGAATTTTTGATCATAACTGGCCCATTTAGCGAAAGTAGATAGTAGCTTGCCATGTTGATTCCCAAGAAGGACCGCCGTCTCATTTATGAGTATCTCTTCACCAACGGAGTTCTCGTTGCTGCAAAGAATGTCAACCTTCCGAAGCATTCTGACGAACTCCCCGTCAAGAACTTGTATGTTACGAAGCTTGCACAGTCTTTGACCTCCAAGGGATTCATTAAGGAGACCTTCGCCTGGCAGCACCACTACTACTACCTCACTGACGCTGGTATTAACTACTTGCGTGAGGCTTTGGGTGCACCTGCCGAGGTTGTCCCTTCGACTTTGAAGGAGAAGGCACGTCCTGCCCGTCCCACTTCGCTCCCCGAGCGTCGTGGACCTCCTCGTGGTGGCTTCCGTGGTGGAGATCGCGAAGGATACCGCCGCAACAACAAGGAAGGTGCCGCCCCTGGCGGTTTCGCACCTCGTTTTGCTGGCAATGCAGAAGGTGGTGAGCGCCCTGCCCGCTCTGCCGAGGGTGGCGACCGACCTCGTCGCTTCGGAGGACGTGGTGGTGCTCCTCGTGGCGACCGCGCTCCCGCACAGCCGTCTGCGTAAATAAAATCCATACAGTTGATCCACGGTTCCGATGTATTTTTAATCCCTATAATGAGTTTGTCGGAAGACGTCCTTCTACTCGTTTTTTTAAAATTATCTTTCGTTTTCAAATCACAAAAATACGGCATGGCTCATTTCAGGTCTTCTTGTTGGATTATCCAAATCCGTTTGTAATTGCATTTCAACAGCCTCCCCCGCATGCGTTTATTCTTAATCCCACAGCTGGGATCATTCGTACCATCAGCACGAAAAAGCGGACCGCTCCTGCGAAGTTCAGAGGGGTCACTGCCGCTGCATTTCTGCGTGAAACTGTCCAGCAACTCGACTGGGTATTTTTTTGCCTTCCACAGACATTATCACTTCAACGGTTTTCCCATAATTTTCCTTTTATGAAGGTTAACTCGTCGCCTGTCGGCTGTGCGTTGAAACTGTTGTAACCAACCTGATTCTGGCTCCCGCTTCCGCTCGCCAAAACATGAATCATTATCGATCATCATCGGCTAAGCTGTCACCGAAGACAGATCCAAGCCACATGTTTTTGTTTTCTGTGTTTTTATTGGGGAGGGGGGGCGAGCACCAGCTCTTCAACGCAGACTGCTGTGCATCAAAGAGTCGTCGCTTCTTCATCAACGGGTTCTTTGGGTCTCCGCATCTTCGGGCATGGCCGGTGTGAGTTGGTCGGGAAGATCCCTCTTTGGAGCCATGCGATTTTTTGTCTTTGATGAAATGTGCTGTTTGAGGGTCCGATTTTGAAAAACAAACAGAAGAAGAAAAAGGAAAAGATTGAAAAGTGAAGAATGAAGACATTCTAGACTTGACTACGGTAAGAAAATCGCGTCCCCCGTAGGGTTAGATAAGCAAACTTCCGGTATGATGTTGTTTGATGCTCAACTTTGATAAACACAAAAAGCTAGCAGCCGCCGTCCATCCTGAGGTTTTTCCGTTTTCTGCTCTCTGTTCTTTCTGCTCTGTCTGGTTCTCTGTGCATTAATTGTTCCGAGTCCACACGACATGGACCCGAATTTTGCTCCCAGTCAGGTTCTTTCGTATCTCCAGAGCCATGGGATATTTGACCAACTTGTATCTGAAGGAGTGCTGCAAATTCAAGCGCATGATTCGTACGCATTCCTGAAAGACTCTGCAACGCGACAAGTGCACAACTCTGCAGTATTTTCTGCTGCAAACTCCAGTTCCATGTCGAAACAGGAGATTGTGCGACGCCTGAAGGAAGAACTGATGTCTTCTCGTCTCCGCGAACAACTTACAGAGCGCGTCTCTCGTCTTTTTGACACTGGGCAAACTGCTTTTGCAAGGGACAGATCTGGTTCTATTCATTCCTCCGCAATGTACATGTCCAAAGTCCGTACAGAAGTGGAGAGAGCGGTGGACGCACTCGCGATGAGAGATCAAAATAGAGCGATTGCACAAGCTGGGCCCGTGTTGTTTGGCGATGAGATCACGCAATCCCATGGAAAGGAAAGCTTGAAAAGCGAGCCAAACCCGTATGGTGTCGGCGTCGCTGCCATCGCACTTCAAAGTCAGCTTTCTTCTTCAGGTACCGCGAGTGTAGTTTCTAGCATGAAAAATCTTTCTCCAGCTCACGCTGCTTCTGCAAGCTCCTCAACAGCGGTTTCTTCGGGATCTTCTGCGCAAGTGCCGCAGGGTTCTCCAGCGCACGGCGTGGATGCGTCTACTGCTACGGCGGTTCCGGTAGCCTCTTGTACGACACAGCAGTCTTCCACAGTCGAGTTGGAAAAGCCGCAATCTTCTGTTCTTTTTGGTGTATCGGACTCTGCCGAGTCGGTTGAGGATAAGGGGGCAACGGATGGCCATTCTTCAGATTTCTCGCCTTCGTTTTCTCCCTCAGTCCTCACTTTTCCACGCCTTGTGGAGAAGGGCTGTGTTCTTCCTTTTGAGGAATTGGTTGTGCATTCCTCCGGGCCTGCGCACGTGGATAACTTGAATTCTGTATCTTCTGATCAATTTATCCCCGTCGCGCGGCTAAACAAAGCTAATTATGCTACTGCTTGTTTAGTACGTGATGGAAAGGTCAGGCATTTTTCAACCGCTGAAAAATTGATGGTGCACGTGTCTACTGTGTTGAACTGGGCATCCACAAATTCCACTGAAGACCTCCAGAATTTTGTGTACTTTCGAAAGCAAGTGGACGGTCCTGTTCGACGGTTTCGAACTGTTGTGGAAGAGTGTTCGCGCCAGCCTGATGCTTCAAATACTACAACGCTGAAGAGACGTTTGAAGGATGAATCGGAACCGGTGGTATCCACTCAGAAGCCGTCCGAGAGTGGAGAGTCTCCAGATCCCGGTGACGAAAGGTACCCAAAACGGTTTCGACGAAAGAAAGAATTTGCGGACTGACCGATTTTTTGTTTTCTAATCATCTGTTTGCTTGCGAGTAGTTTTATGCAAATTTCCGGTCTTGAAGAGGTTCTTTTTTGAGATAATCCGTCAATTTTTGGGAAACCGTCTGAAAAACGTTGCCAGCTTTCAGCGTGACAAACGTCAATCGTTGATCTCCTACGTCACAACTTTGACTTGACAAACCATAATATGCCGCGGATGCATGAATGAAGCAACGCTGCCATGAATTCGCAGTGTAGATCACCAATGGATCAAGCAGTGCGTTTTGCTTGTGAAAGTGTTCTTCGTATTGTTGCTCGAGGCGTCTCAGGAACGCAGAGTCAGTTCCGTATGTTTTCACGAATGACCGAAGTGTTCGAGGAACGTTTCTCATGCGGTCCACAGCAGTGCACCCATTTCCATCTGCATTCTTTTTTCTGTCTTTCTTCACAAAGAATTCCCGCTGCTCCGTTTCTGACAACTTTGAAAACGGTTCCCAAAATGCAACGAAATCGGGGTTCTGAAACGCCATACCAAAAATCGATCGGAAAGGGACTGTTTGTACAAGTTGTTCATCATCTGAATCCGCTGACGTGGCATCAGATTTCAGATCGTCTTGAAATAAAGGTACGGGTTTCATTCTGGCAGTTCGAACGTTTCCGCGCAGCCGCATTGCTTCTTTGTGATAACGCCGACGTCGTTTGCGAATGATTCGTTCCGATAACGGATCTCTGTTTTGTTGTTCGCCTGCAGAATCGACAGTTCCAGAGAGCGATTCCGCAGATCTTATATGAGGCGGTGAGCCAATACGATTCGATTCACGATCAGTGGGCTTGGGAGACGCCGTTCGACGAATTCGAATAGCATAGGAATTGCCCGTGGAATCGAACCCGGATTCCGATTCCGATTCCGAATTCGAGATCATTCCATCAGACACAACATGCCGAGGAATTCGTTGAGAAAAGTCGCCCATTCGTCCAAGGTACGTGAGTGATGAAAGATAGATGAGGGAAAGGAAGAAGAGGAGGAGGAAGAAAGAAGAAGAAGAAGAAGCAACAATCCTGCAAACCAGAAAAAAGGCAGACCTTGTAGAGAACAATGGTTTCGGGAATTCGGATCAGGGCTTCAAATCACTTCAACTTGTCTGAGAAGAATCAAGCATAGCATCAATCCATGCTGTCCGTTACTTTTCAGACAGCGTTGTGGACGTGTTGTTGCTGAAACCTCTCCCTCACCCCTCCCCACCCCATCTCTTCCTTTGTGCATTTCAACATTTGTTTTTTCTTTGGCCGAACTTGGCAACTCGAATATTTTTTGTCTTTCACACAATGTCTTCAGCCTCTGGGAGTGAAGATTCATACGGAAACCAGCAGTATCGTTCCATGGATGCACTTGAGCTTGATGACGGCATGGGCGAGGCACACGATCTGATTTCACCGTCCTCCTCTCCACGGGAACAGAACATTTCCGGACGTGTGCAGAATGCATCCACCGGCCCGCACATTCATGACACTTACATGGACTCCAGTGAAATCGTCGATCAGCTGAACGTCTCGAGAGCCTATGCGGATAAACTGCAAAAGAAAGTACAGCAGCAAGCTTCCAAGCTGGTAGAGTGTCAGCAACGCATTCAAGACATGGAAGAGAAGTTTTCCGGCGCTAAAATCAGCTCAGTCAGTGTTGAGTTGCGTAAAGGCAAGGTCACCGGCGGAGGATCTGGAAACTTTGCACCAAGCGAGATCGCTCGTCTCCAGAACATGATTCGGGATAGAGAGGCTCTCATGGAAAAACTGGAGAAAGAAGCCCGAACAGCCGAGAAGAGATGCGATGAATTCGCTAAACGGATCAGGGACTTGAAAAAGACAGCTGAAGATGCACAGAAAGAAGCGTCGTTGTGGAGAAAAAGAGCGAAGATACTTCAGGATGAGAAAGAAAACAAAGTTGACGACGAGCGACAGGAAAGCGATCTGGTCAGAGTTGCAGACATGGAAAAAGAGCAGGTATTTCGTTCAAAAATTAAGTATTTGGAACAGTTGGTGAATTCTAAGGAGAGCGATTTGGCAAACGTTCGTGAACGACTGAGAATCGTTGAGAAAGGCATTTCTAAGAACGCTCAAGATGGAGATCCGTATCTTGCCTCTATCCAGGTAGCAGAATGGAAAGGAAAGTACGAAGCTCTTCAAGAAAATTTCGAAGCAGAGAAGCAAGAACGTGAGAGAGTCTCCACAATGTTCGACCAGAAGAAACGTGAGTTGGCGGCATCAGAAGCACGAGTTCGTGAATTTGATTCCACGTTTCGACAGATCACGCAGCAGATTCAGAATAGTGGAACCGGAAGTAACGCGACTGTGTCTGCTTCTGTTGAGACTGTATTAGCGTGGAAACAGCAATTGGACTCCATGTCTTCGTATGTGCGTGATGCTGCACAGCTTCGCGTCCGGCACGAAGAATTGTTGCAGAAATATGAACAGTGCCGATCGGAATTAGAAGAACAGCAGTCCCTTCACTCGGAGCTTCTGGAGGCTCTCAGAGATTACAAATCAAAGGCGGAGCACGTGGAGGATGTTGAACGCGTCAATCAGGACCGTGCTCTTTTGATTACAAAACTGCAAGCTGACCTGTCTGGATTGCAAACTCAAGATGAGGAAGTAACGAAACTTAGATTGGAAACTGAAAGACTCAGAGCTGAGCGAGACGAATTCGAAGCCTCACTGCGAGAAATGTCCAACGAAATGGACAGAGTTGAGGCAGAATCCCTTCATGCTGTCAACCTCCGCAAAGAGTTTGAAACTTTTAAGAGTCAGTTCGAACGAATTGTGCAGGAGAAGGCTTCAGAAAAACGGATTCTTTCTGAGGAGATTGCCCAGCTAAAGCAACGACGGGATTCCGAAAATGAAGACTCAGCATCGTATGTTGCAGATCTTGAAGACAAGATTGCTACTCTGAATAATGAAGCCGAAGCCATGGAGATTGAACTGCAGGAAAAAGAGCGATCTTTAAAAGAATTTGAGCGTGAACTTGCAACGACGCGCCAGGAATCCATCAAAATGCGAAACGAATATGAAGATGTGATTCAATCCTTGAAAGAGAGGTTGTCATCGCTGGAGTCGGACGGAAGGGAACACTGGCATACACAATGGTCTCGAAGCGAAGAACTACGCGGCGAACTGCGAGCGATGTACGATCAGGTATGCCGCGAAAAGAGTGCATTGGAGATGCGTTATGCAGAATTGAGATATGAGTTTCAGATGATGCAGTTGCATTACGGAATTCAGCCGTCAGATGAACCTTCCACGCCTCCAGTCTTGAGCTCCGTCAAACGAAGCGGCCTGTCTCCTACGAGGAATGCTGTGTCTCGGTCAGTGCCGGTTCGGAATGAGGATGAACTGCTTCGATACTTTGAATCTTCTGGTCCGCTGACTGAAATGGAGAGTGGCATGCAGCTACACAAATCCCTGTCCCACAATGTCGCCCCTGTGGATGATATATTGGAACTGAGTTCAGATGAAGAAGGACATCTTGCAGAACTTGATGACGGGTACTCGGAGACGTCTACTGACACCGTTTCCCTGCAACAGAAAGAAATCGAGAATTTGCAAGAGTCCCTTGCTCTGTCAAATGCAGCGCGAGCCCTGGTGCAAGGTGAATTGCAAAATTTGGCCTCGGAATCGGACAATGCGACCTTGGAAACAGTTGCCGAGACGGGCTTGCACCCTGCAGAAGATGTGCACAAGTCAAGTTTGCAGCAGCGGCTGGAGAGAGTCCGACGCACATTGTTAGGACGGTCTTGACCGCTGGCAAGCAAACTACATCGCGTTTTCTAGACATGTCCCAACTTGCTATAGTAACCCACTCTTTCGTTTTTACCCTACCTTATCCCACTCTCAGCCGAAAATTTCAGACAATTCCATTCCGATCGCCTTTTTTCATTCACACAAGTTCATCGGCATTCATTCGCCGGGAAGTTCATCCAACAGAAAGGACCCCCTCACGCTCACAGTTCTAAACTTCCGTCACATCTGGATCGAGATTGGAAGAGCGCGCGCAATATCCCTTTTGAAGAACGCCTCGGCGCATTGGGACCCACCCCTTCTGAATTGAATTCACATTCGGTTCCGATGCAAGAGCGCATATGAATGGTCCGCAATGATCAGCCCATACGTCGTGTACAAATGTTGGCGTATTGACATGCATGCAATGACATTCAACTAGCATTTACCATTGAGCACAGGGCCCCGACACTGGTTCAGACTTTACAACTCTGTCGCGAATTATCGAAGATATCCAGGTCTTTCAATTGTAATATTAAATGATTTTCGAACCCAAGGGACATCAACATTATGGGAACCAGGACCAACCACCTCTTCAGTCTTGAGAGGATCGGAAAACCTCGAAGCCGCGCTGCCAAACTGTCCTCGGCCCTCAGCTGTTTTCGTGTTCGCATTTGCAGAAGAAAAGTCTTTCCGAAGAGAGTATTGTCCAGGGCCAGGCATTTCCGAAGCTTCCCGGCTACCACGGAGAGACGCAGGGCCGAACCTGGGAGAAGTCGAAGTGAAAGCACTCTTCGACGGAGGAGAAGCGCGCCTAACAGGTTCACTGTCGTAGGAACCAGGACCGGGAAAATGCTCTGCACGCTTCAAATCTCCTCCATACGTGTTGCGATCTGAACGAGAAACAAATACAGCCGATTTTCTTTGCTGCACTCGAATACGGTCAGGATGTGTGTCCACAATCGGGTTGTAGGACCCAGGAGAAGGCCCGCTAGACCTTGAAACTTCCTCATTATGATCAAACCGAGAAGATGTCGCGCCAAAAGCACCAAACCGTCCATGAGTGCGCTTTTTGGCTAGAGCAGCCATGGACATCGTTTCGGGGTTGTAGTACGAAAGAGGAGCAGAGGCGGCATCACTTTGAGGAACAGAAGCGAACCGCAGCGTTCCGGTCGCAAATCCGATACCAGGTCTGGAAAATGATCGATCCTTCTTTCCGGAATTGCTATCGAGCGTCGCTCCAGCGGAAAGATACGCTCCAGGACCGGGCATGGAGATGCGCTCGGAGTCAACCAATGTAGAATCACGCACAGATGTTGAACCAAAGCACTGAAGATGTTCGGCACGATGCTGAACGCGGAAAGCTCCGGGGATTTCATAAGAACCAGGCCCAGGAGCAGTCTCTGCCGCCTTGATTTTCCGACTTGACGAATGCTGCGCTGACTGAGGTCGGACAAATGCAGCAGAAGGGCGCAGTGAGTCGAGATTTCCAGCAGTGATCCGCGAAGGAGGATCATACGAACCCGGTCCCGGAGACTTGGACTTCCCATCACCACCAGTAAAGATCACCCGATTGTCGTGAACGTTTCCGACAACGAGAGCTTTTGGATCAACAACACCCTCAAGACTCTGCCCAAGCTTTGACGTCGTGATTTTCGGAGGAGCAAATGAAAAGCCTGACTTGGACCATTTAGACTGGGGATCGGGAACCGGTTCTTCCAGCTTTGTTTCAGTCGGCTTCTGCATGATCAGCTCTCCAGATGGTCCTTCTTCGTATCCGAAACACTGATGCCTGGCAGGAACAGAAGGCGCACTTGGAACTTTAATCCACTGAAGAGTCGCATGAGAGTCTGGAATCCTGTCTTTCATTGATTGCTTTGGAGCCCATGAATCTGGTAAAACATAGGAACCGGGTCCTAAAGCGCTCGGCGTTGACTTGGAAACCTCGGTGGTGTGGCCGTTGGAATGAGACTTGAAAACAGAGCCATAGCCAGCTCCGTGAGAAGAGAAGGCAGAAGGGAGGTCATGCGATCCGGGACCTGGTGTGTGCAATGAAGTCACAGCAGCATTAGGACCGAAGTCTCGCTTGGAAGTACTCGAGAACGGTGCCAGGGAATGGGTGTGCTGGGGGTTTCTCGACGAATCGCCGGTCTTTGAGAACGCAGACGGAAAATCATAAGCTCCGGGCCCAACAGACGGGCTAGAGCTCGCCGCAATAAGCGACGTATTCCGAGATGATCTCGAGGTAAACGCCATAATCAAAATCGCCTACTAAGTTAAAATGGAATCTGATAATCCATATTCAGAATATCGATGCTTTAGAGCTTGGACGGTTGTTCTCTCTTTGAAATCTCGTCAGTTCCAAAAAGCACAGAAACCGTTTGCGACGGAGAATTGTCGGAGAATTTTCGATCCCCATCCCAGCAACTCCATTCACTACGAAAGCTGGAGTGCAGTTCAGGATGTTCATTTTCTTGGTAATGTCACGGTACACACCCAACGAACTAACAAACAGCAGCCTTTGTTAGTCAATATACGGAGGGGCTCCCTGATGCAGACCAAGAGCAACAGCGAAAATGCCACGTGACAGTTGCAACAACAAAAAAAAAAAATTAACGGATTGTGGTCAGGAGTTCTTTAAAAATGAATGCCCAACAGTGCAGAAACGGGATCCTCTTTTAAACAAGAAGCACAAACCATTCTGCCAAAAGGTCGAATCTTCTAGGTTCAAACGCGCACTTTCTGAGAAAAGCTCTTGATCCAAAAAGTCTGCTTCCGACACCAACCGACACTCTCCACATATACGAACGCAAGTATGAACACACAGAAGAAACACACTCTTTCGCTCTCATTCACGCGATGTATGTGCGGGTGAGACATGAGATGTTACTGGGAGGACAGAGTGACGTAAAAACAAGAATACTGAACTGCCGTTCCGGAACGCAAACAGCAAACCTCGTCGAAAAGCACTGTTAGCAATCCCGCGGTTGCTGACGCCCTGCTGGGAGACGGGGAGCACGTCGAAGTGCAAAGTCTGGTCAATAAAAACACTCGGGAACAGCAGGACGGAGCGGATGTCCCACAACAGGTTTTCAGAAAACAATACGGCAACAAAAATGGCACCACTCGAACTACTGCACAAATAGGCGAAGTTGATCCGATGAAAGCCTGCGAGCAAGAGGCAGAACGCTGAATGTGCATGTCTATCATCGTCCATGTTTTTCCGACGGGGACAGCCAGCCTCGTTGAATACCTTTGGATGCCAAGGGATGCGCTAGCAGAAGAAAACCAATTTTGCCTGTCTCTCGGCTTCAACACGTAACACGATAATTCTGAATACTTGCTGAGCGACGCGAACGCTGACCAGGTGCATAATGTGTCTGAGACCGAATCTGCAGCCAGTTTCACCTGAAACTTCAGACGAATCGCAATACAGATACAAGTAGCTACGTTATCTGAGTGCACACAACAAAATGGTCTGTCTGCAGAGAGACGCGTCATAAGAATGAATCATAGAAAAAACTGCAACCGAGTTCCATATAAACAGAGAATGGTGGGGAAATGATGGGTGGAGCTGGACCCTAACAGAACACAACTTTTCCAGTGGGCTGATGCTTTTGGTGAGCAACGACGACTACGCACCTTTCACAGCGCATTCTCAAAAAAAAAAATCAAGAGAACGGCTTCCATTTTTCCTGAAAATGGCGCTTCTTTGTTGTAGAGCGTTCTTGGCGAACTCAATTGTAGATGATGCGCAAGACAAACGCACGGTGGAAAAGATTGGTTATGTTTCTGCAATTCAGAGACGCAGGAGAACCGTTCGTTCCGGTTTGGCGAATGAACAAATGCTATGCAGTAAGAGGTTAATCATTTGTCCAGACCTGGTGCTTTTTTGTCCTTTTCGGTGTTTGTGACAGCCATGAGGCATTTGCTCCTAGCTGCGCTTCCATAACAGGGTGGTTCAAGAAACACAGGTCCGGTCTGTGGTGTTCAGTCTAACATCAGCCTCACCCCTGGTCTATGCGACCGTGAGAGCGGAGCCACGCGGATTATAATCCATCTCGCTTACAATAATGTCTGCTTTTGTTTTTGGAAGTTTGCTTGCAGCGTATTCAAGGCTTGTATAGATGGAAGTTTAAATGCAAAGACGAGGTGGCTTACTGTCTACTCCTGCTGACGAACTGTCCCATGACTTGCTGACGTTTTTTTTTTTCAGCTGTCAGCTGCATGCTTTTTGATTGAAAAGCAAAATTTACAGTTTCATTTGCTTTGTTCACGCGCTTTCCGATAGTTGCGTTTGATGGGTTGTTTTCTTTCATCGCTTTTTCGCACTATTGCCGTATGTCTCCTCGCTGTCTGTGTTCTCAGAACGATCTTGATGTGGCATCCAGTTGTGATGATTGTTTTCCAATTGGTGAAGTCTCCCGTTGGCGAGATCCGATCGATGACTGCTGTGACGTGTTCGTGCAGTTCCTCCTGTCGTGTAATTTCTCTTTAGACATGCATGGATGTCAACGGTGATTTGATAGACTTTGAGGTGACCGTTTGGGTTGGTGTTGAGAAACAGTGTCTCAACGGACTGCAGTCAACTCCGGCAGGGTACGATATCATGGTGATTTGTTGCGACGTATGGTGTCACGTACGTACATTACGACGTACAGCATGACGTACGTCATGACTTTTTTATGACGTATGAGGTTTCAGAGGAACAGTACCCCGTCTTCATATTTAAGAAGTTGTTTGTTTATTTGGTTATTTGTTTGTTTTGTTTTTATCCATAATAAATCTTTTTGACACAAACTATCTTTTATTAGCGCTGGTTATATCATATATTGGACATATTACAATAGTTGGTAGGTCCACTTATCCACACTGAAGCGAATCCTGACGCCACCGGTTTTCTCACGTTTGTGTGGATGGTCGGTTTGTTCAATTTTACGTTTTTCTAACCGTTCCGTCAAAAGTTGAACGTCCGACTTGATCTCTGCTGCTATCGCATGACCCAAGAAGTTGTTCAAAATTCTAGACTTCCGGAGGTTCCGCATGAATTTTCCACGGGATTTTCTTAGACAGAGGCGAATCTCTGTTTTCATTTTCACGGGAAGCCCTTCCAGCTCTGCTTTCATAATGTCTGCTATCTCTATTACAAAAATGCTTGCCGTTTCCTAATATTTCTTGCTTGTTGTTTCTTCTGTAAATGCGATTGATTGCCGGACTTTTTGCCCACCCACCCTTCCCCCCTGCCCATTGCCAGGATCCGCGTCGCTTCTCCGTGAAGCCAGTCCTTTGTTTTGAAAAATATCCTGTTGTTGGTATTTCGATTGTATTCCTTCGTTGATCGCAATTCACAGTCTGAAATGTCATCCGGGAAACCTGCAGTGGTTGCGTCTGTTGCAACTCCCAAAAAGAAGTCCGTGGTATGTTCACCTCCTTTTGCTTGTTGCTTGTTTTCACCGACGCTAATTTGCTTTTCCACAGCCCGTTGTTATTTCGAAACGTGCCACTCCATCTCCGACATCGTCTGTCCCCGTGATCGTTGCAAGTCGGGGCAAGTCCCCTGTTCTTGACTCAAGTAGCCTGAATCGTAAACAGCGAGCTTCTCCTTCACAGAAGATCGCTGCCCGCGCAGAGTCGGATGCAGCTGCCGCTCACGAAAGTCGCACGTCTTCCGGACCTTCTCCTGTGAATGGCCCGGTTCGATTAGTGGATCCTTTCAATGATTTGATCCTTGATGAAACGGGACCTGAAATAGGTTTACAAGAAGATCCAGCAAGCGGCGACGTGTTTGGCGAGATTGTACGTAGAATGACGTCAGAGATGCAGAAGATGCTGCCACGCATTGTTGAGGAAACTCTTGCAGACACCATTGTGAAGCGCCATCCTGTGTCGTCTGATACCGGCTCCGGAACTCCACGGGTTGCTGACTATCTTCCGGGAAATTGGGATGCTTTGATGGCGCGTTTCCTTGCAGAGAAGCATCCAGAGCTTTTGCAACAACAAATACTTCTGCAGTCTTCAGTTGTCTCGCTCTCTGTTGCCGAAATGGCGTATCAACAGCCGCAATACCAACTACACCAGTCTTCACAAATGCCCGGAGATCTTTCCGAAAGTATGGCCTCTTCATTCCCTCCAAAGGCGTCTCCGTTGTCGCCTGTGACTGCGTCGTCTCGGTCCGTCAGATCCTTATTGTTTCGGTCCGCTCAGAAGCGCACTCTGCGATCTCGATCCTTCGCAGCGTGCCCGGATCCGACGACCCCTGCGAATCCTGCACATGTGCATAATGGTTGTGGTCCTGTCGGACATCACCGAGTTCCGTCGCTGGATTTGGAACGCGAGCTGGGACCCATTTCTGATCCCGAAAAGGTAATCACTTCATCGTATGCGGAAGATTGCCGAGCTCCTGCCCCTGATCCAGATAGCATGTTGTTTGGACATGGTCACCACCAAGCGGCCTCTAATGCTGCGTCTCATCTTCCCAGAGAAGAGCGGAAGAAGAAACATGTTCGTCAACAGTCATCTCCCGGCGGCTCGAGTTCAAGCCTAGCCTTTTCTGCCTCCAGTAAGAGACGCATCGCGGATCCTTCTGACGACAGTTCCGTTGGCAGAGGTCTTTCGTATGAATCAGACCACCTTGCGGATGTCCATGCAGAGTTTGGCCCAAGCGATGCGGCTGCTGCTGCGAATACTGACCGATATGAGCCTGTAATGCTGATTCCGGGACCTCCTCGATGGGAGCATGTGATGAAACCGCTTAATCTTGCGGCAGTACACAGTCCGTCTTGTTCAACTAACAGTTCACCTCTCGCCTCTCCAACCCCTCCGTTGAAGACGCTTCCTAACCAATCCCTGCAATCACCCCGATCGGCATTTCATCCTCCGCTGTCTCGACGATCCAGTTCGTCTAGTTCTTCCAGCCCTCGTAAGCGTTGAAGTTTTGAGGATGCATTCGTGCGGACTCTTGTGCTCTGATGTTGCTGCATATGTATTTTTGAATGGTTTTTAATCATGTTTGTCTTGGGATGTTTCAAAATTATCGTCCCACTCCCCACACCTGTCGGTTTTGATTATCCAAGACGTGGGCTGGTTGGCCATTTCTTGGCGGGACTTTTACTTTCTTCTTTTTATTCTCTTCTTCTTCTTTTTTTTCTTGCCTCTATTATGTTAAACTACAGATTTTATCATCCTTCCTTACCTCCAATCCTGTGCAGCAGCAGCATGTTCAGGCACCGCAAGAAGCACGACGAGCGTTTTGCAGAGCGCGGACTGGCGTCACGACGGGAACATTTTATGAACGAATTCAAAGATGCATTGCTACACAACGCTTGCATTATACACTGAACATGCATCCCGTTGCCGCGAAGGGGATCGGCCCCAACACGCCTCACGGCGCTCTTCAGATAAATGTTCCGCGCTCCGTTCCCAATCTCGATCAATCGGTGAGCCGCTTTCTCAGCGTGACACGTTGTTCCTGAGAAGGGTGCATTTTGATTCTGACGGTCTTAGCAGCAGGCGCTTTCGTGTCCTCAGTTGCAGCGATTGATGCAACTGGAGATGCGAAAGGAAGAGGCGGTAGGCGTAGTGACACGCGGTCTCTGAGGAGGTCTGCGGGACCTAGGAGGCCCTGTATCACGAATTCCTGTGAAACAATACGTGCTAGTGTCGGCCAGTATTGACCGTGTCTGGTTATGGATACTTCCGTATGCATGAAAATGACGTGTTATTATTCAACGGCAACAAGATTGCCCAACTTTCGCTGTTCATCCATGTGGGAGACCTTATGCGGTCCCATCTGTTGTAATGTTTGGCCGAAAAATGGGGGTGCTGGAAGTTGCATGCTCATCACGTTTTCTGTCAAAAGCCTCGACCGCGGTCTCGGTCCCGTTTTCTTGCTGTCATTCAGCATATCCCAACTCCAATGGCACTCACTTCTGTCCAAGCGTTCAAGGGCCCTCTGGTGGCGGCTATCGATCAGGGCACGCAGTCTACCCGATTACTCGTTTTTGACTTGCACTCACTGTCTGTTGTTGCGTCTTCACAGTCCTCCATTACTCAGCATGTTCTGCAGCCTGGGTGGTGCGAACACGACCCTGTGGAATTGTTCTCCAGTGTTGCCGCCTGCATGAAGGATGTTGCAGAGGCCATGTCTGTTGTCCAAGTCCAGAGGATACGCTGCGTGGGAATTACAAACCAGCGTGAAACGACAGTCGCCTGGGACAAGATAACGGGACTGCCTTTGTGCAAAGCGATTGTCTGGCACGATACTCGAACCGCTTCTTTTGTGAGTGAACTGAAAGAGCGCGGATATGAATCGCTGATTCGAAGTCTCACCGGGCTTCCCGTTTCGACGTATTTTTCTGGACTCAAGATGCGCTGGATGCTTGAGAACGATCCCGAAGTTCGAAAAGCTGCCGATGAGCATCGTCTGGCCTTTGGAACTGTTGATTCGTGGCTAGTGTACAAGTTGACGGGAAAGCATGTTACAGATACATCCAACGCCAGTCGAACAATGCTAATGAACATTCATCACTGCAACTGGGATGAGCAGCTGTTGAAATTGTTCGATGTACCCTTGAAATCGCTTCCGGAGATTATTCCTTCATGCTTTCACATGGAAACCGTCCGCATTTCACTCGAGAATTGCGCCTTTTCGTCAATACCGATTTCAGGCATTCTTGGGGACCAGCAGGCAGCTGCCCTTGGGCAGAACTGCCTCCTTCCTGGTGTTATCAAGAATACTTATGGAACAGGATGTTTTATGATGTCTCACATCGGTCGAACACTGCCTCTCATGAACCACGATGACCCGTTGATTGCTACAGTCCATTTCAGTGTTGGAAAAAAGGAGAATGTGTATTTTGCATTGGAAGGTGCGGTTGCCTCTGCAGGCTCTTCGGTTTCTTGGCTCGTGGACAACATCAAGTTGATTGGGTCTCCTGCAGAATCGGAAGTGGTTGCTTCTTCTGTCCCCGATTGCGGAGATGTCTATTTTGTTCCGGCGCTTTCTGGATTGTTTGCGCCGTATTGGAAGCCAGATGCAAGGGGCTGTTGGGTTGGTCTTTCGCAGTACACGACTCGAAGCCATCTGGTTCGATCTGTATTGGAAGGGGTCGCCTTGCAGTGTGCTGCCATCATCCATTGCATCCAATGCAAATGTGGGCAGGATGGAAAATCTCAGACTATGGTTCTTAAAGCCGACGGGGGAATGACCACAAACAGTTTGCTTATGCAGATGCAAGCTGATTTTTCCGGAGTTGAGGTGGAATGTGCCAAAATGGCAGAGGCAACCGCTCTTGGTGTTGCACTGGCTTCGGCACTCGGATTTGGACTTTTTGATAGTATTGAGCAAATTTCAGACGTGTTGACTGCTGCCAGTAATGAAATTCGCCGGTTTTCTCCGCGCACGAATGCAGAAGAGCGCACTTACAAACTCAGCCGATGGGAAGCTGCTGTTCACAGGTCATTTGATTGGAAGTCATGAAGAGTATTATTTTAAACGGAAGCATGCGTTTAGCATTTCCCCCTTTGATGTTCTTTTTTATCGTCTCACCCACCATTCTTAACGGTTTTGGCCAGATTCGCCAGCATCGAAGCCGAACAAAACAACAAACAGAAAAACGAAAAAAAAAGAGAAGAAAGAAAACAGAGCAGACGGAAACAAATACGGGCTTTCACGAGTTTGCCAATTCAAAAAAAGAACCAGGCAAATTCGTGGAACCGTGAGTGTCCCTCGTGATCGACACTCCGCTATTGTTTGTGCTATGCGCTTCTCCATCATGACCATCAGCGTCGTCGTCGTCGTCTTCTTCCGTCCCATCAGACGTATCCTGCTCCCGACGCAACCACTGCGGCCATTTGGGTCAATACGCATGGTTGCGGAGTTCGGGATCCTTCGTCTTTGAAAGGGGGAACCGTTCATGCCTGCAAGAACCATAGAGCTAAGGAACGAAGTGCTGGTGGAATACCAAAAAGGAAAAGATTGTGAGAGGAGCATTTCGTCTGCTGCGTGTCGGCGTCGCCAACGCGAAGGAAGAAACAAGACCACGAAGAAAGAAAGATGGAAACCGAGGTTCCTGTTTGCACGGAGGCTCGTTCAAACCTTTTTTGTTCAAACGTATGTTTTATAAAATTAAATACTACACTTGCTGTTACCTGTGGAGAGTGTGCGGAAAAACCGACAAGAGTGGTGGGTGGGACGATAACAAAAATACAAACCTCTTCCTTATCTCGGAAAGGTACTCCCAATCCTTTCTCGATCGACAGCCCCTGATGCAGGCATTCGGGAACGCCGTTGAGAAGAACTCTCAATCATTAAATTCGAAGAAACTTCGTGATTGATAACACGAAATGTTGGCTCATCACTCAACGAGCGACTTGACCCGGAAACGGACATTCGATCAGGACTCTTCACCACAACGGGAAAGGAATCCTGAAGCACTATGGGCTTCATATGGAATGCCGGACGGAATTTGGCAGGACGCGGGTCACCAATATTGGAGGCTTTTCTTGGGCTGAACTGCGCTTCCGTTGTTGCTTTTGGTGATTTGATGGTAGGAATGTCAAGATCTTTGCGAGAATTGTTAGGATACAGTAAATTATGGCCAGTCACTACATCAACGCTGCCGACAGCAGAGGTATCCGGTTGCAAATCACCACCTCCTCCGTCACCCATAAAACGAGCTGAAGTTTTGTTCAATTCGCCGTCAACAATCTTGTTGCGAAAGAAGCCAAATTGCGTACCTATACGCACGATTGTCGCGAAGGCTTTCAACACCCTTTCCCACTCTTCTTCTCTTAACTTGCGAATAGCAGACGCTTCACCAATGAAGTCTCTTGCTGATTTTGCCGCCAGCGATCGGCTGCTTCCAACCAATTTCTTCCGTCGAGGACTGGCGGAAGGATCCTCAACCTCCATATTCTGCAGAGCAGACAGAGACCTTGTGAAATGACTGGCAACATCAAGTAGTGATTGAACAGTATCGGCGGCTGTACTGGAACAAGTGTCGTTGCACACAATAGGAGATCGCATTGGAAACTCCTCCATCGTGGGTTTGCCCTGTGCCAACGCACCTTCGGAATCAGATCGGCAATCGACGGATGGAACCAAAATATCACAACAACATTCAGCATCCTTTGATTTTGAATCTTCTGTCTGCGTTCCTTTTGAGGCGTGCGTGGGCATTCGGATGGCGGGATGCAAATCAGCAGAAAGAGGTGGAATGACATGATTGACATCCCTTGGGCTCTCAACAGGCTTGGAGCCAACGTCTATGTCCAAACTTCTTCTGGCAACCGCCTTGTCCGAAAAGAAACTGCTTAAATCCGAGTGGTTCAGCAGTTTTGATTTGAGCGACTGCTCTCTGTTCAAGCGAACCAGATCCTTGTCTTTCGAAGAAAGGAAGGTTTCTTCAGATTGCTTGCTCTCCGAGGAAAACAAACAGTCAATCATCTTTTTCACCAACATATCCAATTTTGATCTCTGGCGACGGATCTCGTCCACAAGTTTCTCAAACGGTTGTTCATGTTCATCGTCATCGTCATTTGCGCTGTCTGCAAAACTATCTACCATTAACGAATCAGTGAATGAAGAGCGATGCTCCAGCCACTCTGAAAGCTCTTCCAGGACGTGTTGCCTGTCATTTCCCCAACGATCCTTCTGTCACACCGTAGTGAAGGAAAATAAAACGTTTTCGTCAGAACCGGAGATCAGCATTGAGACAAAAAGCAAAACTCAAAAAAAAATAATAAAAAAGTACGTACGCGAAACGTTCGAGAGGACATTTCGGTTCCTGGATGAAACTTTGAGGTCCGCGGGATAGCTGGGCCACTCTTCTGCTGCTCGTTGTTACTTACCACTTCCAAAATACAAATACATAAGAATAATTAAAAAGAGTAAAAGACCAAGGCTGTTTCACTGCAGACATCGAAATCCCCAGAGGAAAAAGAAAAAAGAATGCGATTCCCCCCGACGTTTTTTTGCCCGAAAGGTAGCATCAACCGGTTTCCGACGCTTCCCGTTTTGGCAACAGGACCACAGGATTCAGCACATTTTCCGATTTCGACTTTTATTTTATTTTTTGTTGCCACGCACGCACCTAGTCCCCTTGCGACAAAACCTGTTTTTGTTTTATAATAGTTTCTCTCCCGTTTTTTCGTCAGGACTGTGTAATTCTTTGCGCAAGCAATTAAAAATGGGGCGCAAGGACGCAAGTTACCGCAAAAGCATGGGGATATTCTGTGACCTTCGAAAGGGAATGACGGACTGTCCTTGGGTTAAAGATCTCTCCGATGATGAAATTCAGATTGTGTGCTTGCGAATTTGCGAGAATTCTTCCGATGACGACGATATGGACACTCTTCAGAAGACGATTATCAACGAATTGAAGAGAGTTCACGATGAACGACTTGCTCGTGAATCTGCTGCTCAAGTGAAGCTGCCATCATCGTAACGGACGCCCAATCGGACAGTGCGTCCGGCCACGAAGCGGGCAGCGTGAAGAATCGCAGCCTCAGTTCCGTTAAGTTTACGCAAATAAATGTTACCTAAGACTTACTGCCTTTGTCGTTGTCGAACACAACGGGGCTTGCAGATGTCATATGAGTGACGACCTGCTGTTGCAGCCAGCTGCAGAAATCGTATTTTGACTTCGAGTGTCGTGCTCCGTTCGCATCAATTTCTCGAATAGGCAGAACGAGTCGCGAAGTGGACGTAATGAAGCATTCATCCCAGCGATCGACGTCATTCGGAATATTGAGAAACTTGTCATAAATAACAGGAATTCCAAATTCAGAGCATATCTCAAGAACGAGCTTGCGCACCGTGCCATCCAGGACTTCTGAAGAGGTGAAGACCGAAGCTCTGCTTTGTATGGACGACACTCTGTCGACATCCTTGTACAAAACTGCGTAGAAATTCGATGACAAGCCCTCAGTGACATTTCCGTGACCGTCACTGAGCAACAATTCATTTACATCCGGAGACATGCTCTTCTCAAGAACCTGGCGATCCACAACCCACTGAGAATCCTTTGCCTTTGCATTGTTACGGGGATTCCCTTTCACTTGTACGCACACAGGCTTTTCAGGACGACTTGGAAGTGGCGAGAAATGAGCATGCAGATCGTAAGCAAAAGGTTCATTCTCAAAAGTGGAGTCGAAGTTCCACGTCAGTAAAACCGTTATTTTCAAGTCTTCTGTGCATCCAGGCCTCGCTGTATGTCGAAACACTTGATTTCCGATCTGAAACGTTCTCCGAATTGCAGGCTCCAACAATTCATACGAAGTGATAGGATAGAATCGATCAAGATGCTGCAGACTTTCGGGAAGCATGAGTCGTGCAGACTCGGCCGTCCTTCTGACATGTTGTTCGTACTCGAAAACTCTGTTTATCTGAAATGTCCGACACGCAGTATATGCGCCACGCGGCAACTGCGTTAGAAAATCCTTTGCGGACAATGACGATATTTCGGCGAGAAAGTTTCGCACCACGACGTTAGACATGAGATCCCCCCCTTTTTTGTTTACGGCTTTTATCTGCGCCCGAAAGATAAACACGCAGACAGATACTCGAGCACGTTTTGCAATTTTCTTTGTTCGAAACGATTCGAATCAATTGTGATTTGCGTGGGTCGAGTGAGTCCGTTTTCTCGCCAGTTCGCTACGGAAGTTAACAGAACACGTCGAAAATGTCGGGCACCGTCTCACGAGAGAGAACCACCGACCTTCAGTATTTGAGCTTTCTTTCTAACAAATTTGGAACGGCCACAATGGTCGTGACGCAAGAGGGAGTCCGAAGAGGCGGACGAGGATGAAATGTGCAGCACAAAAATGAATGGCAATTTCTTTTTAGAGTGCGCAAATGCGAAAAGCACAGCCACTGGAAAATTGTTCTTATCGTCGTTGAGAAGCTGGCAACAACGAATTCCGATCATCATCTGTGACTTCTTCCTCGTCTTCCTGTTCATCACCTTCACTGGCATTAGAACCCACACCTGGCAGAGACCCAATTGTAGCGGCTGCATCCGAAGGATCCTGCAGTGGTGAGGAGGCGTCGTCGTTCAACCGAGCAATTGGTTCGTGATCATTATTCGACGAGGACGCAGACTCGTCAATTGGCTGCTGTTGTTCGTCCCGCAGCCGAGCATTCAAGACGTCTCTTGTTTCTGCAGACACCTCCCCGGTTGAAACCATGATGATCAGCTTTGGATCAGGTCTGAAATACAGACCAACAAACGCAAACAAAAACAAGAGAAGTCCTTCTCGCAAAGCAAGAACAAGCCAATCCTGTCGCCAGGTGAGAAATGCAAACTCGATGAACACAAGGATGATCGGCAATACAAGATAAACCAAGAATGCCCAACGGAATGCACGAAACTTATGCAATCGATGTCGAAGCTGTCTTTGAACATTGCGCCAAGCGGCAGATTCCATATACATCGATCGCAATCGTTCAATGTTCGCATTCATTGAAACTATGATGCCAAACGTAATCAAGAATGAAATTACGGAATACGCAAGAACGTAGCCGGAGCATAAGGGCACTGCATCATCTGGGACAGATGATGACGGAGACTGAGACGCGGAGGTCGCAATATTCGAATTATGAGGAGAAAGACGGGGTTGCCCTGCTGCACACATTGCATACAAAAACCGGAAGAATGCATAAAGTCCAAACGAAACGATGCACAGCCTCTTTTCACGCTCATGAAGAGTCTGTCGCGTAATCGACCATCCCGTTGAAATCAAGAAAAGCATGAGCGAAAACAGACAGTCTGAACAAACTCGAAACAGTCTCTCCACAGCATCCTCAAACAGAGAAACTTTTCCCTTCTCGGAAAGTGTAAGGTAGACAGAAAAGGTGACGATGAGTTCAAGACACTTAAAAGCAAATGCGCCACACAAGAACCAGTGAATACGAAGCATGTATGGCCTGAAAAACCCAATAGAATACACAGTAAACAGGACAAACATTGTCAAATAGGCGAAGAAATAAAGAAGCGAAACCGGCAGCATGGGAATGTCTTCGAGAGACAGATGCTGTCCATTCGGATTCAACAGTGTCAGTGTCCCCTTCACGTACACTCCTGAGGAAGCCGACGGACAGTTCTGTGCAAGAACAACATATCTTGCATTCACAAGAATTGCATCTGGCGGAGTTTGAATATTGAGTGCTCCCTGACTGGATGCAGCCCTAATCTGAGCACTGGATGCTGTGAGCATCTGTGCTTGCGCAAGAGAATGATTCAACGCAATCTGCGGATCGTCTTTCAACATTAATTGAAGCAGAGCTGGATCAAAGAAAGATCCTTCTTGCACAAATTGCGCAGTGAACGTGGAAGGCATGAATCCGCATGGACGGCCGCCCATGCTGGCCTTCCCCACAATCCGCTCCAGCCTGATATCTGTCCAGTAATGCTCTGGCATAAGCAGAATATCCACGATTTCTCCGTCGGAAAGGCCAGACACAGTCAGGGACGCCGAAAAAGATCCTCCAGGAAGAAAGCCATATGCAGGGATTGGAAGAATCGTTGTGATTGCAGATCGGTCAGAGAGCGGATAATTGATTTCAAAGATGAGCCCGCGGGAAGCCGTGAGTGACACCGACAACGCAAGAAAAACATGCAAAAGCCTTTGCATTCTATTCTTTAGACACGAGGCAGTCTTTTCAATCTTAATATTCCCCCTGTACGCGAAACACAGCCTCTTCAGTCTTCATCTTTTGCCATTGATTTTCTCGCAGCTGCTTTTGAAGATGCGCCATTTCCCCCCCATGCAGGTTTCCGTTTTTCGCAGTGGATTCGGAAAGCATTTGATGCTATCGACGTGACGCAAATGGTGGCGGGAGAAAACTTTCCTCTTCTGGAGTTCATCGGGAACGTCGCTTTCCGCTTCCCGATTCCAGTGAATCTTCGTTGTCGCTGCAGCAGCCATACAAAACTTTATTGTTGATAAAATCGCTTTGTTGACAGTGTTTGGTTTCATTTGCCCAAAAAAAAGTGAAAAGAGAAGAAGAGAAGAAGAGAAAGTCAGACACACACACACACAGAGAGAGAGAGAGAGAGAGAGAGAGAGAGAGAGAGAGAGAGAGAGAGAGAGAGAGAGAGAGAGAGAGAGAGAGAGAGAGAGAGAGAGAGAGAGAGAGAGAGAGAGAAATAAAGAAAAACACAACAATGAAACATGCGAAACGGCTGGCGGTTTTCTGCTTGTTTTCATTGATGTTGTTATGCTCGATTGATATGTCGACAGCGGCGGATGACCACATCGTGCAGACCACCGCGGGACCCGTTCGTGGAACTACTGGTCCAGGATACGTTCGCTGGTCTGTTCCGTACGGGGAGCCGCCTGTACAAGGGCTTCGGTGGAGGCCTCCGGTTGCTCGGTCGTCTTGGGCGCCGTCTGTTTTTGATGGTACTCAGTTTCTGGATGGATGTCCACGGCTTTTTGCTTCCGGCTCTGTATCGGGAAGCGAAGACTGCTTGAATCTTGTTATTTGGGCGCCTACGGATTATGCAGCGAAGTCCTATCCAGTTTTGTGGTGGGTGCACGGCGGTGGTTTTACCGGAGGGTCTGCAAAATACTTGTCGTATCATGGGGATTTTCTTGTGAATTCCACGAAGGGAATGGTGGTTGTGACCGTCAATTATCGACTTGGAGTTCTGGGTTGGCTTGCTTCACCTGGATTGTTTGAAGGAAACTACGGCTTCATGGATCAACTTCTTTCTCTTCAGTGGGTACAAGAAAACATCAGGAATTTTGGAGGAGACCCCACTAGAGTGACGATCGACGGACAATCGGCCGGGGGAATCAGCGTCGGCCTTCATTTGGTCAGCCCTGCTTCTCGTGGTCTTTTTCACCAAGCAATCATCCAGTCCAATCCGTTTGCAATGCGCTTCCGTACCGGAGAGGAGAATCTGGGGATGAACGAATTGCTGGCCATTCGTTTAGGATGTTCGACTATTCGAGATCGAAGCTGCCTTTATAACAAAACGGTTGATGAAGTCCTTGTTGCTCAGCAAAAGGATTTATGGTTGCCGGATCCGCTGGACTTTCGAGACGAGCTTCCTTTCCAACCCACTCTGGATGGCCGACTGGTCCCCGGACAGCCTTTGGAGCTTCTTGAAGGTGGACAAGGTTTGGATATCCCAATTATCATGGGCGATGTCAAGAATGAAACGTTGGGATGGGTCTACGAGGATCCAGTTGGACTTCCGAAGATATCCTGGGCATTCATGCTGGACCTGCTCACGTCGAATCGTTCTGAAGTGCAGGAAATATTGAACATCTATGGGGCTACAGAAGACAGCCGCGTGGTTCTAAGCAGGGCATCGGCAGACTTTTTCTTCAACTGCGCTACACGTCGAGCGCTGCTTGCTTTATCGAGATACAACAAAGCCCCTCTTCGCTGGTATGCATTTCTTCATTCTCCACAATACGATCCGGAAAATAAGGCTCCACAGTGTAGCCCCTTTGGCCTAGGAGGAGTCTGTCATGGTGCGGACCTTGTGTATGTTTTCCATACTCTTTCCGAGTGGAACCACCACTTCACTCCGGAAGAAGAAGTGCTGAGTTCGACGATGATGAATCTGTGGGCAGATTTTGTTTCAGGGTCCGATACGCTTTCATTCGCATGGCCATTGTTTTCTGCCGACACGACCGACATGTTGGCATTTGACACGAACGGCGTGTTCGTGCTCCAAAATCACCAGCAGATGGAGTGCCAATTGTGGGATCAACTTGGATATTAATACGTAAGTAAACGATTGCTTTGTTTAAAAATTGGTGAAAGTGTCACAATCCAACAACAAGCAGAAACTTGGAGTGCAGCAATTTGATTCGAGGTGGGAGGGACAAAGCAACGGGGCATATTTCTTTATTTGCGAGTACTCCGCAAAGCCATGCTACACATGGTTGTACCATTGATGCGCCACGATCATTATCCAGGTGTCGGTGCAATCGAAAAAAAGAGGGCACTGAAAAGGAGATAAAACACTGTTGTCAAGAACTCATTCCATGACGACGTCGTCCTCTTCGTCAAGATCGCTGTCCTCATCGTCTTCCATGAGACCCTTAAAGAAATTTCTCCTCTTTTTTTCGTTCGCAGACGACTTGGGCATCTTCTCCCTCTTCCGTTCGGAAATTTCGGGTTCATTCTCTTCTGTGTACACTCGCTCTTTCTTTGCGGCAAGATCGTTAATCTTGCCTTCGGCAAACTGCCGGACGTCCCAGAATTTGATGGCAGAATCATGCGAACATGAAGCCAGAAAGGAGCCATCATGGCTGATGGACATGCATTCAACAGGATACTCTCCGTGGTCTCCAATGACTTCAACAACTTCCAACGGAGTGACTCGCAGAATCCGCACAAGACCATCACCGGCCCCGGAAGCAATGCAATTTGGACCAACAGTAACCAATGTTTCGACAGAAAACGGGTGTGCATCTGCCAATCTCTCTCTCCAGTACCCCCAATATCCCCAGGCAAACGAGTTCAAAGAGCCTTCTTGCGTGCCACAAATCAAACGCCCAGCGGCGTCCCCTTGACCTCCGAGCGTATCGCTAGTGCCTTGTCGAACAATTGTGCAGGAAAGAAATTCATCGTCGAAGGAGTCTGACGTGCTCAAGTGCTTTCCTTTTCTAACGTTGAAAACGGAAAGGCAGCCGTCACCTCCAGTCGCACACAGACACTTTGATCCAGCATCATACACAATGTCCGAGATAAAGTCCGTATTTTCGTGAAACAGCAATGCCGGCTTCGCCTGAGCCCCAAGCGTTCGAACATCCCATAAAGCAACACGGCCGCTGTCATCTCCGGTGGCAATAAGTTCTGGGGTACACGTTGTAACTGCGTTCACTGCTTCATTCCGAACATTCTTCGCATGTCCATTTGTCACGATATCTCCATTCTGAACAGCAAAGCTATCAACAGAACCATCGGAAGCCACAGAATACAACACTTGGCCGTCTCGAGAAAAGCACACAGCCCGCGAGGCACTCTCATGTGCTTTCAAGCTGCCGACCAAGTGATTTCCTTCCGTCATCGTTTGATACAGCTGCACAGTTCCGTCAATGAGACCGACCGCCAAGACATGAGCGAATGGATGGAAAGAAAGATCAAATATTTGCAAGCCCTCAGGAATGGCGAGATCAGGCGGTGCACAGTCAAGGTCCTGCATATCAAAACGAAATAAACAACAGCGATCGCCGGTGCCACTTAAAAACCGTTGCGTTGAGTTAAAAGAAACATAGCTGAATCAGTTCATCTGCAAAAAACGGCGAGTGCAGCTTTGTATCACCAACGTTGAATATCAAATAATACGATTTTCTTACCGTAGTCAAGTCTAGAATGTCTTCATTCTTCACTTTTCAATCTTTTCCTTTTTCTTCTTCTGTTTGTTTTTCAAAATCGGACCCTCAAACAGCACATTTCATCAAAGACAAAAAATCGCATGGCTCCAAAGAGGGATCTTCCCGACCAACTCACACCGGCCATGCCCGAAGATGCGGAGACCCAAAGAACCCGTTGATGAAGAAGCGACGGCTCTTTGATGCACAGCAGTCTGCGTTGAAGAGCTGGTGCTCGCCCCCCCGTCCCCGAATAAAACGCACAAAAAAAAACACAAAAACATGTGGCTTGGATCTGTCTTCGGTGACAGCTTAGCCGATGATGATCGATAATGGGCGAAAATGAACTTCATGCTCTTCCCCAAAAGCAGACTTGATGTCTTCGGTGCGCCTCGGTGGAGTGCTGTGGGTGATCTGGTTTCGGACGTTTCTGATCCGCCGGGAAGCGGCTCAGCGTCCCACCGTCGCAGAAGAGGGGGAGCGTCATGCACGTCGGGATTCCGTGTGACAAGACAGAAGAAAAAGAAATTTTCATGGAACAATGCATCACATGCAAAAAATAAAAAACAGTTGATATGCTTTTTTAACGATCACGGTCGTGAAAAGGAGGCGATCAATTTGGTGCAATGGAAGCTGTGATTGTCAGCATAGCAACAATTCACTTGCCATTCTGCAGTCGTTGAAGCATGACGAAGCGCGTTTTCGTCGCAACAGTGAGACTATGGGTTTGTTTTTACACTGTACGTCCTTTATGACTCCGTTTTGGAAAGAAAGTCACGTCGGTTCCGAAGAGCTTCTTGCAAAATAATGTGCGATCCCTGAGCGATCTCGGGGTATGTGCATTTCGTTCCTCTTTGAAGGCACCTATTGCAAGAAGGCCTCTGATGGTCGCACCGTCTGTGGCTCTTGATGCACTCTTCACAGGAGCGCTTTCGTTGTGCAAAAAGTGAAGACAAAGGCAAGGCACCGCATTCATCAAGATTCTCGCAGTATTGTCGGATCTTGCGAAGAGACGGATTGGAGACACGGTCGGTTCGTCCAGTATTCTTGAGCACTGCCGAATGTGTTTTCCCATTTCTTAGCGTCTGGATCCTTTGGAGATGAAAGACAAACCCCGTTTTTGATTCGAGCTTGTCAGTTTCGCTTTCGCCCGCATCCTCACCGTCGCCCTCGCTCCCCCCTTCGGAGTCACGGTCCAAATGACAGTCCAGCTGAGTTGAATGTTCGGAAGAAGGGGTTGGTGGCAGTCTGCAAGTTGACCGTGGGTCACTGCTACTGGTCCCTTGCACTTGGATGGGAGGCAGCGTGAGAATAAAGGACAGCTGAATGCTTGTGAATAGGTGAAGATCAGACTCGATTTTGCTGCAAATTTCTTGCAAAGCGTCCTGATCAAGCGTCAAAAATGGAGCACGCAGCATCGTGTTTCTTTTTCAGTCCTTTGTGTTTTTCCTTCTGTCTTTCTTTTTTTTTGTATTGTTTTCTTTGTGGGACAGCAAAAAAACGACAGAGCTGCGGGTGCCAAGATGAATCCATTCATTAGTAAAGGAGAAAAGACGAAGAGAACGAACAAGGATTGCAGCATTTCCCCTCGGGTTTCGGTACCTCTGTTACATCGTTGTTGTAACTCGTGCAAAATTACGAAACGTTTACGCTTTCGAATTCGTTTGTCGTGAGTTTACACTGATCCGGGTTGCTTACGTTTCCTTGCGTGCATGAAATCGAGGGTCTTCCAACTGAGTTCCAATTTCTGATGCAACCAGACACAATGTCACCCATGAAGAGTGCTTTGGCACGTCCTTTGGTGCAAGCAGATGTTTTTCCCATTCAGAAACGATTCCCGGCGCGGATGTGTCGCAGCTGCGCCTGGTTGAACCAGTGACCAGCACGCCGTACCCTTTTTTGGATGATCTTCCTCAAGAGTCACCGTTCCGTCCTGTTGACGAAATTTTGCTAATGAAATGCGAGCAAACGACAGCAACGAATACGTGCAGTTGCTAGAACAATGCTGTTTCCTGGAGTCCCTGGGCACCGTTTCGGAGGTCCGGCTTTGGCGAGGGCGCTCATCGCACGAACCTGCACTCTTGCTTCACCTGCGTGTAATTATTCGTGACTTGAATCAGCAGAAGTTTCCTGTGCATGGGGAAGACCAGGCTACGCGAGGCGGGTCTGCGACTTCCAAGTTCCCCCTTTTTCTTGACTGTTGACGCCCTCCCTGGTTCAGTTTCCTCCTCGCTTTCACTTTGTTGAATCTCTCTACCAATCGTGCAGCTGGAGACTGGTCCGTGCTCCGATGATCGGGGTTTGTCTGCCAACAATTGTGTTCTCCATTTCGGACACCTTCGTATAAGTAGATATCTGAGGGGAGCAGGGTTTGCACCTGCGCCGAATTCACAGTCTGTTTTAAGCACCAACATCAAATCTCCCTGAGGAAGCGCTTGTCGCTCAAGTCGACTTTGGAAATGCAAACAGCCTTGTTTCTATCCAGTCCGGCTGCGACCAAACTGTGTGCTTTCGCAAGAAGCACCTGAAGTGCCGGTGCAGAACCGCTGCTCGAGGGGTTCGGCAATTCGACATCCGTGTGACGAAACCTTGCGGACCGTGTCAGCGTTGCAAACCGATTTCCTCGCCAAACTCCGCAGCCGGCTGCCGCAGAGTCCTTTATGTTGAGATTTTTACGAATGCATCTCGGCAAAAGTTCCGGCCCCCCGGCGCATGCTGTGCGATGATCCCCAGCTTCGGACGCTTTCATGCTTTCTCAAGTGTTTCCTTTGGAAACTGCGGTTTTTCTCCAAACGCATTTTCGGCAAAGCTGTCCAATATCGGGGGTAGTGCTGCAATCACAGACTGAATTGCCGTCAGATCCGTTCATCCAGTTCTCTGCAACGGACAAAAACTGAGCCAACAGCGGCACACGCACCTAACGCACCTAACGCACCTAACGCACCAGTGTTTTTGCTGGGGTGGGTTGGTGGCCAATCAGTGGCGGGCGCATCTGGTGATCTGTCATTGTGTGTCTACTGACGTCAGGCATACGAGCAGTCCAACTCGCCCCTCTGTCGTCCATTTGCGCGCACGTTGTCCTGTCTGGTACGACGTTATCGACAAAAATGTCTGCCTTTTCCAGACTCCCTCGCCGACCTTTGGGTGAATTTTGGATCTCCCCCAGCTCCATTCCAAAAGAGGTTGGCGAGTGGCGACCCTTCTGCTTGATGATTTGCTTGTGTGAATTCAAAAAAGTCTCATTCTTCTTTTAACGTATCATCCAATTCAATTTTTTGCTTTTGTTTTGATATGTCAATAGTACTGCAAGAGAATTTAGACAATTGAGTGTTTGTGAACGACTTTTTTTTTGATTTTCTGATTTGATTTTTTCCCGTTTGTTTACACTGTTTCTTTCTTACTGAGCGCAACACAGAACAACAGGCTCGAATGGGAAGCGGTCTTCGGAAATCTCCGTTGAAGCAGACGGACCCCTCCAGCCCATTGGAACATCATCCATCATCCCACGAGGATGCCTCTTGCAGTACCAACCCGAGTGCTGCTGCAAACGGAGATGATGACATTGATCCTGCAGCCGCACGGTATCTTCGACAGCGCCGAGGCGGACTCTTGTCATATGACACTGCTACGTTCACAACCGTGGATGCGTCCACCGGCCAGATGGTCACCATGGTGAGATCGTCTTATGCACCATCGTCGATGCTCGGCACTTCTGAAGAAAATTCGACATTCGATGCTTCTTCCCTTATTGGGGGATCCAATTCGGCAGCAGCGGCGTCGTTCGTTGCAGATGATCCAGTGATGGCTTATTACCTTTCGCTAGCGCGTTCTGGAGAGCACAATCAGATGCAAGACCCTCAGATAGATACTCGGATGATGATGAGCGAGAACATGAATGTTGACGTAGAAATGACGGATGTCGATGTCGATGGCAGCGATGCGGTGTACGCCATGGCGGATCACGATGACGAAATGTTGTATCACCCATCAGAAGAAGATGTTATTGCGGAACAACAGCGTTTGGCAGCAGAAGAAGAGGCAGATATTTCCTCTCTCGAAGTCCCCGCTGGTAAACATCACATCATGCACCCGAAGAAGAGTGCTCTCAAGTCTACCAGCGCAGTTGCCTGTAAGCACGACGCACTTTCAGATCTACCCTTCGCGGCCGTTTCTTTGTCGTCCGTAGGCGTTGCGGAAGGCTGCACTTCTGCGAGTTCAAGTGGTTCAACCCGTGTGCATTTTAATCACACTATCATCGAAGAGGAGTATCCAGCCAATTCTCCTCCGGTGGCCGTTCTCTACTGTTCGGAAAGGCAGGTCCGAAGATTGCCCTCTCAAGACAACCTGGATATTGTCGATGGCATTGTCGACCCAGTTCTTGAGAATCCTAGTGAGTCCATCGTCATCGACGGGCTTCCTGGAGATTCGTGTATGGGTGGTCCTTCAAGCAACTCCTCTACTGCAACTTGTGATTTATCGGATGACGAGACAGTGTCCGATGGACGCCCTTCATCAAGCGAATCTGGTGTTTTCCCTGAATTTGGTTATGGTGTTCCAATGTCTGCTGGTGGTCAAGGCAGCCGTCCACGTGTTCGGCATGTTCGAAGTCACTCTGGAAAGCCACCGGCAGCATTTGGAGATGTCAGCCAACAACAGCCGAACGGTGCCGATGTCCATTCAGCTGCGGTGAATGGTAACCAAAGTCACACGTTCATGTCGGATCTTCGACAAGTGATCGATGTGGAGAATGCGTCCGGACTGACACCTCGCGATCAAAGTGGGAATTCTCCGTCGTTTGAACACTGGGCACATCTGTACAAAACTGCGCAAGGTACCCAACAGCCATGATTGCTTTCTTCTTCTGCGTCCGTCTTCCTTGCTTCGTCTCATCAATTTTTTTGTTTTGTTGTTGCTGTCCGGTTTCTAGAATTTCACAAGTGATTGGCATTGGATCGCCGTTTTTTTCTTTTCTTGTTTACTCGTGTCTAATGCTGCTTTCGTAGACAGAAATCCTGTTGTTATTGTAGTTGCATAATTAAAAACAAAAACGGGAAAACATCAAGCTCTTTTCGAAAACTTTCGGTGTTTTCGTCGGATCATTCTGTCTTTTTCAGAATCTGCAAATTAGCCTTGTCAGAAAGTTTCCAGATTCCAAGTCTGTACAACAACGGAATGCATATCACGTCTCGGAGCATCATGATACTTGCAGTCGCCACATTGAGCTTTGATCCGTCAATTTCCGTCCAATGCACAGGGACCTCCAAAGTCTTGATGCCTAATCTCTGTGCACGGTAGAAGAGCTCAACATCAAACCCCCACCGATCAATATGCACGCCCTCAAACAATTGTATGGCAATGCTTCTCGGGAATAACTTGAATCCGCACTGCGTATCTCGAATGTCGCGAACACACAGGGAAGATACCAAAAAATGGAAAGAGTGCATTAGCAGATTTCTCAAAGGAGACCGTTTCGAAATCGCTTCATCCATGAGGTGCGCCCGTGATCCAAGCACAACGCCATTTGAATTGAGCTTACTTTGCATCAAGGAATACAGGGTGACAAGGTCTTCTATTTCAGTGGCACCATCTGCGTCCACCATCAGCACGTACTTCCCTCGGCTTGACAGGACCCCTTGTTTTACCGCATGGCCTTTCCCTCTGTTCTCGAGCAACGACAACACGCGAAGTTCTGGAACATTGTGCACAGCTGCAAACTGGCAAACTCTATTCACCGTATTGTCGCGAGATCCATCGTTCACAACCAAAATCTCAAACGTTGGGAAAAAATTCCTTGCCCGGGAATCATTTCGAAGGAAGGAAATGGTCTGGTTGAGCATGATGGGAATCCGATCTTGTTCATTATAAGCAGGAATCACCAGAGAAATGTCAACTTCAGCCTTCGAAGACAATGTTGGGAAAGGTCGTTCTGCTGCTTTCTCCGACATCCCATCAATATACAGGGTCTTTGGGCTTATTTTTGTGGCAGAAACGTAAGATTTCAGAGACTTGATCGTCCAGGAAATGGCAAACAAACACACAAAGCCAAAGCCATAGAGAACGGGAGACAGAAAATCGATCATGATTGAAAATACATGAGCAGAATCTTGAAAATAAGCATTCAGAGGAACTGAAAATGAAGAAGAAGATTAAAAAAGGTGGAAAAACACAAACAACAACAACAACAACAACAAAAAGAAAAAAACACTAATGCAAAACAAAACAAACGCTGAGAGTTGTGGATTCGAGTTGATTGTTGGAGAATTCTGTGACAAATGTTCGAGTGTAGAAGCACGACAGTTTGTTGCTTGCGTGCATTCAGCACCGAGGAATTCTGAATTTTCAGTCATTCTTGGCCTTCCGCGGGAGACAGTTCGAAGAGAAAGATGCAAAACTGGGGATGCCGAATATGCGCGCGGACTTCGAAGCGGGGTCGCAGGGTTGCAGGGTTGGCGGGTCGGCAATGGCCTGCACATGCGAAGACGACGGTGAAAAAATAAATAAATAAAAAATGGAGTGAGCGAGAACTGCACAGCTTTACTTATTGCGTCAAGAAATGGTCTAGCAAAGATAGCACTTCTTCTGGAGCTTCTTGCTGGACCCAATGTGAGACTTCTGGCAGCCACACAATTTGCGAGTTTGGAGCGACCTGGCCGATTCCTTTCAAGAGTTCTTTTCCAAGTGCAATGTCCTTTTCTCCCCATACGACCAACACAGAGCATTGAATTGGCTTTCTGAGCTTTGCCTTCATTTCCCTGTCCGGAGCAGACAAGAAAATTGCGCGGTACCATGACAACATGGGTGCGAGTCCCTTTGAAGTATAGTACTTTGCAACCTCCACATCTTCTTCATTGCAAGTCGAAATCGGCTTGTATATATGGCTTAAGAACCCGTAGTCATCCATTGTCAGCAACAGTTCTGGCAAGTAAGGCAGCTGGATAAAGAAGATGTACCAAGAGCGAACGAACGCTTGGTGGAGAGTCATGTTCTTCATAAACAATCTAGGGTGCGGTGCATTCAAGATCATCATCTTCTGCACCAATTCAGGATACGCGTGCGCAAAGTTCCACGAAACTGCACCACCCCAATCATGTCCGACAAGACACGATATGTGAGTGTAGCCCAGGGCGTCCACCAACAGCTTGATATCCTCAAGCAGGAACGGATGCATCATGTAGTTCTCAGCTCCTGCAGGCTTATCGGACTCACCATACCCTCTCATGTCCACCGCCACCACGTAAAACCCCCTCTCGCCACCATCCTGTGCGGATGGCTGTTGTCGCTTTGCAAAATGGTCGAGTGCAAATCTCCAGCAGTACCAACTCTCCGGGAACCCATGCAGCAAGACAACTAAAGGATCGCCTTTCTTACCTACGGAAACAGTGTGCAGCTCCATTCCGTTCAAGAGCTTGACGCGCGAATGCGTTCCGAATCCAGTGGCCACGCTTGGTATCCGCTCACGATGTTTTTTCGAAAAGCACCGGCCCAACGAAACAATGCACCGAAGCACAATCACCAAGCAGACAGGAATCGCATAAACGCACCCTAGGGCAAACGGGATCCATCTGTTCATCGCAGCCACCCACACCCGCAACAAATTGTATTGGTCGTCAACTCGCCACTCCTGTTTCCCACCCAGCTGAATCGGCAAATAACAATAATAATAAAAATAATAAATAATAAAAAATGTGCATGATACGTCTTGAAGAGGTCTCTCTCTGTCTCTTTGATGAAAAGAAAAGTCTTGAAACCCCCCGAAATTCCCGAAACTCCCGAAATTCCCGAAGGAGCCCTCAAGCGTCATCAAGCTTTTTCCTGAAACAAATAAAGCAGTTTTTTTTTTGATACACAACAGCGTCCCGATTCCCGCCCAATTTCCAGGACTCGTTTTGCATGTTGCGATTTGTCACACGTCTTTTTCCTGCAGACACATCGTTCTTGCTATTTCTCTCTCTCTTTTTCTCGTTTTTGTTCTATCCTAGTCTTCTCGTCATTCCAGCAGAGTTTGTCCCAGAATTGTTCTTTTATTCTGCGCTGGTGGTGGTGAAGGCAGGGAGAAAGTGAGAACACGAAATGGACTCCCAAAGAATGGCTCTTGCCACAGTGTCGGTGTCGCATCGCATGTCCGTTTCTGCTCTTTTGCAATCATCTGAAGGCAGTGAAGTCACTTTGTTTTGTCCTTCTTTGTGTGCCGATCGATGCGAGTCTCCTTCTCGAACAGGATCGCTTGCATCGACCTCTCCGGACACTGATTTCGAACCTCCCAAATCAATGAAGGGGGATGATGAACCAAGTTCGGTTTCGTGCGGGTCCAGCGAGAACGATACGGCTGATCCCATCCAGTCCGCGAAGCAACCAGCGGGAAAGAAGCTGTGGACAATGCCCACTTCCTCTGTACCGGGATCCTTTTTGCCTGCGAAATCGGGCGAGAAGCGAAACCGAGTTCCTAGAGAACTGCAGTGGGCTCAGCGCGAAAGCCGCAAGGTCTCTGAGCACAGGACGTATTCGAAGCTTGAGAATGTTCCAGTATGGGAAGACGGTAAGCTTCTCCATCCACCTCTTCACTCTGTGGATGTAGAGTATCGTGGGAGGTCTCGCAAACGCCGTCGCATTTTCAACTGCGACGAAGAAACAGACAAGCTTTTCAAGATCCACATTGTGAAGAACAGATGTGGGAAATGGACGCAGCTTTCTACGTACATTCAAGAAGAGCGCAAGAAGCTAAGGGAACTTTTGTGGGGGCGCGTACTGGAAAAAAGAGAAATCGACCAACAGAATGCGTATCCCCAGTCTTTCAAAGGAAGCAGTTTGGCACCGCTGGTTTCTGCTGAAGTTGGTTCTCCAGGCGCGTCGTCTGCAAATTCTGCTCCTGTGCGTCAGCCGCACACATCAATTCAGTCCTCCTCCTCCTCCTCCGCCATCTGCCACAGCACAGAAGACAGTGGCAAGGACGGAGGTGGCAAGAAGCGCGGCAAGTCCGTAGAGTACACACCGATGCCAACACAGTCGAAATTCGAGTCAATTCTGCTTGCTCCCGAAGGACCGGATGCCTTGCAACCGGCAGAGATGCGGCACTATCAGAAGACGCTTCGGAGACCCGACGAAGGGTTGTACATTGCAAAGTCCACAATTCCAGGCGCTGGGTACGGGCTCTTCTCGCAGGTAGATATTCAGAAGAATGAGATCGTATCCGAGTATACGGGACGGATCATGACGGATATCGACTATTCGTTGAGATACCCTGAAAATGACGCAGAGTACGTCATTTCGGTTGGGGAAGATCTCTCGATTGACGGCGACGACCCGTCTGCGACGACGCTTGCACGATTTGCGAATCATCAGCAAGGAAACAGAGCGAACGCAGGGTACATCATGTCTGGCTGCAAAGTTTTCGTTATTGCGTTCAAATTCATCAAGCGCGACACGGAAATCTTTACTGACTATGGAAGACAGTTCTGGAGCAATGGGCCGGGAGAAAAGGTGCACCGAACAAGATTCACAGAGCTCACAGGAAAGCCCGCATCTCCAAAGATCAAAAGCCACTGTGCGGATTCGTCATAGGACTCATAGGAAAAAGCGTCGCACGCGCACGCGCGCGCGCTTGTGTGTGTGAGAGAGAGAACCAGCTGAAGACGAAAGAAAAGAGGGGAGGGGGGAAAAAATCTAGTAGAGTAATAATAGTGCAAGTCTTTATAAATTACAACAATATGCGCGCTTACATAAAATGCAAACAACCTAAACGGATTCGTTAGAACAGTTCAGCAAACACACAGCATGAAGAATGTCACGCTGCACTACGGAAATACAGAAAGGCACATAGAAGAGCGAGAAGAGTTTTCAGGAATGCATCATTAACAACTGTTTTCCACAACGTTCCCTTCAAAAGGAACATAGGAGTGGTGCATGACGTGTCTAATCAATAATCATTGCGATTCTGAAAACACCTTCTTCTGAGCGGGACAAAAACAGCGACCAGAAAATAAACGAGAAACATACAATTTCTATCTTGCAGGACGTTCCATTTCAAGATAAAGCTGCATCAATTAAAGAAAGAGCGAAGAGAAAGAGCGAAGAGAAAGAGCGAAGAGAAAGAGAGAAGAGAAAAGAAAGACGCGAAAGACGGAAAAGAGGGGCAGAGCGCAATGAAATTCGCGGGCTCGGGCAAAGACCGACCAGAGTACGACAGCAGTTGGATGCAAAGTGGATATCAAAGGACTGCAAAAGCCGAGAATCATCACGATTGGACAGAAACCACATGCAGGAACAAGTGGACAGATTTCCCGAATTTTTCCGTCATAACGGCCTGGGCGTGCTTGCGAACCCATGAAATCACACTCGCCTCATCACCAATGACGATCTTCTTCATGTTTAAATCGGGAACAACCACATCGGCATCGATTCGCAGGTCTCCATTCCGAAATGGTGTCCAACCGCGGATGGAGACAGAGACCGAGTAAGGAACTTCTTGGTTCAGCCTCAAAAAGACACCTTCTCGAATAGCCTCTGTTGCGAACTTGACCACTGGCGCATCCGACCTGACTCCTGGAGGATAGATCCATGTGCCGGGCTGCGCCTTTCTCTTGAGAAAGGCCTTCAGGTCTTCGATACCCTGATTCTTCTGCGCAGAGACCATGAACACTTCCGAGCAGTTTTCCACAACCTTCCGGAGCTGATCAATTATGGGTAACAGCTTTCGATGGTCTTTCACAAGATCAATCTTGTTCAGCACCAGAGCGGTGGTCTCGGCTTTCTCACTCAGTTCTCGCATGAGCTTATCATTCGAAGGCATGTGATCCAACGGCTTTGAAGCATCGACAACAACAATGCCCAACTGAGCTTCCAAAATAGAAGAATACGCAATCTCCACAAGCGGCTGGAGCGACAATGCTGACCGCTCCGAAGCAGGAAGGACTCCGGGCGTATCGAAAAACACAATCTGGGTGTCATCCTCAGTCCACATCCCACGAACACGTTCTCTCGTAGTCTGTGCTTTCGGAGAAACAATCGACACCTTTTCTCCAATAATACGGTTCAACAGTGTCGATTTCCCAACATTCGGATAGCCCGTGATGGAGACTGTCAGACTCTTCGCATTTGGAGGAGATTCCGGAATCTGAAAAGAAAACGTCTTTACTTGCTCATCTGGTGGCAAGGACGAATCGCAGCAACAGGAACAACAGGAACAACAGGAACAACAGGAACAACAGGAACAACAGTTATGATAGCAAACAGCAAACATGAGTATACATTCAATAAAATACGTACTCTTATGGATAGGATCTCGAAAAAGCTATTAGAAAATTGCATACTTGGTTCCTCAATATCAATCTGCGTTCGTTTTCGCTGTTTCGTTTTCGTTTTCGTTTTCGGATCTGGAATGACAACGGCGACCGGTTTATCAGCTATTGGTGCCTCTTTCAAGAATAATCTAGACTTTCCAGAAGCAGATGACCGACTTGCGAAATGAATTCCACGAGCACATATCCGGATCATCATCATCACAACCACAACCACGACCACGACTACTATTACTATTAAGAGATACGTTCTTGTGAGGAAAAACTCGCTCAACTAAAAAACCATTTCGCTATTCCTAAACACTCCCGAAAAAAATCCAAAAATTTGAGGAGCCTCAATGAACTCAACCTGCTTGAAACGGGCACTCGACACTTGGCTTTCCCCGCCAAATTCCATTCTTCTCTTTCCTTTCCTTTCTTATCCGTCTTTTTTACACACTCTCTTTTAAGATTAAAATTAAACGTTTATATAGCTGCCCTTCCCACGACGCGAAAGAATTGAAAAAATATGCCTCGGCAACAGTCTTCTGGTTCCGCTCCAAAAGGACTGCTATTTTCTGGAATTGCAGTGTTTTTTAGTTCGGATGTTCCGCATGAAATCATCGAGGTGTTTCGACAGAACGGCGGTCAGTCTGCGAAAGGCGGGAAATTCGCATCGTTTGTCGTGTCTTCGAATGCAAATGATCAAACTGTCCGAGCGATGATGTCTTCTCGTCGACCGCAGATCGTCGTCCTACCAGCTTGGATTGAGAAATGCTTGCTCGTCAGCACACTTGTTCCGCTTTCGACATTCATTCTCCCACTTGTCGCCACAGCCGCGACAACTTCCGCGAGTTCCAGCTCGACGATCGCGACGCCTGTTGCATCCAGTTCAAGCACAAAGCCGCCAAATGCCACAAAGACTCCAGTGAAACAGGTTGTAGGCACGGAGGTCAGCAAATCGCCCTACAATCGAGCAATCGGCGAGCCTTCCGTGGACAGTGCTGCTGTTTATCAGCGAGAGGCTGCTGGTATGGAGCCGAAAGAATCGAGGAAGCGCTCCGTTCGGTCCGTCGTGCGAGCTGCAGAAAGTAGCAAGAATGACAATCGCAATCAGGACAATGATGACGACGATGGCGACGATGACGACGACGATCGTGATGTTCGTGATGTTCGTGATGAGAACGGTGACGACGACGATGGAAATGGTGTCCAAAGCCCAGAAAAATTAGTAGAAGATGGAAGAAGAGGTCGAAAGATTCGGAGAAGACTCATTGACGAGACTCCCTCTGCGAGTCAGCAGCAAGTCGCAAATGTTCTAGCGTCGCTCGCAACGCAGGAGATTGCAGAGAACATAGAAGAATCGCAAACACAGGTGGATGCCAGCCTGCGGCCGCGGATTGGAACTTCGCCAATTGCTCGTCACTCGCCAGCTCACTCGGTGCAGAGAATTCAACGGCACTCGCTTTTGGAGTCATCGACCTCTCGCTCATTGTATGAGAATATCCCGCCGTATGCGAATGGCCGAGCATCACCAATTTTGGCCTCGGCGGACCACAATCGATCAGCATACACGCTGAGTACGTCGATGGGTCTTGGAGCGAGCAGTTCCAGTGCGAACGGACCGAGGGCAGCGCCTTCCATCTTCCAAATGACTAAGAGTCTTTCATCGGGAGCTTTCCTGGCAGTTCCTCGCACCATGTCGTCGATTTTGCGCCCTGCTGCTCTTCCTGTTCCGGGAGCAAACACCAAGTCGAATACTCCGTCGTCGCAGTTGTTTGCATTTGCTTCTGCTTTAGGTGGCTCCCGATTTAGCGCACCCATTCCTGTTCCGCTGGTTCCAAATCCTCTTGCTTTCACCAGAATGCCAGCTGTTACCGCGGTTTTCCAAAAAAGATGAATGATCTTTTTTTTTTTTTGTTGTTGCCCCACCCACGCACTGCATGTCGCAGGCGGCGAATCTGGATGTATTGCCAATTTCTTTTCGGATCATTTACTGTACAAATGCAAATCAAGACAATAATAAAGAACAACAAACGAACGCCATTCTTGATGATAATGTTAAATTGCGCAGAGCGATCCGCTTAACCTGCCCTACCGACTATGGTTGCTGTGATTGTCGCTGCTGCTGCTGCAGTTGCTGTGCATTCACACGCTGCGCAATGGCCTGGAGTTGTGATTCCAGATTCTGGGAAATCTTCTTATCGGAGATTGTGAACTTCTGATACTTGTCATACGGCGACGGCTTATAATCCTGGAGCAACTGATGGATCTTTTGTTGAGGGGTTTTTGGCCCTCTGGAAGTCATGCCTCCCATCTTTTGCGCATTGGTGTGTGGTGTCGCGGGAGCATTTGTCCGGAGCGACGCATATGTGTACTTGTGTAGTCCAGCATAGTACGAGATCTTCTTCTGATCCTCACTCGGCCCCTTCTTTGTGCTTTTCAGGTCAGAAGTAGAGGAAAGAGTCGTACTGGATCCATGCTCAGACACAACCGACGAAGATGGCTTCTCTGGTGGGGTTTCCAGAACGGACGAAAACCGAACCCGGCGCGGCGTTTCTCCATCGCTTATTCCCACGACGTCATCTTCTTCTCCTGCGCCCTCATCACGATCGCCATCCACTCCTTGTTCCATGAAATTCGGATCATTATTCTTTTGAATTGTGTCACCATGAAGTGCGTCATCCAGCAACTGATGCAACCGCTCCTCGGATTCGTCGCCATCTTCCAACGGAGAGGGCTCAAGGTCCTGGTACTCCTCATTATTCGTGTCTTCTGACAAATGATCCTGAACTGAATCTGTCTCTGTGTTCGTTTCAGACGTTTCTCTATATTTCAAAAGATACAGAAACTTCAATCTCCTAACAGTCTTTAGTAGCTCATGGAACTCAATCATTCGACCACGCGCATTCACGACTCTGCGTCCGCGATGGCGCAGATCACGCAACGACATTTCTTCAGTTCCGTCCGCTGGCTTCACTGCTGGACCCGCGGTCGCAACAGACATGATGAATCAATTACCTCGAGGTCCGTTCCACCAGAAACCAAAAATTCGAGAAGAATTCGAAAAGAAGAAGAAACTGCTGGAGCTTGAACAACAAATCCCACAACAAAAAATCAAAAACGACGTCGGGGGGTTCGTAGTCAAGACGTTGGTGGATGCTGCTGCTGCATCATTTGATGCTTCCGTCCTCCACGCTTCGCCATGCGTATTTCCCCGCAGTCCCCGCCATCAATTCTGCCGTCCGACACGAAAAGACTCACATCGCAAATCGGCATGTACGACATTATAGAGAGACGTCTGCCTTGATGTCGCTTTTCTTTTCATTTCCCCATGTTTCTTTAATTAAAAAAATATTTCGTTGGCAAAATTTACCCTCCCAAGACGGGGAAAGATAAAAAAAAAGGAAGGAGAAGAAGGAAGAGAAGATGTTTCGCAACGACAGCATGTTTTCTCCGACTCAGGGAACACAAGAAGCGATCATATTCTGTCATGATTCAGAGAAACTGAAGCAGGAGTTGCTGCAGCGCGCTCTTGATATTTCTCCTCCAACTCTGGCTCGACTTAATCAAAAGACGTCTTGCATCGGAACCGACGACAAATCGTCTCCAATTCGACCGCTTCTTCTGGAACTGCTGGTTTCGCCTGACTCGCCGCACAAGCTGCACAGTTGTGATCCGCATGTTGCAAGCCAACATGAAAAACAGCCATTCCCACAGCAGCAACAAGTACACCAGCAGAAAGTGGAACAGGAACACAGGAACAGGAACAGGGGCAGCAGAGACAGCAACATCGAGAGGACGATCAGGATCCCGGAAGACAGAATCCAGGTCCCGATGATGAAAAAACGGATGAAACGGATGACGGCCCGCATTCAAAAAGGAGAAAGCTATTCAGCTCCAGTTCGTCTTCAGGAAGGCCGTCGATTGATCCGAAGAGCTTGGCGGATCTTTCGAGGATCTTGTCGGAATGCCAGGCAAAGAGGGACGGCCGGTATAAGAGATATTTGGTGTTGGAAGTATCTGGGCATGTGCCAATCTCTGGTAGCAGCAGTACATCGAAAAGAGAGAGTATTTTGAGACTTTGGGACGAACAGTACAAGAAGGAGAAGACTCTGAAGCTGAGAGACTCGTGGATTTCCACTGCTGTCCAAGTAGGTGATCGTGTTCACGTTTCTTTTGATCCGGCTTCGAGCGCAGAAGAGCCGGAAACAGTGTTGGATCACGCGGCAAAGCATTTGATTGTCACGCAACCAGATTTGCTCCTGAGCGGTTCTAGGGTATCCGAGACACCAATGTGTCCACGTCGAGCAGTGTTAAATGAAAAATTCCGCGTGCGTCTGTCGATTCCGACCACTGAAGGAATTCGAGAACAAGAGGAGCAGAATACCGAAAAATTGTTCTTTTACGGACATATGGTCCACTCCTTGTTTCAATGCTGCTTGCGGTTGAAGCGATGGGATCTAGCCTTCTTGAAAAATGCAGCAGCAGTATATCTTGCAGGGGAAGACATCGTTGAGTCGATGCAATTGATCGGGTTGACTTACGATGCTGTGTTTCAGTGCATGGAGACAGATAACCACTGGAAATCGATTCAGCAATTTTGCAACTCCTTCGTTTCTGGATCATCTCCATTTGACTTTTATGATCAGCAACAGAAGAAATCTTCCTCCACCAAGATGCGCATTCAAGAGGTTTTGGACGTTGAGGAGTGCATGTGGAACCCGAGGATCGGAGTCAAGGGAAAGATTGATGCCTCGTTGCAAATTCAGATCACAGGTTCAGCCGCCGGCACTGAATTTCATGTGGCTCCTTTCGAAATCAAAACTGGATTTAACGAGTCGCACAAGGGTTCCTCGATCCACAGAGCACAGGTTATGTTGTACGCTCTCATGATGTCTGATCGACGAGCGGTCCCCGTGTCTTCCTTGCGCGGTCTTTTGTATTATATGAAGTCGAACAAGCTACATTCTGTGAATGTCCCCTGGAATGAAGTTCGATCCCTCATGCAGCTTCGCAATTCGCTTGCAAGGACACTCGAATCCATATCTGCCGAGCCACCCTTTCTGAAGTTCGGTGAAATGCTTGGGAACTGGAATGTTTGTGGCAAATGTTATCAGCTGGCCACGTGTCTGACAGTCGGAAAAGTATCAGAAGGGGGCTTGCCGCGGAATTCGCAGATTCCTGAAAATGTATGGCACAGCGTTACCCGACACTTGTCAAAGTCTCATTCCGGGTTTTTCACGCGCTTCTTTCGAATGGTGGAAATTGAAGAGCGATCCGTAGCGACTCTTCGGCGACACATGTGGACGTCTTCTTCTCAAGAGCGTGAAGCGATTCAAGGAAAGTGCATTGGGTCTCTGGTTCTCGTGCACTTGCGGACTGTGCGCTCAAAGGAAGAACTGGTCGAAGCGGTCAAGAATGTTCTGCGGATTGCCTCCGCCCACGGGTTCTCGTCTGTCGACTCCCAAGCGAGTGCAGCAGCCGGTGCAGCGAGTATGATTTCGTGTCGTGCAGAAGACAAGGAAAATTTTCTTCCAGAAGACGAACTGGCTTGTCAAGTGGAGCAAATAGCTGCGAGTCTCCCCTCAGCCTCTCGAATCATCACGTTTAGAAGGCATGATGGGGCACCATCAGTTTCAGTGACGTCGCCCGTGCGTGTGGGTGATCACGTGGTCTTGTCAACGGAGGACGGTGACTGCGGAGTTGCTGTGGGTTATGTTGTGCACGTCGACTCCCGTTCTCTATCGATGGTGTCCCATGATTCTCCGGCAAGTCTTGCCAAGGATTCTGGTTCAGTCTCTGAGGATTCCAACGGAGCTTCAAAGCCAGTGCGGCTTTTTCGAGTTGACGGAGATGAGTCGATCGCATCATTTCAAGTTGCACGGGATAATCTATTGCAACTCATGGATGCTCGTTCAGAATCATCGAAGCGCCTGCGTGACTTAATTGTGGATCTGCAGACGCCGCATTTTCTACCTTGCAACACAGAATGCTCCCGTCATGTTGTTCCGTTGGATCTGGAAGGGCTCAAGCGGCATCTCAATCTGGACCAGATCCAAGCCATTCTCCACGTTTTGCGTGCGAATGACTACTCCCTCATTCTTGGAATGCCCGGCACAGGCAAAACGACGACTCTGGCTCATCTTATTGCCATTCTCGCCAAGTCTGGAAAGTCTGTTCTTCTATGCTCGTATACGCACTCTGCAGTAGACGCCGTGCTGATGAAACTGGTGGATTTGTGGCCAGAATTTGTTCGTGTTGGTCATGCTCGGTATGCTCTCTTTGCGTTCTCTTTCTGTCGATGCTTCTGTTTTATTTTTCAGAACACTAACTTCTTCTATTTTCTTTCTTTCTTTCTTCTTCTTTTTTTTGATTGCTTCTGCAATCCACAAGCTCTCATACCAACGAGCACCTGCATCCAGCCATCGCGTCTCGAACGGTGGATTCCTTGATGACCGCAGAACCCACGTTGTCTTTGCGAGAGATCGTCCATCGACACAAAGTTTTCGCTGCGACTGCTCTGTCTGCTACGTTACAGGGACACCCGCTGTTTTCAGCGTGTGGCAGCGGGTCTGGTGGACAATTTTTTGATGTGTGCATCGTTGATGAAGCCTCTCAAGTTACGCTTCCCGTCGTTCTTGGACCCTTGCTGCTTTCCCGCAAGTTTGTTTTAGTCGGAGACCACTACCAGCTTCCCCCAGTGGTACGTTCTCCTGTGGCGGCGGAAATGGGACTGGATGACTCCTTGTTCAATCAGCTCGCCCAGGCTCACCCAAACGCTTGTGTTTCCCTCACGCTACAGTATCGGATGAATTCAGACTGTTTGGAGCTGGCAAATCGGTTAGTGTACTCTGGGAAGCTGAAATGCGGTGGGTCATTGGTTTCAGAAAGACGCCTGGTGCTTCCTCACAGCCGCTCTCCTCAGTCAAGATTTTCACGGACCCTCAAGGACTGCCCGGAATGGTTCCGTCGAGTGGTCAGTTCGGACCAGTCCGTGATATGGGTGGATTGTCCGTCCTCCGAGACAGTATCTTCGCAAGGTGTGGTGAACCAAACCGAGGCAAATCTTGTTGCAGAAATTGTTGCGGCGCTTGTTCTCGGAGGTTTATCGCATGACAGCATTGGAATCATAACGCCACTGCTGAGTCAGTCCCGTCTTGTGCGGGAATCTCTTGGGTGCCTGCCGTTTCTTGGAAAACAAACCATGAACTTCAAACCGACTTCCTGGGAAAATCTTCGTAGCAAAGAGGCCGATTCTTTCTTGAGCAGTTCAGCAGACTCCGCGTGGGCTGCAACGGACGCTGCAGATGAAATTGAACGTGCGCCGTTTGTTGCTGGCTCGACGGGCATGTCCATCGAAGTTCATACCATTGACAAATATCAAGGGAGGGACAAGGAATGCGTTATCGTATCGCTTGTGCGTTCGAATTCAGAGGAGAGAATTGGCGACCTGCTGCGGGATTGGAGACGCATGAATGTTGCTCTCACTCGATCTAAGTCCAAACTTATCATTATCGGAAACGCCGCAACGTTTGCAATGCAGCCACCCTGGCAGCAAGTTCTGCGGATCGTTCGAGAGAAGAATTGGGTCGTGCAAGTTCCGTCAGAGAAGGAGGTTGACGGCGGGTTGGACCGCTGGACATCCATGTTGTCGGAAGAGGCTTTGGAGCACGCCAATCTTGTGGATCTGGACTCTTCTGATCTTGACATTAGTTCTGACTTTGCGCCACTGTGAAAACAATAACCGTGCAAACAAGCAGTCGGACAATCAGGCAAACATCAACATTATTTATAAACGGACGCCTGTTTTTGCATAATACACACACGAGATCCCCCAAATGTCGCGCCACATCGACCGAGTCAAATCTTTCCTTCCGCCACCTGTCTCGCAATGAATGCAGAACCATCGAGATTCAAGTTCCTGGAGGCGAACTGCGTGATCACGCCTATTCCCTTGAGCCAGTCTCGCTTTGGATGGTTCAAAAACGTTCCCTGCACAAACAGCTCTGCATTTGCCTGGACGAAAGCGTCGTTCGACACCTGATTGTCGCCCAGAACAACAACATACTGCGGCATGACAGCAAGCGAGACGGTCTGTGCGCATTCCAGCAGCGTCTGATAGAGCGCCTGGAGCGCCTGGATGGCAGCAGGATCGGATCCATCGAGCGCACGGGTGGCGATGTCATGAGCTTGCAGTTCGCAGCCCTTTGAAAAGAACTTGTAAGCCAGCACAAGGCCTCTTCCAGAGCACAGATCCTCAAACTCTGGCTTGTGCCTTCCAGCGTACACGACCTGGGCTGCAAATCGCACGAGTTCCGAGTCCGAGGACATGGTGATGTGGGATGCTTCGCCTGGAACCACGGATTTCCCATGCACGATCGTTCCAACGCCCATGCCTGTTCCAGGAGCCAACACGACGACGTTGGCCGAGCCCAGAGAAGGCTGAATCTGCTCGCCGCCAATTCCATGAAAGCACTCCTGGAGCGCATTGGCCTGCGAAAGACCAATGAATCCGTAGCACGCACCTTCAAGATCGTTCAAAAGACGAGTTGCCCCGCGAGGAAAGAGAAATGGCGGAAGCATCTCCACGGAAATATCCTTGGATCCAAGATAGTTCGTGATGAATGCTGCTGTCCCGTTGTTCCTCACCGGCCCCGCAACCGCCAACGCAGCTGCCGTAGCCGGCGCCAGATCCGGAATGAGCCGTCGAACCGCAGCTTCAAGTGATTCTGCAGCGGCCACCAACTCTGCAATCGTCGAAGCATGCAGCTTCCCCAGCGGAACTACGGTCGCCGGAGACCCCAAGGTCACAAGCATCACCCGCGTGTGAGTGCCGCCGACATCCACTGCAGCCACATATCCAGACGAACTCCGCAGCGCTTCAATTCCAGACTCTGAAATCACGACTGACATTTCCCCACACTCCCCCGTGTATTTGCTACTTTTAATTCTCTTTCTACTCTTTTTGGTTCAAAAGAAGAAGCCAACACCAGAGCTTCCAGGAGAAAGAATTGCTCTCGAGTTGCCCATTGGTAAAAGCAACACAGAGAGAAGCACCGTCGCTGAACTTGACTTCGATTTCAGACTGCGCAGCATCAAGTGATTCCAACATTCAAAAAAATTTAAAAAATGATTCCCCAAAAGAGAGCATTTATGTTACTGTCCTATAAAAAAGGCACAATACTTAACATCATATACATGTATGAAAATGCAAACCGCGCAATTCGCATCCGAGAGAAAGATAAGCCAACGAGTTTGAGGGACGATAAAAAGAAGAAGCAAAAAAAACAAAAAAAAACGAACAGCAGCATGCCGGAGAGAAAGAGCAGTACAAAGAGAAAAAAAGGAAGAAAAAACGGGCCACACTTCCTTGTGAGGAAAGAGATAAGATCAGGAAACACGTCAAAAATAGGGTTGTCGTCACAAAAGATCGGAAACACGGACCAAAGACGAAATCATCATATTATCTCTTCTCACGAGTACATGGAAAAACTGCGTATGCTGCTGCTTGCTGGGAAAGGGTGTGTACATACCATGCATTGCAAAGACTGGTACTGTGAAACGTCCTCTTTTTCATTCTCTCCTATACAGAGTCATATTAATCATAATAATGATAAGAAGAAGGAGAAGCAGAAGAAGAAGCAGAAGAAGAAGCAGCAGAAGAAGAAGGAGAAGGAGAAGAAGGAAGAGCAGAGGCGGCTGGCAAAGAAGAAAGCGAAAACGAGAATGTTTTCCAAACAGGAAAACAGTAAATAATAGGTAGGGTTCTGGCTTTTGAGAAAACCCTCAAAAGATGAGGACCCCTGAAGAGGAGACTCGACAATTGGGTTTTTTCTCTTATTATCCAAATAAATTAAAATGAAATGGAAACAGTTTACGTTTTTATCTCCCCAGAGGTGGTGTGGAGGTGGTGCATATTGCTGTAGTTATCCATGTCGACGTCGACGTCGCGACATCGGCATGTTCGGCCTGCCGTGTCTGTGAGCCATCGCGCGACGCAGCAGCTGAAGATGAGTCTTCGAGAGCGGCTGCTGCTGTCTCCGTGGCAAAAGTGGCGCAAGTATGGCAAGTTTCCGTTCAAAGCATTCATCCATGTCTTGCTTGTTGCACTGGTTACGCTGCAGTGTTTCTTGTTTGGAGCCCAGCGAAATACGTACTTGTACAGCCAGACTTCGGCGTTTGAGGACTTGTTTTTCCCCTCGGGAGCGATTGTGGTGGACCCAAAGGACTCTGGCTACGGGTCTGCGTATGTTGAGTTTGCTCGGATTGGCGATTGGTTGTCCGGGATGCAGAATGCGGTGAACACATATGCGCTGCTTAATGACATTAGTCCGGACACGTATGGCCTTGTGGACCGCTGGGTGAGAATGTCTGTTGCGCAATTGGCGCACGAAGACGTGGCGAAGCTTGACTACACAAAGCCCATGGATCGATCGGTGTCGATCCGTGAGTACTGGGTGGACCCGTTCAGCAACAAGTCAATGTACGGGATTTCGAATCCGCCTAGAAGGAGGAGTGCTGTGGATAGCATTTTGCACACCACCACCACCGCCGCAACACCTGGAGCAGCAGAAAGAGCAGGAACCGGTGCTGCTGGACAAGACGCAATTGTTGTCGAAAGCGCATCGATTGCCGGGTTTTGGGAAGAGAATTTTGGCGATGTGGACGATCCTATGGACGAAATGCTGGGACCGTTCAACACTAGCGATGCAAAGTCGGTGCATCGGATGATGTCAAGAGTCGTGTTTGTGGACTTGTCGTTTCAGGTTGAAGCGGCCAATCTGTTGCCGAATGTTCCGCAGTGCATGGAATGGACTATCAAGATCCATTACGACTTTGCTGCACGAGGCGGTCTTATCCGGCAGTTCATCCAGAGCGATGCCAAGGTTTGCGAATCCCAGTCTTCAAAGATTATTGATGCATCTGCGTCACCGGTTATTTGGATTTCTGTCCTGTGCATCATCACATCACTCTTTTCGATATTGCTGACGGTACGCCAGATGGTGTCAATACTGAGCATTCGCTCCCACCTGCCTAGCGACACCGTCGAAGGGTCTGTTGTTTCGCGTTCAATGTCTCCGTCTCCGTCTCCGTCTCCGTCTCCGATGCCCACGGTTTCATCGAACATCCATTTCAATCTCGCAGCATTGAAGACTGTATCGTTTGGAATGATTCTGGGTCTTCTTAATCTGTGGACGATTGTGCATGTTATTTCTGCAGTGATGAGCATAGTGTCCTCCGGAATGCTGATCGCAACAACTCTGTACAAGTATGCTGATGAGGAAACGGTGGCTTTCTTTGTAGGGTTTGATGCCTTGTTTTCGTGGGTGAATTTGTGTCGATATTTCGAGTATTCTCCAAAGTTTTATCTTTTGATTCTCACGGTGCGCCGCGGAATGCCCAACGTCGTCCGCTTTATCATCGGAACGGCTCCCATATTTATTGGCTATACGGTGTTGGGAACTGTTCTGTTTGGACCGTACACTCGCTTTTTTGCAGACTTTGATCAGGCGGCGGTCACGCTGTTTGCTGTTCTAAATGGAGATGAAATCCACGATGTTACGGCTGCTGTTTTCTCGAGAAATCCAGCACTGGGAATCATTTCTAGAATCTACATGTTTTCGTTTGTTGCGCTGTTCATTTACACGGTGCTGAATATTTTTATTCACATCATGGAAGATGGATTCTTCTCGGCTAAGGAGAATCCAGGAACGACCGCGCGTGCTGAAAAGATTGCGAATCTGATATTGGGTCCTTCCGCCCCACCACCGCCTCCCGTGGTACATTCTCGCCTCGGAGATGGCCGTTCGCAACAGGATGAGGAGTCCCGACTGTTGATGGCACAAGCCCATGAGGAAGACTCCAGTTCACCAGGCAATTTGTTAATGATGCCCGTCGGCGGCGGCTCGGCAGGGATGCAATCGGAAGGATTTTCGTCGTCAGCCACAAGTTCAGCATTTCCAATGACTGCGGGTTCGTCGTACTCTTCACAGGGAAACGAGCCTGCTGATCATCATTACCACCACCGAGGGCACCAGGGCGAAGGCCAGCCGGATCACGGACATCCCTTCCATGAGCTACTAGGGACTCTTGAGCAAGTACAGCAGTATCTGCGATATGCGGTGTACGGTTCTGGAATCTCTCCTGAAGAACGGTTTTGCCTGCAATTGATCCAGGATTCTTCGCGGAGACTGCTGTCAGTTCGCAGCGCGCGGCATGAGCAAGTGGGGCAACGTCTAGAACCGCAAGTTGCGCCAGGCATTCAATGATCCTCACAGTGCACCAGCATGTGGTTGAATGATCTCAAACCCCGATTCGTTTTTACTGCACCTCTTCCACAACTGGTCCCCGCGCTGGGCAATCTTCGCATTCATAAATCTGCAGTGACTGCCGCGCCTCGTAAGACCTCGGCGGTTGCACACTGCTGTGTTCGGGCAAGGACTTGCGAATATCTCGAATTGAATGAACATGTTCTACGATTCTTTCTTCCACGATCACTTGGATGCTGTGGATTTGGACAAATGATGCATTCTGGTCCTCCGTCCAACACGGATCCCGGACTTCTGAATGTCTTGTTGGCGATTTGTTGTAGCCTCGTCCCCAGTATCGATCCTCCAGAGATCGCTTGGCGCCCGTTCTTCTTGACAGCATTACACGATCTGCAGGGCTCAACAAGGCTTTTGGCGCCAGCTGCCTCATCCTTTGGCAATCTGGGGTGCCGTCATGGCCATCATCGTTACCGTTGTCACCTTCTTCGTCTTCGAAGACGCAGCACAGCCGGGGGCTGTTCGGAAAATGTTCTCGATCCTGCAAAAGACATTCGTTGGCATGCATCGAGGAGTACATCTGGTCATAGACTTGCTGGAAATAAAGTAGAAGGTCTCCGAGGTTCTCGATCCTTTTTTCGCTTATCTGGATCATTTCATCCAAGAAGAACTGTGCGCGTTTGATGTTTGTTTTTGGTAGAAATGTGAGTCTCTCGGGGCGTCCAGTCCTTTTTCACGCAGTCAAAATGTGAAAGCGAATAAAATAATAATAATAATAATAATAATAGTAATAATAAATTCAAAAAAAGTAAATTAACAAACTGCATACTCTTTGAGGAGAAGACGGATGCAGACGGCTGACAAGGTTCTGCACTTTCACCAGAGACTCTCTGTATGTTTCCAGGACGTTGGAGCCTTCCGCTATGAGCTCGGCTAGGAAGTCTGCATTAGGACCAGTTTTGTCATTCGACCACGGAAAACGAAAACTGTGCTGGGGATAGTGCGATCCAACCAGATACTTTTGAAAAAACTGTTCATCCTGCTTCACAGCAAATCCCACAACGTCCATATTTTTTAAAATATTAAAAACTATCCTTTAAAAACGTATTATCGCACCAGAGAAGAAGTCCATTCTGGAAAAATTAAATAGTGAAAACAATGGGGAAAAACAAAAAAAACCCAGCGCAATCCGAGGGGAATACATGGGAAAAATAATGCGAGACACGAGACACGAGACACGAGACACGACCTTTTCTCGTGTTCCTTCCTTCCTCTCCGTCTGTGCACTACTCTCGTGCATGCACTATCGTGCAACACGGTCCGTTAAATACTTGTGCGAATTGTTTTTGGGGAATTAAAGAAAAATGGAAAGCACAATTTGCCTTTCTGCTGTTGTCGTTCAGCATATGAATACGTATTGAAAACCACAACATTAACGAGCAGTCGTTGCTTACGAATTGGTCTACTAACGTACAGGGGAGAAAAAGAAAGGAAAAAAGAAAAAGAAAAAAAGGAAAGATGGATCGTCTGAAACTCGATTCGTTTGATTTGCTGCAATCATTTTCAGCATTTTCCACACACTCTGCTTCGGCCCTGTCGCTACTAAAGGCATCGATTTCGACTTCATTGATCGACAGCCATTTGAAAAATGCACACATTCCATCTGCTTCTACTATGGCGTTCGTCGCTGGGTCGATTGGAGCTGCCGCGATCACCACTCGAACAATACTGTCTCTCCGAAACCGACATTCCCGCCACTCTCATCGCAGCCTGTCCTCGGAAGCACACAGTGTTTCTTCTTTTTCAGCTGGGATCCCCAAGATTAGCATGAGTCCACGCAAGTTTCGAGTTTCCAGAAGCATGCAGACGGAAAAAAACGCCGATCAAGCGGGAGCAATAATAGACGTTTCACAAGAGGTCGCTGATTCCCCGGGTTCAAGATTGCTTGATTCCCATGCGCAGTATGAATGGGAGTGGTTTTGCAGGGAAGCCATTTCCCAGACAGACTTTGGCTGCAAAGTTGCTCATGCAGACGAGTGCACAATGACAGCTGACCGTGCAGAGTTGTTCGTGGACTCGCAGACGAACACCTCATGTTTGGATTTCCAATCTCCAGCTTCAGTTCAAACAGAGAATGCTACGGTCTGCGATACTGCCTTTCAAGCCGGGTGCGCCATGGAAGATGGGGAGACGCAAGTGAGCTTCATTGTCTCGGATTTTGTTATGCAGACAGAGAACCAGCTGCAATGCTCGGGTTCGGTGCAGACGGAAGAACGGATCTCTCGCTCTGGACATACGCAAACCACGCATGCAGAAACGATGAGCATTCCTGTTCAAACCGTCCATAGTGAGACTGCGAATCAGGATGTCCAAGTCGAATGCGAGTCCTCGAACGCGATTTGTCAGGCGGGGTTTGCTGCTTTCGAGTTGCAAACCATCGCTTCGCAGACAAGCACGGCGGAGATGACGGTTGATCAGCATTGTCAGATTGCAAGCGAGTTGCAAGAAGCGGCGTCGCAGAATTGCGGTCCGGACATGCGGGATACTGGCGTCTCCGTCATGTGCGAAATGTTGGAGATGTTCATGCAGACTTCCATGGACGTGCAGCACGCGGACGCTCAGTGCAGTGTCATGACATGCGAAGCTTCGTGCGATCCATGCTTGGCGAGAATGGTGAATTCATCGACCCAAGTCTGCTGTGAAGCGCTGGATCGAGGGACGCAAGCCGAATGTGAAATGGAAGATTCCGGGCTGCAGTACTCTCCGGAAACTCATGAAATCGCTACCGGAAGTGACGAAGCATGCTGCCGAATGAACAACGGCTGCCAGGTCTCCGCTCAAGACGAGGATGCAGAATGCCAAGTGAACATACTCCCGATTGTCTCCGACGCGGATTGTCAGTCCGAGACGTACCAGATGCACTCAATGAATTCGCAGACGGCTGTCTCGCATTTTTCAATGGCGGATGGATCTACTCAGTACGAGACTGGCATGGCGCAGGATGTGAACGAGGCAGACGACGAGCTGTCCAGGACCGTGTATTTGGTTATCCGTTCAGACTCGGAAACGCAAACAGACACAACCGCCCTCAACGCATTTCCCCCTTTGCACGGATCTCTGCCACTGGATTCCTCTGTCGGAATCCTGTCGTCGTCGACTCACTCGTCCGTTATCCACAATCCGCTCAGCTCTGTCGGAGCTGCCGCGGACGTTTTCACGCCCATGAGCGATCGGCATCGAACGATTGGGATGGATGATCTCGGAGAGGCAAGTACGTCACCGGAATCTGTGTTCTCCGTTCGATCGGATCTCTCGGAGAGATCATCGCCACAACTCAAGGCAGGCCTGCAATTCTACAAGACGCGCCAGCAAGAGCTCGAAGCGAATCGTGCGAAGATCATGTGCACGTTGAAGGATACCATCCGGGAGAATGACGAGTTGAAAAAGGAAGTAGAGAAGCTCAAAATTCGGCTGGCATTCCTGGAGGCGAAGCGCAGTCCGAGTTTGGCTTATGGTAATCACAACTACTGCCATCACAGCAGCAACAACAGCAGCAATCTAAGCATGGCAAATGCGTCTGTGATCGATACGTCTTTTGTCCTTCCTTCTGATTTGTCCATGTCAATGCTCCAAAGTCCGCCGATTGCATCTCGTCGTGAAATGGACCAGCGTGCGGATATCATGATGCAGACGATTCAGCAGTTGCAACAAACCATTTCTCATCTAGAACAGGAGCTTGCCAGTCGCAATGCTGTTTTCATCGAGAAGGAAGCACAGTTGCTGCGTGTCCGGGATCGTGATGACGTGATTGCGCGCGAGAACAGGTCTCTGAAGGAAAAGGTCGACAAGATGGAGTCTGACAAGGCTCATGACGTGAAGCGCATCCAGGAACTGCAGCGGCAGGTTGCGGCCATTGTCAACAAAGTAGAAATGCTCACCAACAGTTTGGAAGAAGTGTCTCGCGATCGGGAAAGTATTTTGGCGAAATCAAGGACGGTTGAAGCCGAGACCGAGCGAGAAAAGGCGGTTCGCTTGGAGATCCTTCAAAAAGTAGAGAGCTTGGAGGTCGAAAACAACCACCTGAAAGCCATGGTCGAGCAGCACCAGGTTGAACGTCAGCAGCTCATCCATCATGCGCAGCAGAACCTTGTGATGGATGAGAACCTCGTCGAATTTGCAAGGAATTCCAAGAAGAGCATCAAGATATACCAGGATCTCAAAGACCAGATCCGAGTGCTCTCGGAAGAGAACCAGCGCCTTAAGGCACAGGCGCATCACCTCCGAGAGAATCATCGCAAGAAGTCGCTCGAGGAAAAGGAAAATGGGGCCGTTGCACTTCAAGCCAAGCGGGCTGTTGCGTCGGTTGCATCTGCTTTTGCACCTGCCACGAACACTACTGCTGCACCCGCTGCAGCCATTCCGCTTGCATCAGTCCCCGTGCATCCGGCAACCACCACCAGCCGGGCGAACGCCGCACCACCGCCACCACTACCCAGAGTGCCACGGGGGGCTCCCATCAGTACACACCACATTACCACCAGCTCTCGCCGAATCTAGGTTTTCGGCATGAGCCTTTTTCGTACAGATAGCGTATTCTTCTCTTCTTCTGCTGTTTGCTATTGTAGTTTGTTTTTGCTTGCTACGCTTTCTGAACACCCCACATTCATTTATATCCTTGTATGTTTTTTGAATAGTAACTTAAAAATCTGAAAAAATAGAAGGAAAAAAAAAACAGAAAAACAAAAAATACAATGCAACTCTAATGTTTAATCACGCATCATCAGTCGTGCTCGTCGTGTGGCGCCTTGCTCTTCTTCTCCTTCTTGGGAAACTCCTTGTCGGCCAGTCCAAGGAGTGAGTAATCGAAACCAAAGACCCATTTCAGCACAGAGGCATATGTGCTCTTAATCGCGTCTGGATCTGCATTGTGGAAAAGCGTCATGATGACAGCAAGTCCCATTGCAAAGATGAGAATGGAGTATCCCGGAACCACAGGAAGCCGAAGGAACCGATACACCAGTTCGAGGAACCGAGGAATACAGTACACTGCCAGCTCCGATCGTCGTGACGCACGTTCAATTTCCACGGACTGCGCACACAAAAACCCGGCAATCAGCGCTTGCCATTGATCATCCTTGTTTCGCAGACCTCGTATCTTACACAGCACATAGCAAAACAAGGACACGAATGTCGACAGGAACGATGCAGACCGGATTGTGGCTTTCAGACAATGAAGAAGACCCTTTGGGCTAAGCTTTCTAAATCGGAACAGCAGCGTAGGAACAAAATGGATAGGTGCATACAGCTTGAGCATTTCGGGAAACACGTCCACAAACACTTGCAACGACCGATACAAGTCACGACCTCCGTAAATCCGCTTATTGTCTATGAAAACCCCGGGAGAAATCACAAAATCTGTCATTTCCCCGCTCACTCACTCTCGTGCACACGCCCTCCGTTGCTCGATTCTCGCCTAATAAATAAATAACGAACAAAATAAACAAGTACACAGTCGAACGAACGAACGAACAGAAGACGGAGATTGCTGATCGATCGATCAAACTGCCCTCGGTGCGTTTTTTTACGACTGGTGTCACGGTACCTTACTTTGTGATTCAACATTTTGGGAATTTCTGTTTTGTGATCTGTGTGGTTTTTAAACAACAACCAACCAAACAAACCAACAATCGCAAAACGGAAAGAAGAAAAGAAAGAAAAGAAAGAAAAAAGAAGAAAAGTATTCATAAGCGCGCCAAGAAGAGTGTCTCAGTGGAACGCAACGGATCGGCTGCTGATGTAACGACTGGTGACGATCCAGAATCTTGATTGGGTTATTTGCATTTCAATATTTATCGTTTGATTTTATTATATATATTCGCCCCCCTTTTTTTTCTATTTGGGGAGGTTTCTTTTCTGGCATCGTTGCTCCAATTTGGGTTTTCTACTTGTCTGATTGTTGGAAGGCGCTTTCACATGCATGGCGGAAGAAGAGACGACTGACAAGAAGCGACTGATTCCAAAGATCAAGCAGACTCCGTCGGATCAGATCAGGTCTTTTCTCTTGGCGTTCGCGTTACTTCAGGCGTGTTTTATTACTGTGTTCTCGTGGTCATCTGCCATATGTTCCTGCTCTCCAACCTTTGAATTCATGTGGATGGTCACTACGCAGTCCTCCAACCCTCAGCCTCTCAATCCAGATGCTGTTCCGTATCATCTTATTCCAGATGATTACGTTGCATTTATGCGGGCGTTTATTGGAAATGCCACTATCGGTGCTTCAGACAATGCGTCCAGGGTGATGAAAGCGGCGGCGTATGCATCGTTGTTCGAATTCTCCGTTGTTTCATGCAGCAAACCGTATGTATTCCGTTTTTTTCTGACGCACTCGCTAGAAGCGTTGCTCATGAAGCCCTCTCTCTTGATTCAGTGCCATGCATAGGGATGTTGTTGTTGTTGATGATGATGATATCTGGATGTCGATGCTAACGTTGATCTCCCCTTTTCTTCTTTTTATGCAGCTCACTCACGGATCCAGATTGCTCGCTGGTGATTTCCATGCCGTTGGACAGAGCCGCGAGCCTACTTTGCAATAATGGGTACGAGCACTGCGGTGCGTGGAAGTCCTTTGCTACGGTTTCGAGTACAGCCTGGTTGGCTTTGGTCTTTGGAGCAAATGGGATTAATTTGGTTGTGATTGGCATGTGGCTGATTTACTGTTATTACTGTCGACAACTGTACTTTGCGGATCAAGCCAATCACGATGTGCTCTTCGGGTTCATGAAGAAAATTCGAAAATCTCTCATTCTTCTGGCGTTTCTGGTGGTCTTAGGAAGCGTCTTTACCGTTGGCACTCTCCTGTATTGGGTGCTCAGCTCTGAATTCGATTCCCTTTGTCCACCTCGACTGGTTAACGGTTTCTTGGTTGGGTTTCAAGAAGGATGGGCAGTACCGGTGGCTTCGACAGGCGCGGGTGTGCAGTTGATATTTTTTGTTTTTTTGTGTGTGTCCATTCGGTTCATGAGTGTCCGCATGCAGCAGTTTGAGGAGACCGAGTACTGTGCAGATGTGGAAACAAACAGAGTCCGTATGACAGAGCGAGATGCGCAGCGCTCCGAACTTGCTAAGCGCGAATGTGAAGAAACACGAGTTCCTGGTGCAATGACATCAATGTTCCTTGGATTTCCAATATTTAGAAAACCCATGGATCCGCTTCCGCCTCCGCCTGGTCGTGTGGCTCGTCGATCGAATGGAGATGTTTTCGGGAGTGATGCAGCAGGACGGACGTACGACGCAAAGCCGAGTGCACCCACAGTCGCACCCGTAGTCGCCAATCGGTATGAAGAGGATGCTTCGATGGCCGCCTCGTCGAGGGCGTCAACCTGGAGCTCATCCCGGCCGGATGCAGCCGCCTTTTCGCGGATGACCCCATCTTCTTGCTTGCAACCGTTGAACGTGAATCCGGAAGCCCACTATGTGTATCCGAGAAGAAACCAAACTCCCCACCGATCCGTAGGCATTCAGCCACCTGTGGTTGCCGACAAAACTCCACGCGGCGTTCAGCAGATATGAGATGACGCCGTCGTTGGTGCTGTTGTTGCTGTTGTTGCTGTTGTTGCTATAAAAGACATGTTGTACAGTATGTGAATGTGCTTGGCAATCGAAGTCTTCTCTCATCTCTCTCTCTCTCTCTCTTTCTCTCTATCTATCTATCTATGTTTCCATCCATCCATCCATCTATCTACTCCGACTTCACGGGGGGAATCCCAAAAACGGTGATTTCAAGTTCTTGAAGTGTCCCGTGACTCGTGATCAAACGCCTGCGACGTTTGTCGCATCTCTCAAAAGCCGGACGACAACGAATAAGCACTTCCACTTCCGCATTCGTCACATCAGGACGTTGGAATAACAACACAATTGATTGTGCGTGATATCACCAGCATCCCACACGGATATTTTGGAACCCTCCTATAGACCCCTACCGCATTTGGTGTCCAACGACTGAAGCCCCTCCATCTCATCCTGTGTTTTTTCTTCTTTCTTTCCACTTGTGCGGCTTGCTGTTTTTCTGATCACCGTCTGAGGTTCTCCTTCCTCTCCTTTGTTGCTGCTGTCTTTCTCTCTCTCTCTCTCTCTCTCTCTCTCTCTCTCGCTCGCTCGCTCTCTTTTCTCTCCGTCTTTCTTTTACACCCACGCGCGCACATTCTTGTTATTAGCTGGTGACATTTTAGTGCCATGCAACATGGGTTCATCACATTCGACTGCCAAGATTAAGCGTAGCTCCTCCTTTCACACTCGTCGTCAGCCTGAGCGCCACTTGTCGAAGCCAGAAGCATTGGACGTTTCTACAGGATTCCTCTCTACGTCCCTGTCCGATCATGATTTGCAATATGCTTCTGCACAGATTGTGGATTCAAGCGTGGAGTCTGCGACAGGCGCTCTTTTTGTTGTTAAGCAGCGCTCTGGGCTGATTTGGAAGCTCCGAACCATGTTTTCGTTCAAGTCATCCAAGATCGCCGTACTGGAGTACAAGGATATGGAAGTACTGAAATTCGAAAGTGCGTGTCAGCAGCTGGAGGATGACATGTCGGATGGGTATCGGTCCGATGTGCAGTCTCCAAAGCCTGGACAGACGCCAACGATGCTGCGCCACGCAGACTCGCCAGCCTCCTCAACGTACAGCTCAACAATGGAGGCGAGTGGCTCAACAAAATCCGCGAAACGCACCATTCCTGATTCCGTGAAGAAGGCTCGTAGACGAAAGCGCTCGAGCCGAGTGTTTCCTTCTGCAGATGATTTGGACGGATTTGAGCAGGGGACTCCGGCGTTCGGCAGTTCATGTGCTGCAACTCCTGGAAAAGCCAACACAGCCGAGGGAACACCAAAGCCTTGCCTGAAGCGAGTTCGCTCTACATCGAGCATCGTCTCCCCGTTTGTTCGCCAGCGCTCGGAACTTCGCAGATGCGACAAGCGATTCACTCTCGAATCTGAAGTGATTGATATCACTCACATGATTGATCAGGATGCGCTGCGTCAGCGTCAATTCACTGCTCCTGTGGTCCAGGAGCGCATCATTGTTCGCGTATCTGATCATCATCATCGCAGCATTGTCGGCTTCAAGGAAGAATTGGAACAGAATCGCACCTTCAAAAAGCACCATCCCGCGTCCATTGTTTCCGTGTTCGCGACAGCTCCCGTCTCGCCGTGCACTCGTGGATGACCGCGATTCTCGTTTTCTTTTTCCAACAAAAAACCCTGTCGCGCATATGTATATGTCCGTTTTATGTAATTTAGGAATTCGTTTGTATATTTGTATATTGTGTTCACTGTGTTCGTATTTGGCTATTTTTTAATTTAATTTTAATTTATTTTTAATTTTTAACTTAATTTTAATTCAGTAACTAATTACGTTGTGCAGCGTAGGAAAATTACGACATTTACGACATCTTTGCTGCAGTACCGGGTCTCTTCTTGCCTCGACTGCAAAACACACACAACAATCATATTATTTGATTCCAGCCTTCATTACGAAGATGCAGGCTGGCGAATCGTCTTGAGGGCAGTGGTCCATTTCAGCAGCTCATTAATCATGACATCGGCCGATTTCTCGTGGATAGGAAGAGGGGTGAACAAGTCTTCCTGCACCATCGGAAAGACATTTGGAATTGCAACGGCCTCCATGATAGGGACAATCTTCAGAGAAGTCAACAGCGTCTTCACATCCTGCACCGACCGGATTCCTCCAGACATACCTCCGTAGCTCACAAAGCCCGCTGCTTTATAGTTCCATTCGCCGTAGAGATAGTCCAAAGCGTTAATCAACGTCGCTGGAGCACAAAAATTGTACTCCGGCACCACGAACACAAATGCATCGGACCGATCCACCGTCCTCGCCCACGCCTTCGTGTGTTCTTTTGTGTACTTTTTCAAGCTTGGATGGTTCGGCTCGTCGAGGAAAGGAAGATTCACCTCTGCCAAATCTGCAACTTGCACGTTGAACTTCCCGTTCTTTGTTGCGTAGTCGATGAACCACTTTCCAACAGGCAGACCAACGCGGCCAGGGCGAGTACTCGCGATGATGATAGTCAGAACAGGAAGCGACATCTGTTGCACGTTGCTGCTTTTTTCCTCACGCAAAAAACACAGTTTAAAGAGCACACACACACACACACACACACACACAGAGGCCAGTTTATTATTTATTCTCCAGACTCGAAAAAGAACCCGGAAACAAAAGCCCCATTGAGCAGGAAAATGCTTCTACACATCACTTGAACGGAAAGCGCAGATGCCCAGGATTCAGATCGCGTCGCAGCAGACAAGAAGCAGACGACACCCGGAGCCCCCCTGCTACTAGTACTGAACCATTTCCATTTTCCAGTGCGACTCCCTTTTTTTTGTTTTTTGTTGTTTTTTGTTTTTGGCCATGTCCGACGACGCGTGGGGAAGCCAGCGAAAGACAGGAATACTCCAGGAGATGGAAAAAAAAAGGCATTATTTTACCAATACCCGTATATACGGGTTTGTGAACAGGTGCGGCAGCAGGTGAAAAACAAAAAACAAGGTTAACTTCGGATTGTTTTCAGTGCGGTGGTCCATTTCACAAGCTCGTCCAGCATCTTGTCTGCGGCGAGTCCGACAGCAGCATCGGCGGGAGTGAACACGCCGTCCTTGACCTGCGGGAAGACCATAGGCAGCGCGACTGCCTCGACTAACGGAACCATTTTGAACGTCGTGAGCATGGTTTTGAGGTCCTGAACAGCTCGGATGCCACCGGACATTCCACCATAACTGACGAACCCGGCTGGTTTGTAGTTCCATTCAAGATAAAGATAGTCTAGTGCATTGACCAGAGTAGCCGGTGCAGAGAAGTTGTATTCGGGAATCACAAACACAAATGCATCCGACTCGGAGACAATCTTTGCCCACGTCTTGGTGTGCTCCTTGGTGTACTTTTGCGCCATTGGATGGTTCGGCTCGTCGAAAAACGGCAGGTTCAGTTCGGCCAAGTCGGTCACTTTGACAGAGAACTTTCCATGGTTCTGTGCATACTGCGAAAACCACGTGCCAACAGGAAGACCAACGCGGCCCGGCCGAGTACTTGCGATGACGACGTTCAGAACAAAGGTCGATGTCATTTTTTTTCCCTTTTTCTTCTTCCACGGCAAATGAATTGCTTCTCACCAGGGAATCAGTCAATGTGTTAAAAAAAGAACCAGAAAGAAGGAAGAAGAAAGAAGAGAGAAGAGAGAAGAGAGAAGAGAGAAGGAAAGAAGGAAAGACGGAAAGAAAGAAATAAGAAGAATGAATTATATACAAAGAGCGACAGTCTAGATGGTCGCGGTCTCTTCAACGGAATCCGCACGTCATTGCACGAGTTTTCGGCATTAAAACGGCATTAGATTGACCCATGTGTGCCCGATATAGTCATGAATCGTGACAAACTGTCACGGAATCTTTCGTTTCTTGTCGGGGAAAAATGAAAAAACCCGCGTTGACATAGTTCCGATGTCTCCGAGCGGGAGCAGATTGATTTTCTTTATCGCCGACAAACGACTTTGGGGGCGAGCATGGTGGGGAACGGACGCTTGCAAAAGACTCGCATGGGGTTTTGGACTGCTGGTTTGCGAAGATCGTCTTTTTTTTTTTTTCTTTTTCTTTTTTCCGGACACAATCATGGTGATGGTCTGTGGTGCTTTGCCATCGATCTTGGTAGCATTTGCGTGTCCTTCAGTATTGTGTGAAGCCCCAGTGCCAAGCCTGCAGTGCCGAGTGGCTCCACGCTCCACTCCCAAGTCGAAGCAGAGGGTCAGAGAGTCAGGGCGACAGATCGGCAATGTTTCTTCGTTGGCTGGTTTCACGGCCATTCCACAGAAGCAAGCAAGCAGATACGGGGGAAGAAGTTCTCTAAGAGCGGTGTACGAGCAATATGCGGAATGGCACTGGACGCACGGGGAGGCTGGACTTCCTCCTCAGTCTGCTTGGATCCAGCTTCTTTTTGCATGCGAGCTGCTGCCGGAAAGACTGTGCATGCTGAAGAGGCGGGACTGGAATCTTCATTCTGCTTTCGCCAAATCCGGAAACTTCGAAAACGAAAGACAGGAATCGTGCATCCCCCAAACGAACCAACACGCTGGAGGACCGCGCCTTTCTCTTCTGTCTTCTGTTTTCTGTTTTCTGTTTTCTGTTTTCTGTTATGGCCATTGTTTGTGAAAACAGCAAAGGTGTACGTTTTGAACATGGGTTCGTCAAAGAGCAAGCACAGAAAGCCGACGTTCCTGGAAACAGGGAGTCGCTCCAAGCAGCAACGTACCGCTGTTCCAAAGCGAAGCAAAAGTCGAATCTTCCCCGAGCGCTCCGCGCTAGCGAATCAACTTGACAGTCCACGAAGATGCACAAGGATCGGAGATCACAATCAGCGGATGGACCGAGAGCACAAATTTGTTCTTCCAGCGCTGTCGGAAATCCATGATCATTTGGATGTACTGTGGCTCTTGAAAAAGGGTCAGAGACAAATGATGCTGGAACAAGAAGACGTTGGTTTACTATGCGAAGATCGAGACGGACTAACCGTCATGAACGGCATGCTGGACGCGGCCGATTTCCTCTGCTCTTCTTGCTCAACAGACAGTTCGTTGCTTACTTCTCGCAACACCATGTGCAGGACTGTTTCGCCAGACACTGCTTTCGACACTTCGGGGAAGTCTCTGCATTTCTCGGAACGAAATTTGTTGGAAGCAAAAGACTGGAAGCTGCTATCCAGTCAGCGTGATGGGGCGAAAGAAGGTCATCTGACTGCAAAACCAAGCAAACAGTCCGAAGTCGTTTGCATTCCGCTGGCCTTCAACAGGCAATCCACCGTCCGCTCGCAATGGTGCCGAGTGGCAGTTTGTCAATTGCACGTATAGTCTTCTACCTCTTCCATTCCACAGCAGAGGCATCCAGCCCTGCTCCAAATCCAGTCCACCAGACGCATTCCCCGCCTGGATTCCAACGACAGCAGCAAAGCAAATTCGGCATAAATTCTTGCGATCTTGGGCTGCTGGCACAGCTTCGCGCTCGCATCAGCTCCCTGTTCAGCCGTCCTTCTTTGTAAGCCTGAACATTCCGTATCTGTATGACATAAACGGCGCAATCTTCTGTCATCTTTTCCTTGTGCTTCGACCACTGGAAAACCGTGTGCTGATGCTGCCGGACCTTGTTAACCGTTGCTTGCACAACTGGAGAGCTCTTGTTTTCTGCATGCATCCCTCTGCATCGACGCACGTTCTCCATCGAGGCCACAACGCATGTGCGTGTATATGTGAACTGCGAAGTCTAGAGCCCCCCTCTGCCTTTTCTTTCTTTTCTCTCTCTCTCTCTCTCTCTCTCTCTCTCTCTCTCACACACACACACACACACACACACACTCACTCTCTCTTCTACTTCTCTTTCTTTGAGGTTTCTCTATCGCAAGTCCTGCCCACAACGTCTGCTTCCAAGCCGACGCGTTGTTGCATCATCAAAATGCTGCTGTCTTCTTCGCAACCCAAAGAGTCATTGATCCCGCGGAAACCAACGATCTGGTCTTCCATGTTCGCCACAAGCTGTCCGGAATACATGAGGCAAATTGCACTCACAAACGCTCTGCAGCAACAGGAAGTCGCTGCTTCCAGTAACGACCGATGTATCGCTTCTCATCTCGGTGTTCCGAAGCTCTATAGCTCTTTGTTCTTCACCTCATTATCGACAATTGAGCGTACTGTCCATTCCATCTCGTGACGGTCATGCAAGCCGGTTGGTATCAAACGAACGAGCGTGAACTCTGCTGTGCACGGAGACATCCAGCGTTTTCAACAATCTCTCTCGTGCTCTCTACCTGCTGTCATATGAACCCCATTGCATGCTGTTGACGGGAAAATAAAGAGAAGCGTACAAGCACCCGGAAAGTAACGAGCCCACGAACACCAGCCCCTCAAGGATGATTACTTCTTTGAAATTCTCGTTCGCAAATCCTCCTGGATGGAGCCCATCATCTCTTCATGCGCATGCTTCGCGGTGCTCAATACATACCAGCGAGTTAGATACGGTGCAGAGAACGACACATTTTCCACAAGTTTGAGCGACCCATCTGACACCAATAACGTGATATCCGAGTGAAGTGTCACAGGTCCGGACACGGTTTCATACAGCAACTTGTGCGCCGCAGAGTCGACGGTCAGCTTGGAACGTATCGCGATCGGAACCAGCCCGAAGAAAATATGCTCGGTAACTTCCAGGTCGTACTGATGCACCGATCCACGAGCGGAAGGACTTACGCACACCTTTCGCACCAGCGGTTGACGAGACGGAACGTAAGATGGCTCGCACAGCACATCCCAAATCAGCTGTTGGTTTGACGAATCTCCACCCGCTACTTCTCTTTCGATCCTGAACGAAGAGCTCATGCTCCTCTACTCCACACTCTTACACAACAGTACAACCTCGTAAATAAAATAATTATAAAAATAAATACAATCACAAAATAAGAAGAAAAGACCAAAAGGATAACGATTATCGTCCTCGGCTCCCAGCGTGACTCGAACAGTCGATTGGTTTTTCAGACTTCTTCTTTCGCGGAGAACATTCCTGAAATTTCGAGTTTTCCGTTCTTTGTTTTGTTTTTGTTCCACTTTGCAGTTTGGTACTCGACACGCAGTACTCTGGAGGGCAGAAGACTGTGCATTCAAATGTGGGCAGAGCTGGGGCTGACGGTAGCATCGATTCCGCTTGTACTTTTGGGAGCAGTCTACTATTTTCAGGACCGAATTCTGTATCTTCCCCAGTTTCCACCGGGTTCCAGAGGTGTGCCGACAGTGACTCCGTTTGCAATAGCATCCTTGTATGAGGATGTGCACTTGACGACGGCAGATGGAGTCAGTCTTCACGGATGGCTAATGCCCAAGCCAAACTCACCCTTCGTGCTCGTGTACTTCCACGGCAACGCAGGAAACATTGCAAATCGACTGGTGATATTCCGCGAAATGCTGCAAGAAATTGGCTGCTCCGTTCTTGCAATTGATTATCGAGGATATGGAGCGTCGGATGGCGTCCCCAATGAAAAGGGGCTTCGGGAAGATGGACTTGCTGTCATGCAGTATCTGCAGTCTCATTCCGTCACGAAACACCAAGGAATCGTGCTTTACGGACAGTCTCTTGGAGGCGGGGTGGCGTCGTTCCTTGCAGATACCTATCGAAGCGATTCTGTGCTAAAGGGTGTTATCTTGGAAAATACATTCTTGTCGATTCCAAAAATGGTCGGGGTTGTGTTTCCGTTGCTGAAGCCGGTTTCGTGGTTGGCCACAAACGTGTGGGACAACGAAAAACATGTCTCCTCGTTCACAGAGGACACAGCGGGGTTCAGCATGCTGTTCCTTGCTGGCGAGAAAGATGAGATAGTGCCGCATGACCAGATGAAGAAGCTGTACAGAGCTTGTGCGCTTTCAGAAGAAAATGGAAGAAAAACATGGGTATCGTTTCCTCGTGGAACACACAACGAAACGTGTTTGCTTCCAGGGTTCTATTCCAAGATTGCAGCATGGCTGAAGACGCTTGCGCAGTCCCATTCTCAGGCAACTTTCCCCCCCGCTGGTTCATCGACCATCGGAAGACGCAATGTGCATGGCGAGGGTGTTGTTTCTGGAAACGTGGACGTTGATTGATCGCTTGTGTCATGTATCTTTGTTGATGTATATTCATTTTTCAATAAAGAAAAGAACTGCATGTACAATGCGCAATGGGCAACGGGCACAAAGAAGAGCAGGCTACGCCGTTGGGGAGCACGAAGGAGCACGCTTGGCATGCAGATCATCTTTTTTTTATTAATTATTACTCGGCATGCGAATGACCGTTCGCGACGATTGTCTCTGGAATACGGGGCTCAGACGGTTGGTGATTCCGGGGCTGCAACAAGTGCTGGTACCTTGTCTTCAGCTCATAGTGCTCCACCTGTGCCTTGACAAAACCGCCAACACAAAGAGCAGCCATGACGATGGTCGTGCTCAGCGCTAGCGCCATGACAGCAATGAACATGATTCTGACTGATGGATCTTGCTCCTGATCGCTGTCATCATCACCGGAATTGCTTGATGTGGCACCAAACGTTTCGATTTTTTTGTGCATTCGGTTGTCAATCTCGTCAAGTTCTGGATGAGTTGCAGGGTGGCCCATTGTTTGTTGTCGAAAATATTCCAGTATCGCAGACAGCCACATTCCGCCCGTTTCCTGGAGCTTGATCGACACACTGTTGGTAGTTTCTGTCGCATAGTACCGAAAGCTTCTTCGTAGATCGGGTGCCATCATCACCCCCATCACCGCAATGATCACAAGAAACAACACAATCGACCGCTGCCGAATCTGCTTGCTGTGCGTTCGCACATACACCCGATGGTACTCCTCGGGATGCCGATGCGGAATAGAACTAAACATTTATACTTACCTTAGCAGCCGTGCTTTCTAACTCCCTTTTTTTGTTTTGTTGTTGATGCATTCCACCTTCAAACACTCGGGGTGAAGTAAGACGTTTCCTTAAAAGCCGCCCCCCTCTTCTCATATGTTTCGTGATACAAAAAAAAAATATGTACTCCGTATATAAAACCGCAATGAAAACATACAACCATAGGACAAAACACACTTCCACCTCGACGCACTTGACTTCCTCTGCGTCACGTGCAGAAGTCCCCCCAAACGTGCACACCGTCTGGCCCACCGCTCACTGTACGGTTGTGCATCGCTTGATTCTGAGGAGGGGTTTTTGGCGCCTCTTTCGCCGACTTTTTGCAGATCAGGTGCTCGCAGAAGAATATCGTTTCTGGACTGGAGACGCAGAAAAACAGACAAAGACAGAGAGGGAAAGAGGGATGAGAAAAGTGTCAGGGGATGAATCACAGACGAGCGCAAGAAGGTTGTTGTTGGATGACGCAGACTCTCTGGCGTTCCTGTACAGAACGTGTCCGGACCTATTCGAGTATCATGTGTTTCTGTTCAGCGATGTTGTTTATTCGTATGATCCATCGGCGCCGCGGTTGCGACGAGATGAGAACCTCCGGGTGCTTTTGGATGGAAGACATGTTCTTGTAATGCATCCTCCATCCGAGGATTACGACGCTCCGTTTCTGACGTTCTTTGGAACCAGTTCTGTGATCGACAGCTACAAGTATTGGACAGCACGAGCCACGGCATATCCGGGATTGAATACGCAGTCATCCGAGCTTTTTGCTTCGCTGTCTTTCCAAGCTGGGCGATGTGGGTACTGGAATATCGATAAGCTGATGGAGCCTCCGTCGAAAGCAGTCTCAAATTCGTTCGTGCGGTTTGCGAGAGTCCAGTCTGCGTTCATTCTGCGGGAATTTCTGCATTACTTCAGAGGGCTCGATTTCAATGCTCGAGACGCATTCTTCAAATTCTCGGAGCGGCTTCCCGCACAAGAAATCAAGCAGTTTGATTTTCAAGATTTGGTAGAACGGACAAGGAAAAACGATCTTGCTCCAACTCCACCACTTATGGTTTCCGATGCAATCGTCACCGAAGTCGCCAGGCAGGAAGCTCATCGGCAGCAGCTGGATCAGCTGGATCAGCTGGCGAAGGATCAGCAACAGAACGGAATTGCAAACACAAGCCATCCCGTACCACCACCCGCGGATGCTGCCGTCTTGTCTGCACAGCTGTCGCCTCAAACGTCGCCCCAACGGTCGCCTCGCCGATCTCCTCCGCAGGCACGACCTGTGAATTTCATTGAAGCACGTTCTAGTCTTGTCAGTGCACCGTCACTGAGGCGGTTGGTTGCGGCGCCATTGGGGTCGTCCGCTGTTTCTCAGACACGGATTCAGGAAGTAGAGGCAATTCACGGAGCGCTGCAGGTTTTGATCGCGTATGATGAGAACGATCACATGTTGCCGTGGTACGTGGATCCGTTGGGCGAACAGCCTCCTTCACCCTCACGGAAACAGAAGCTGTTCGAAGTTTTTGCAACTTGTGGACTTCTGGACATTCTATGGAGATGCGAAAACTTTCAGTCCTTTTTCGACCTATTGTCAAGATATCTCGAATTGCGAGATTTGGACATGTTAGTCGGGTATCTTACGTCTTGCAAAAACGGTCTTGTTTTTCCTTGGCACTTTAACCATCTAATGTCTGCTATCGTCGCGAAAGCGCTGCTTTGCAAATACGATCGCAAGGTGGAGCGGGGCAAGCGCCCTGCGATGGATAAGGATGTGCCACGTTTGCACCCCTTTGTATCCCAGAATTGGCGGTTCCTTGTGCTTTCCAAGTTCAAATTTGCCGAGTTGTGCCTCCTGACGGAAAAGGGAGCAGAGGCAGCAAAGTTGTTGGCCGACAAGGATGTTCAGGTTGTCTCCTTCCATGTTCGCAAGCTTTTGAAGCAATTGTCCAGCTCTTTCCGCAGCGTTATGAAGTCCGCTTCAAAATTGCCCATTGTACATATGGTGGATCAAGCCCAGACGTGTTATCGCGGCGTTATTCCAGTGTTCTGTTTTGATGTGGAGGGATTCAAGGAGTACGTGAATGCAACGCGGACATGGATCCTCGTATCTGCTTTTGCTCATGGATTCAGCTGTGGGACACAAGCCACTCGGTGCGCAGAGCAGCTGATTGTTGATGGTGTCCTGTTCGAACCGGATCCATCGGCGGATGATGAGCCACCCGCAAAGCTCCGTCGATCATCATCTGCCGACGAGGGCAGTGATGCCAAGATTTTATCCAGACCATCGATTCCTTTTCCGCTTCTCAATAGCGATGATCATGGGTATGTCCACATGTGCATTTGGAAGAACGTTTCAAGCCTCCAGATGGAGGCGCAAGCCAACTGGGAGTCGTTTTTCAGCTCGCATTCACGATCATCATTGAATCTTCTTCCCTACACGTATCTCGTCTTTGTCCCAGCCTCCAAGGCATTTCGAAAGTCTCTGAAAAATCTGCTTCCAGAATCCCTTCTTCTAATCTGCGCAGATTATGAAGAAAACGTGGCCGCTGGGGGACGAGAGTACCTTGAGCTTCGTGAATGTGTGGTTGCGATGCAGTATCCATTTGCCAAGAAGGCGACAGTGGATCTGACGGACGAAGCGAACGGCAATGATTCTCGAATTGCAGATATTCAGGCCTTTGCGCAATCCACACAAAGTCGTAGTCGTCCTACTGTTCTTCGTGTCATGATGTTGTTCCGCCTTGGAGGGCTACGAATCGCTCCGACGTGCATCCCGTCTCTGAAGGACTGTGTGAACAAGCTCAATCCGTACGTGATGCCTTCTCTTCGCCGGAGCCTTCGCGACATTGCTGTTTCGCTTTTGGGGATCGATGACGATCAAGAACGCGAGCGCATGCTGAAAGAGTACTGCGAGGGCATATTTACTGTAGAGGATTCGTAAGAATTACCACTGTTATTAAGGGGATTTTTGTTAATTTAAAGTTTACAGCCAACCGCAGTGATGTGAGATGATGCTTTTTTTGGTTAGAAAGCCGCCTATTTTGGAATGAACTGCCGCTACGGTTGGCGAAAATAAAAAAGTTGGCGCGCACACCGTTTGGACGAAGGATTTCTGTGTGCTGAATGGTTTACGAAATAAAAAACGATCTCCAGATGAAACTGCAAACAATCTTAAAACACGCCTACTTATGAAGCGCACGGAAAACTTGGAAATGGAAAGCCAGGACCCTACATCACTGAGAGAAAACGACAGCGGGGCCGCAGCAGGGCCGACCACGAACATTGCAAGACAGGAAATAGCTCCTTCGAATCATGATTCCATATTTTGACTACAGCGTGCAGGAATGCATGCCGTGATCCTACGTGGCACCTTCGAAAAAATCTGCAAGAAAACATCAAATGAAAACACTTTTCGAGTGCGTTCATTCGCGTGAGCGGTGTTGTGCCCGGATTTATTCAACAGTACAGCTGCCCCAGCTGCGGCAGTTCATTCCAGAAAAGACGTCTTTCTAACCAAAAAAAACATCATCTCACATCACTGCAGTTGGTTGTAATTAACTAAAAAGAAAATATTCGTACTTGCTTGAATCTTGCACTGGCTGGACATGCGGGCGAGGTTACAGGCTTTTTTACAGCTTCCAGGCGCTTCGGACCATTTCCTCAAAGTAGTCATCCGTATCGATCGAAGCACTGATGTCTGCATAGTAGTCAAGCCACTCGTCCTGCGAGATCTTCCCATCCTTGTTCCCCTTGGTTCCTTCAAAGGTCTGGAGGAATCCATCAAGGACCTGCCTTTCGGTGAGTTCTCCAGCACGAACCTTCGGATGGTTCTTCGCATTGTACACTCCGGAAATGTCATTAAACGAGATTTCTCCAGAACCATCCTTGTCAAACTTTGCAAAAGCAAGCAATGCAACCTTTTTGCGCGCTTCATTCAAGTCTCCACGCACTGCCCGAAGGAACTCATCGAGATTGAGAGTTCCAGACCCATCGCGGTCAAACGAGCTAATTAGCGTCGCAGCCTCTGCTTTCGACACCTTCACTCCATAGTCAGAAAGCCCGCTCGAAATCTCCTCTGCATCAAGCTGATCATTTTGTTTAGTATTCAAGCTTACATCAAAATCCATCTCAAAAGAAATATTCAAAAAACAACAACAACAAACAAACAAAAAAAAAAACACATTCAAACACACCAAGAAAATGCGGGAGGATGAAAGAGAGAACGGAAGAAACGTACTTGGCGGTTTCGATTGTTGTCGAGATTACGAAGAACCGAGGCAAGTCCGCGCTGGGACATGCTTCCGCGGGACTTCAAGCCACTGCGAATACGGTCAAGGATAGCTTCTGCCATCTGTGAAAATAATAATAATAATAACGAATCAGCTCGATCTCTCGATAAGGAAGGAAGAAAGAAGAAAAGAAACGGCAAACTGAAAGTAAATCCAAGAGAAGAAAACTGCTCCTTAGACATGTCATGGGTCTCAGGTTTGGGGAGACCCAAGTGGGTCTGGGTCTTTGGAATGGCCTTGTCGGGTCAGACGCCGGGTCTGCGGCGAAATGTGATTACGACAGCTACAGTATATAGCAAAAGTCTTCTGTCGGTAAGACGTTGTTTGACGGCTCGGTTGCGTGTCACGCAGTGAAAACCAGAATATTTGTTTATTTTCTTGGAGAAGTGATTTTGCTCTTCTTATGGGTTAAAAGGAGGGCATCAGATTCCATTCTGATCGTCGTTGGTGCTGGCTTTGCACATCGAGACAGTCGAATCGTCTGTTTTGTCATTCAAAAATTGTGAGTCATCATTCTCATGATGGCCACCTTCGGTCACCCATTCGCGCACGAGTCGCCTTCGTGGCAGAGCGCGGTGCACCGACGGTTGTTCTTGATGCATGGACAGTGTGAGCTGGAGCATTTCTTTTTCGCTCTCCTACAGTTACAGAAGCGCGGTCCGTCGTTTGACAATATTGGCTCGATACCCGTTGAATGCTTCATCCCAGCTTCGGAGACGGATATCGTTTCCACTGTCTCTTGGCTTTGGTATTTTTGGAACATGGCTCGGAGTTGCGCATCTTGGTTTGTTGTTCCTTTGGGAGCAAGTGCCACGAGAGCAGAAGACTTCATCGCGGGCTCAACTAGCTTTCCTTCAAAGAGGACCTTGTATGAATCCATCGGCTTTCCTGTTCTTCGGTTGCGCATCCGCTCTGCGACAACTCCAGGCTGTCTCACTGTCTTCGAAAGCAGATCATGATCGCGACACGGTACTGTGGATGAGCTTGGTGCACAGCGCTCAGTCATGTTGAGTAGGTGTCGGATCGAAAGCAAGAAGAAATTGCAAAGGACCAATTGTTGACTTCTTTTCGCAAGCATCGCATTCAAAGGTGAATGTGATGTTGACAGTGGAAAACCCGGGACCTCCCTAGCCCTGGTCTATCACCGCCGCCATCGAGGATTGCAGCAGACACGTCGTAGAAATCCAAATTCTGTCTACCCAATCTCTGAAAACACATCAGGACAGGAACAGAAGTAAAAAGAAAACGGCAAGTGCAAAACACCACAGCAGCAAACGGGTCCGCAAGACAATTGCCTGGATGTGGAGATGACGGTTTCATTGCACAAGTGCTTCTGGCTGCACAGTTTCTCGATATGGGTAGAGCGGGAACGGAATCAGTGCTGCTGGACATCAGCGAGCTCGTTTCTGTGCTCTGAGCACAACGGCTGCGCAAAACGGAAGACTTGTGCAGAATCAGCAGGATGCCTGCCAAGCGTGTATCCAATGCACAATCTTGCTTCTGAGAGCAGTCCGTCGATGCAGGCGCATGCCGATGCACTAAATACATGAACAGCACAGAGAAAAACAGAAATGAATGATGGTTTTATGACCTAATTAATCAAAAAACACAACTCTGCAGGGAGGCAGCCAAAAGCGACGATTTTTGAGATACAAAGAGATATTGTTGTGGACGATGCATATACTCGAAATCGCATCTTGGTATTGAGTTGGAACAGAGACATAACAGAAATGCGCAGCCATGCGAATCGACTTTGGACGGCTCAAACAAACGTGCTCGTGTCGGCCAGTATTGACCGTGTCTGTTTCTTCTGTATACTTCCGTATGCATGACAATGACGTGTTATTATTCAGCGGTTGAATTTTTGGATTCTTGACTTCAGAGAGGTCATTCAGAAGTCAGAAGTCAGAACTTTCTTTGGTCCAAATGCAACGTGCTGCTGACGGATCACGGATCACGGAAGATGACATGCAAACTACAGAAGTCGATGAATTGCATTCGATTTACCAGTATCACGACTCAGGAAGACTTCAAGCCGTGCGCAATGATGACGGATACATCATCAAATCGGCGAGAGGTCTTGTTAAAGTTCCGTTCGCAGAGAAAATGTGCAAAAGTTTCGAGCAGACCGACGCGTTCTTCCGGGGTCCTCTTTGCAAGCTGGAACAGTCCATGGTCCTTTGATTTGTTGAGAACGTACATGTTCTCTTGATCAACACTGTGCTTGGAGGTTTTTTCGATGGATGGGAGATATGCCCATAATCCGTCTGAAGCAATGACCATCAGAAACTCACGAATTTCCCGGCCCCGTCGCAGAGATCGAAGCTCGTTCTTCGGCAACTTTGCAAGCATCTCGAGCAACACACGATCCTCTTCTTTGATTTCTGTTTGTGCAGACTGAGTGGGTGCTTCATCCACCACTTCAACGGCGTCACTCTCTGGTGGGCCAGACTCCCTGCACAGAGCTTCCTCGGATGCATCGGCAGCTTCAACCGCACTCGAGGCAGAAACGGTCGAGGAAGCAGAAGAGGACGGGGAGAAGGAAGGTGAGTCATGCCGGATGTCCGTGTGGAGCAAGTCCAAGTCTCCAGAACCGTCTGTTTTGGAGGGGGTCTCGGCATCCTCAGCAGCGCACGATATGCCCTCCGTCCCAACGGATAGTGACGGTGGAGTCTGAAGTTTGGAAAAGAGCATTTCTGCAGCAGCGGAATCTGCAGTGTACGACTTGTCACCGAATACCCGGGCTTCTCCGCAACGAAGGACGCCCACTACACCAATATCCGGCTCAGCCAGCATCATCCTTCTGTTCGGAAGGAGCTTAAACAGGAAATCACCGAATGAGCGAGCAACGGAAAGACGTTTGGTAGGATCCAAGTGCAGACTCTCTGCAGCCTGACGATACTCGCTGTCGGAGCTCTTGACCGAAATCCCGCAGTCCCGGAACGCAAAACGCTCATGCGTCTCCAGCGTCGCGCGTTCCGCAAAAGGAACGTCCAAGATGCGGTCATTATGCGCAAGCAAGACGTCCTCGTACTCCTTGGGCTTCAGTGACTTTTTTGTGCCCGTAGAATGCGTCACAAACTGTCCATTCGCCCAGAAAGCATTTTCGAAACAGTCTGCCCGACCCCAGTAGTGATCATGAGTTGCATGGACCACCTCGGCGTCCGTCAGGACCACCAAACGAGAATCGCCAACATGCAGTGTTAGAATAAGCGAACCGACGACGAGGGCCATGCAAAACGTCGAACCGTCGTCCTGCAAGTGAGGCTTTCCTTGACGCATGAACAACTTCCGCGAGCCAAACGACATGTGGGTCAGCATGCCGCTTCCACCTGGATTTCCATTGAGACTCACGACGGACGCTTCTTCCGACACGCCCAGATCCGAAGACACTGGAGTGCTAGATGCGTTGCCATTTCCGCCGTTCCCGCAACGAAGACTCTCGCAGATTCTTCTGGTTTCGGAAATATAGTCGTTGTCAACCGTCTCAAGCGCGGCACATATCCTGCTTTTGACAGCCTCTGTTGCTTTTTCGCAGGCTTGGGCGAGTTCTTCGGTGGCCAACCCTTCCTTTGAAGATCCACAGTCCATTAAAAGATAATCGCACGGATGCTGCAGCACATCTTGCTGAATAATGCCGGGGATGCGTCGCATTATGAAGTCTGCGCACGTTGAACCACCATGGCCATCGGCGACCGCAAGAATCGTTCCTACAGCCCCAGGTCCCTCTGAACTGTCCCATAAAATCTTTGCTACTGCCATCCTGTCTTCCATTGACTGCTTTTTCCGAGTGTCGCTGATCTGCCGAGTTCCGTCCACGTCATACCCAACCTTGTTCTTTGATGCTGCTGAAATGCGCAGAGATTCATGACGCTTCACAAGCTGTCGAAGTGCAGAAAAGTCCGACAGATCGGATATGTTCTCAGCACTCGATACGTCCTCACTGCTGCCAAATCCAGAGGCCACCTCAGCCCATTCCAATGCCGACACCGCAATCGATCTCTCCGCATCCAAAAATCCAAACTCACTAGGAAGCTCGCCGTCCAGAATAGCAGTCAGTCGTCCGAACTTTTCAAGAGAGATTGCGACAGCATCAGCACCACCGACACCATCATTATTATCACCATCATCATTGGCCTCATCTTCATCAAACTTAGCAGTGTCTATTGTTCGTTTCCGGGAGGCCTTCTTGGCGTTCCTCAAAGCAGCTTTTCTTTTAGGAACCGATTTTTTCGATTTGCTAGCCGCTTTGGAAGCAGCTGGCAAGCTCAATGAAAATTCCAAATTCCAGTCCGCGTGCCACGCATTGCCGATCTCATTTCGTCTCCTCTTGCTCTTGCGACTGACCTCTGACCGATTCCATACATTTGTCAGCAGATACGTCATGTAAACAGGACTTTGTGCCACAATCGCCGCTACATCTCTGGCCTTCATTGCTGATTTTGCGATTCGTTTCTTGCAACCGGAAACAATGGAAACGCTTCTTGCAGCTCCAGATCCAACCGCCGAAAACAGATCTCGGAGAGAAACATACTCCAGAGACTCTTCATCTTGATCTCTTTCACTTGCTCCTTTCTCTTGGTTTTGTTGTTGTCGTCGCCGCGGAAGGACATGTGCAAGAGCGATGAAAAAAACATTTTCCAAAACCGAAATGTTGGATACTGGAATGTCCCAGGACATCATCCAATCATGAATCGACGCAAACACGGTATTCGAATCCAGATCCACAACCAATGGTGCGCCGCTCTCAAAGTGATAGAAACACATCGATATCGGTCGGTACGTATGAGCCAGATCAGACGGCAATAGCACAGTCGACAACGACTGGTAGTACGCCGCCGCCGAAGAAGAAGAAGATGATGATGAGAGTTTTGAAGCCGGCTTGCGCTTTGGAAGAATTCGCGGAATTCGAGGCCCAAAAAGCAGCATTTGGGTAGAAAACAGCTCGTGAAAATGGATCGAGAGGCACTGCAGGATCGGGGGCCGAGCGTACGTGGCTGATTTCGAAGCCCTTTGGTTCGACTTCATTCTTTCTTCTGTGGAGCGTTGTGCGGAGGGTGAGGCAGACGACACCAATGAGCTTAAAGCCTTGTAAAGAAGACGAAAACCAAAAAGCAAAAAGACAAAACACGAATGAATTTCATTATATAAGCATTTTTGGGTTTTCGTGCAAAAAAGAAATCGTCCAACTACAGCCGTTGATACTTGCAGTTTCCAAGTCATCCTACGACAGAACGATGATTATGGTTTTGCCCCTGGACAATTGAGTCGTAGGATCGATAGTCATGCAGCATTGCAATAGTATTGATGCAGTGTATCACGGGCAGATAAAAGAGTTCATATATATATATATATATAATGTATGTGTGTGTGTGTGAATAAATGAGAGTGAGGATTTACACAGCTTTTCCTGGATGAAACTTGGAGAGAAATGCAAGCGTCAAGAGATGGGAAAAATCTGAGAAGAAAACATCATGGTCTAGCTCCCCGTCTGGATTCTTATAGACATTAAAAGTACAAAAGACCCTTAAAGAGAGCGTCCTTATCAAGAAAAGGAAAAGGAGAAAAAGAAAACAAAAGAAATACTAACAGAAGAAGTAAGCGAAAAGCGAAAAAATGAGGGAAATAAGCGAAATGGAGACACTTTGGAAGATTGCACGTTTGTCCTTGCAACTTTAAGTAATTCACCCCCCCGTTTTTTTATTTAATATTTTTTTACAGGCGGGAAAGCAGTCGGACAAGGCAGCGAGTGCCAGACGTGCGAAGGAACATAGCAAACGAGGAAGAGGAAGGGCCGAAGAGGGAGATTAGGCAATTTACAAGGTGAAAGGGTTGTTGTTGTTGTTGTTGTTGTTGTGAGAAAGAAGACGCAGGAGAAGAAGAAGGAGGAATGCAAGAGTAGGAAATTTTAGACTGTGCAGCTGGGTGATGATGGATTCTGGGATGGCTTGGAAGGACCTATTTCGGAGGGGCCGCTCCAGAGACGGCTCGATCTGCGAGATAATCCGGCTGTGCAAGATGAATTCCACGTTCTGCAAGTGGAATGGAGAGATCGCCCGGCGTCAGGACAACCGCCGCTTCCTTTTTCGACGTTCTCTTGTCTCGGTTCCGCGCATTCTGGATCGCCTCGTTGGAGATTTCAGAAATGTACTTTCGCGCCGCGAGTGCAATCAGCTTACGCACTACAGGATCCTCCGTCTCAAATCCAGCTTCCGCAAGCAAGTCGCACAGTACACCATCCGGAAGCTCGGGCTGGTACTCTTGAAGCTCCTTCAAAAGTTCCACAAGCGCACTCTTTTCCTTTTCCGCAGCTGCTGCCATCCCCTGTGTTTGTGTTTGTGTGTGTGCGTGTGTGGGCGGAGAGTCCTTGTTAGTAGCCGGGCGGAAATGCAGTGCAATTGGAAAGCATCAGCAAACATTTGCATATACTGCATTTGACAAGAGCAAAACATACTTGTTTACTATCGGGCGTTTTGTTTGCTACAACAGTTGGTGGGAGCTGGTGTTTTCAGAAACGTCAGAATTCCAACGAGAATGCGTCGTTTGCGTTTCGCTGTCGAAACAGGAATGCATACATAAAGAAAGGAGAGAGAACAGTGATAGTGATAAGAAAGAGTTCTGAGAAGAGAGGGTGGGGAATGTCGAGTATCAAGAGGTTTCATGAGAGGATTCAGGAGGAGAGCGATTGTCATGCGCTGCACGGCGATCGGGCAGATATACGGTCTTTTCTGGTTCAGAGTGAGGAAGCCTTGAGCGTTGTGTCGCCGTCTGCGGAGCCCGAACAGGAAGAAGAAGAAGAAGTTGACGTGTGCCGACTGCGAATGATGTGCTGTGCTTGGGTGAGGCTGACGGAATCCTCGGGGCAGCTGCATGCATCAGTAGAAGACTGTTCCAGCGCACTGCAGAGATGGGAGGCACAGCTATTTTCGGTGCATCTGGCTCGGAACGGCGGACATCGATGGATCTGTCTTCAAGCAAAACACAGCTCGCCGGCTTATGTAGCAGCCGGGCCATCAGAAAGAAAGAGGAGACGTCTTCCACACATGACGGACTTTGCACTCTTGCTGAAGAATGTACTGGCTTGCGTGCTCGTTCCTCCGTTCCCGTATATTGCACCGGTTTCAAAAAAGGACCAAGCAGACGTTTTTGCTGTGCTCACCCAAGGACCGTGTGCGACTGAAGTTGTGATTCCGGCACACTGGGCAGCGAACCATCGGCATTCAGTCACTCGACTTCGAAGTCAAATACCAAGTAAGCCAGCTCTGGATTCCGACGCCGACTTCACCGCAAACCGCACCGACAGTTCCACAAAACGAGACGAGTCTTCAGCAGAAGTTTCTGTTCGACAATCACAGTCCGTGCAGCAGCATCGACTGGTCGAGAATCTTGTGTCCTGCATCTCGAGCGCTTCCAAAGAACAAAAGACCAAGCTACGAGAAGCGCTGCTTGACGGCGGCGATATACCGAGCGAGAAATTAGTCTCAGCAGGCGGACAATCCGTGCTGCAGCAGCAGCAGCAGCAGCAGCAGGACAATGCGGAAACGTCTGTTGCAGCGTCTTCCAACAGCCGAGAAGGCCCTGTCGCGAAGACCATGATTGCTGCTATGGAGAATCCGAGCAGCGGAAATATGTGTCCGTGCTTCCGAGTATGGCTGTCCTCCATTGATGCTGCGCATCTTCCACCTGTCCTGGCGGTTGTTGAAGACCCTTGTGCAAAGGAGTATGGATGGGTGGTTCGAAAGAACCTGCTTCCTCTCTCACTGCATCCACTCTCCTATCCGCACATTGTTGCCCGACTGTGCGAAGCATTCAGTTCTTCTTTTTTACCGTTTTCCAGCGAATGCAGTTCCACTCAACCGCACACCCAGCAGCAGAAGCAGCAGCAACAACAACAGCAGCACCCACGCAGAGTCGAAGAACCACTTTGCGAGTTTGAGCAAGAAATCATGAAAGACTTGGAAGAGAGCTTTATGCAATCGACATGGACGGCACCGTCCGTTGCAAATGCATACGGAAAGTTGGTTATGAAGCGTGTCGAAGAAATACGCAAATCCGATCTGCTTGCACTGTCGATCTCCATGGACCCTACCGTGCTGAACGGAGCAGGCATGCTGAAGCCGTCCAGGGCTCTCCAGATCCGAGATGCATGGGAATGGGTCAATCACAAAGCACAGCTGGATCAGGCTTTCAGACCTTTACGGAACGCAATGTTGGAAGCAGAAAGACGTCCCGAAGAAACCGACGCAGCCAGCACGCATCAGTCAACACACCAGAAGAACCTTACTGTGCAGACTGCCTCTCGCCAAAACACGAATCATTATTGATCATCATCGGCTATGCTGTCACCGAAGACAGATCCAAAGCCGCATGTGTTTTGTTTTTTTGTTTTTTGGGGGCGAGTACCAACTCTTCAATGCAGATTGCTTTGCATCAAAGGGGTCGTCGCAACCACGATTTTCTTGGTTCTCGGCATCGTCCGGCATGGCCGGTGCGAGTTTGTCGGGAAGATCCCTCTATGGAGCCATGAGATGCTTTGTCTTTGTCTTTGATGAGGTGGTGCTGCTTGAGGGTTCGATTATAGAAAACCAACATGTTGTTTGTCTGATTGATGCACAAAACGGTCAAACCGTCGACGATCCGCCATCAGAGCTGTTGTAATAAATTAAGAAGAAGGCTCGAGACTTGAGACTTGAGGCACCTTTTCAAGTGCTCTGCCTGAAAAAAACTGTTGTAGCAAAAAAAAGGCATTCAAGAACAAGAGGGATTTTCTTCCTATTCCGCAGAACAATGCAGTACAGAATTGCGTACTGCTGATTTGGTGAGTTACGGTGCTACTATGAGAATGCGCCCCTTCTTTGCGGTTCGGCGGGTATTGCAGAAATGGGCATGTTCGAGGATGTGCGAGGTATTGCACTCGGTGCGTCGAACGCAAACGACATGTTTGAGCGCTACCGAGTTCTCTCTGCATCGACGTTCCAGCCAGATCCTCTACGGTCGGTCGAAACGCAGCACACTCGGTGTGTGTCGTGGATGGACCTCGACCGCGTGGAACAGCGGTACATGCTCGTGAGCAGTCTCGATAGGCACGTTCAGATATACGACACGTACTTTACAACCGAAGATCTGCAGAATAATCTGGTGTTTGCTTCTTCTGAGCAGCGAAAATCACATGTTCCGATTGCAGTTGCTTTTCCAAACAGCTTTTCATCCGGCATCTCGAGTTGTGCATGGCTCCCGTTTGACACTGGCATATTTTTGACTTCCTTGTTTGACGGAAACGTGTTAGTGTTCGATACAAATCGCTTGGAGTGCGTGATGAAGTTCAGTCTGAACAACAACAGCAGCAACAGCAAAAACAGCGGCGCGTCATCGTCGAAACGGACGCATGCGTATCACGTCTCTTTGAGCCACCACTCCGCTGCGAGACCGTTAGCGGCAATTTCTGTTGCAGGAACGGAGCCGTCTGTGCGAATCTGCGATTTGAATTCTGGCGCAGTGACTCATACTTTAACGGGGCATACGGATGATGTATACATCACACAGTGGCATCCTGGCCGGGAATACGTGCTCGTTTCCTCGGGTCAAGACGGGACGGTTCGGTGGTGGGACATTCGAAGAGCAGGGTACATCCATGCGTTTGATGCAGAAGACACCGTGGCCACAGGTGAACTTGTGTCGTCTGCTGCGCCGCCGACAAAGCGCCCCCGGCTGATCAACTACCGAGCCCCAAGGGCCCATGAAGGTCGTGTGAATGCGTTGAAGTTCACACCCGACGGACGATATCTCCTGACGTCCGGGTCCGACAAGCATGTGCGGCTATGGTCCACTTCAAACTTTAAAAACCAGCTCGTTTCCTATCCTGGAATTCAGAACGACACAAAGCAGGTCGTCGAAATCGCGATGAATCCAGAAGGAACCGTCTTCTTCCATCCCAACTCCGATAGGAGAAAGAGAATTGTTGCATACGGGGTGCGCTCGGGTACACGAGTGTACACACAGGGACTCGTGGGGCACTATGGGACACCAACGTGCTGCGTGTACCATCCATTGTTCGACTCGCTATGGTCTGCATCGACGTCCGATGAGATCTTGGTGTGGAACTCTCCGTTTTTCAAGACCGGGTCCGTCTGTGATGCGCCCGTGCCGCCTGCTCCATCTGCTTCTTCTTCTTTTGTGGGCCCTTCAGTTGTTCCAGCGGTTGCTGCAGAGCAAGATGCATGGTCCGATGACGAGACGTGAAGCGGTGATATCGTGCACTGAACCCTCCCCCCCCAAAAAAAAAAGACAGTCTCCTTTCCGTGCGTACTGTTATCATTGCTGGATCTGATTTCCACACCACTCCCCCCAGAGACCAACGATGCTGGCACTCTGCGTGAGCGTCGGGTCCTGCGTCCCGTGCATGGGGAAAATGGTGGCTCGTTAATTTTGGAGATTTCCCGCATTCGCATCTCTTCGGATTCGCTTTGCACGTTGCAACGCCAGCTTGAGGCCGGCTTCATGATTTTTCATATAGTCAACAATACCTCCAAACGTGATTCTGGTGTGCGGATGGTCGATTTCGCAGCATTGTTGAATAAGATTCCAAAGATCCGGATGCAAGATGTTTTCGTTCTCATGCAACCGCATTGGAAGAAAGTCATTTTTGAGAACAGGGTCTTTGAGCATTCTCAACACGTTCGCTGGATTGACGCAATGATTGCGCTCATTGCAGTTTGTGGAGAATTTCGTAAAGCAGTTTCGGATTTGGGCGAGCATGGAGCCAAATGCAAACACATCCGCCGCATACAGATTGACATACTGTAATTCGTCTCCGAGGTAGACCACGAGCGGATCAAGTGCACGAAGGTGTCCTGCGACTGGAATTCCGAGGCATTTTTCACCTTCCCACAAACTCTTCTCTTGCGGCAGCTTGTACTGGTTTCTACAGATGATCCAGTCTGCGCACTGCGCATTTTTGTCAAGAAAGTCTCGCACATGCACAGCATGCGAGGTAAACTGTGAATTCCCAAAATCGATGAGCTTGACGATCATCTCTCGGTTGATCGTGTACTCCACGATGATGTTGCAGAGATCGAGATCACGATGCACAATACCGGCCTTGTGCAGCCTATCCATCTGAATTGCAACCTCGAGCAGCACGTCATACATAGCGGTATGCGAAAACATGTTGGATGCACGTCCGTCGACCCTGTTGATGGGATTCAGAACGCAGTCAAGCGACAAGCCATCCTTTCGATCCACATCGCATTGCATTGCAACTCCATACGTATTGGAGCTCGAGGTGTCCGACTGTTCAGAAAATACAGCCACAATCTTGTCGATCGGTATCTCCGGAATGTATGTTTCGATGTACTTTCGAATAACGACCTCGGTCAGAAATGAACGGAACGACGATTTTGACGCTCGGCTCTTCAGCCGTTTGGACTCCTTCACAATGTGAAACACATCGTCTGGAGATTTCATCAGCGAGACGCGTCCATAGGAACCAACCCCAAGTTCCTTGACATGCAGAAAATTAGGTTTAATCGACGACACTACCGGAAGAGAAAGCTGAACCAACGTGCGAATGAACCCATCGGCATCGTCGTCACTCTCGCCCGCCAGAGCATCTTCCTTCAAGCCCAGATACTCTGGAATGACAGCATTCGAATCAGGAGCCATATGCATACCTGGATAAAGACGCAGCAAGAGTGAAAAACACCGCGTCGCAAAAGCGTCAGACATTGTTTTGGAAGACGTACACGTTGTAGACCGCAGAGAAAAAGCATAAATATATGTGTTGAGCATCGATAAGCTAGAGTATACATACAGAGAAAATGATGGTGATAAATGCTTCGTGTCCAATTTCGCAAACACGGTTCCACTATGTGTTAAAAAAAAGAAAAAGAAGGGGGATTCGAAAGAGGATGACCGGGTGAGTATTGTCTAATCCACACACGCACACTCGTCTTCGGTAGTTCGGTTTAAAAGGACGGAAACACAGGAAGAGAAGGGACATACCGTCTACTGGTGTAGAGAGTCGAGAGAAACCACAATGCTCGGTCAGTGACCGACGAGGAACGACTGCTGGAGGATAGTATGCCGGGAGCTTCACTTCTTTTCTCTCGACATTAGCTGGCCGTTTTACTCGTACTTCCTCCATCATTCTGTTGATTTTTTCTTCTTCTTCACACACTTCTTATGCTCAATGACATGAACGCGAGCAGGCATTTCAAGACAAGAGCGGAGGGGGAAAAAAATCAAGACAAACGAACAGAAGACAAAACACGAGAAAGATGGAGGAGGCCGTTCGCGCCAAAAATGAGAGTGGCCACTACGACTGCCTCGCTGTCTGTGGCTGCAGCAAAAGAGAGGTCAATTTGCTTCACATTTGGTGTCATTGCATCCTCGAACGTACAGCCTCCATGGATCGACCGACGAGAAACAAGCAAGTAAAATAGACATAAACCAGTGCTTGTTTCTGTCGTCTTTATTTTCTTCTGTTTCTTCTTCTCTGTCGTTTCACTGCCAAGAAAAGGAGGGTAGGAAAAAAACAAAAACAAAAAAAGAAAGAGCAACACAAGCACACCAGCATAGTACGTATGGCAACAGCATCGCAGAGACTTCACGAGGCGTTCGATGAAGCGCATCTTCCTCTAAAGGTAGCACACTCCACAGCGGAATTTTCTTCGCGTCGTGGTCAAATGAGCGCGACAAGCTCCTTCATGATGGATATTCGAAAAGAAAAGTCAAAGGGAAAAAACGAGTTTGCACAAAAGTTCGTGATTCATCCAGGGGGCGCGTCGATCGACATTGTGGATACGGATGCTGCGTTGCGTCAGCTGATCCTCAAGGTGAACGAAGGGGAGGAAGGAGTGCCATCCTTCATCACGTTTGAAACTCGACAGTGGAATTCGACTACCAGGAAGTTCATGACCCGAATGAACAAACAGGAAGTACAAGCATCGTCTCGCCGATTCTTGATTGGAATGGACGAACTGCATTGCTTCTTTGCGGAGCTTCCAAAGAATTCCCGCTGCGACACCATCAAGCATGCGCACGAAGCTCTCCGACCCAAGGAGCTCCGAAACACATCCGAGTACAAGCGTCAAGGAGAATGGTTCCTCGTTCCCGTGCACGATTCGCAGCTTCTTCAGAAACTGGAAACCATCGTCTCTTCGCACGCGAGGAGAGCTGAAGTCCTTTCCAGTTCCGTTAACACACGCGCACTCGACGGAGCAAATACTTCTACAAGTGCGTACTATCGGAATACGGGGCTTCGGGGAGGCGCTGGGAAGTGGCCTGGGAAGGGCCGACCGCACGTTTGTTCCGAAGTTCTGCATTGGAATCAAATGGAGTTCTGCCGCGGATCCTTGCAGCACCCTGATCATCGCACCCGAAGCCTCAGCAACTGGCATCGAGTGTTTCGAAACACCGAGGAGGCAACCGCAGATGTCAAGGGCCAGTCATGGGTTGACTAGTCAGCTCATCCCTCCCCTTCTCTCTCTCTCTCTCTCTCTCTCTCTCTCTCTCTCTCTCTCTCTCTCTCTCTCTCTCTCTCTCTCTCTCTCTCTCTCTCTCTCTCTCTCTCTTGCTCGCTCGCTCGCAACAAAGCAGAATTGCGGACGGACGATACCAAATCAAAGTGAATTAAGAGCAAAAAGAGAGAACCGAGAAATTGTGAGAAGTGAGGGAGATTTTCGTTTTTATTTAGTTCTAATCGGATGAGGGGAAAAACAGACGCTACGTTAGGGGGACTTTCAAGCATTTTGTCAAAGATGATGAAAACGAAATACAAAAACACAATAAGTTCTGTCCGCTTTCTTTGTCCAATTACAACTGCTGTACACTTCTCGCAGCAACAAGCTTCTTGTAGCTGCACTTGATGCTAGATTCTCTCTACAGATTTTTCCGCCTCCCTTTTTGGGATTAACGCTCATTTGCCCATTTGTGGTATTCCGACTCGATGTTTGGTGTTTTTAAATTATTGTTATTATTATTTTCCGGGGGAAAAACAACATATTCATGAATTTATGTTTTCTTTTTTTTTAAATTCACTTTAATTATCCATTAAAGGAGTAGACAGAAAAGGAGAAAAAAGGAGAGGAGGGAAAAAGAAAGGAAAGGAAAAACAGGTAGGAGTCGCGGAAGGAATTGAAAAGCGAAAAACAACAGGAGAATTTGGAGTGAATGGCTGAGGCGCGCGAAGAGCAATTTGTAGATCCCGAGGATGTCCCTGCCGAGTTCGATCGGTCGAGTTTCATGTCGTATGTGCGTCTATCCAAGGAAAAAGGTGCGCTGATTGGCGTTGCGTTTCTGGTTATCACTACAGTTATCATGGCAATCATTCTTTCCCAAACGTCACATGCATCGGGCTCTTCATCCTCAGATTCCAAAGTCAATGCCACTGCTGCTGCTCTACTAGACTTTTAATCATCAGCGTCATCAACATCTCCATGTCACTTCCTTTCCCCCCTTCCTCATTCAATCCCAGAGCGTTGCAATAAATGAACAACACAATGGACTTACAACGGCCAGCGACAATCCAAGGATTGAACACCGTGCTTGTTTTACTTCTTCATACAGTCACAAACGAACCTTGTTTAGATTGTTGTGTCTGCATCTGCGGCTGCTGTTGTTGGGCCATCATCATGGATCTGATTTTCTTGGCGAGAGCGCGCGCAAGGAACCTCTTGGTGGCATTGTCGCGGACGATTTTCAAGTGCTGTTCGACAGTGACGGCGCCTCGTTCGACGGCCTTGGACGCATAGTAGAGAAGATCATCATACGCAGCATCTTCTGCCAGGCAATCATAGTATTGCTGTGCCAAAAAATCCGCCGGCACAAATATTTGGTCGGGATCGACGGCCTCTCCGCGCGCCTCAAGACGCTCAATGTCCTCGGCAAGAACCCCGGACTCGGCCTCGTACGACCGGATGCGCGCTTCGGCAGCCGAGATCTCCGAGGCCAAATCAACTTGCAGTGTCGAAGCCGTGCGCGACCGCTGTCCAAGCGCCGATTCCTGGTCCCACAACGCACGCATCTCGGCACCCATCTGCGCTTGGAACTGTTGTAATACTACACGCACCTTCTGGTCTACAGACGCCGCGTACTGGGCATGCGCTGACTGCGCAGGGGGCTGTGCAGACACGACGGCAGCATGATTCACACTAGTGGAGGCAATAGCAGCAGCGGCGGCAGAGTTCCCCATGGTGTTGGCACGAGTGGCCGTTGGAGGATAGCCATACGACGTTGGTGGCTGCTGCTGTGGCTGTTGGATGGCGACGGTGGGTTTTGAATAGACGGGTGGTTCTTGGCTAAACGCACTGGCCATCACTGTCAGCAGCTCAAACATTGTCGATGATCCACCTTTCCACTATTCCCATTGCAACGATCACATTAGTAATTGGATTTCATCACCACGAAACAATGAACAGCGAGCAAGAACAGAAACGAAAAAGGAAAAGAAAAAAACACCAACAACAACCCAAAAAAAAAAAAAAAGGCAAAGAACACATGCGTTTTGAAGGTAGGGATGGACAAAGGTCCCAGTGGCTTGAACATTCTTGTGGCCTTCCTTGATGATCATTTGTGGAGTGGGCACAACGACAGGTATTGGCGGTTGGATGGGATATGCATGTGGTATGTGAATTGACACTGGAATATTATACTGCGCGCCTCGAAAGTCAATAGGAATAGTCCCCGTCAATGCGATCACATTCACATATCTTCCATTTCCAACTTCTAATAACCGAACGTAAGAAAAAAACCACGACCATTGATCATTAGACATTTTCCATCACTCGACTAGAAAACAGAAAAAACAACAACTGAAAAATAAACAAAAAACAAAGACACAGAAGAAGAAGAAGAGAAGCACAAGAGGAAGGAGAGGGAATGGACGGAGGACATACGAAGAGAACCGAGTCTAGGAGTCAGCGAGTTGCACGATGAACACACTGCAACGACATCCTGACGAACAGCCGCATCATGGCGATAGTCTCTACACTGCATAATAAGCGACTGCACTTGCGCATTCAGTGCATACGCTTGATTCATCTTCCCTTGAAAAAATTTCTCTTTTTAGACAATCTATAATATTTAAAAAACGCGACGTCACCAATAATAATAATAATAATATAATAATAATAATAATAACTTTAATCATATGAGAGGGTGGAAAAAAAAAGGAAATGAGAAGAGCAACGAAAACAAGGGAAAGTGAGGCAAGCCGAGTTCCACAGAATGCAGATTCGGATGAATGTCGACAGATGGCGACGCTCGCAGAACTTTGCTCATTCCCAGCGGAGAATATCTTCCTCGCGGCAGCAGCACTATGAGTCCTTTGTACAGGCATTTTTCATTGGAGTAGTTGTGAGGTATCTACGGATTTGAATGTCAGGGACGGCGAATGAGGATGGGCATGAGGATGAGGATGAGCAAGAGTGTGATGCGATTAATGTGTGTTGTGCTGGTTGCGAGTGGCGTGGCGAGTGGGCTGAGTCGGGAAGAGTGGCGCAATCGGACGGTATACCAGGCGCTGACGGATCGGTTTGCCCTGTCGCCGCCATCGCGCACATCAAGTCCTCCATGTAAGGATCTCCGAGGATATTGCGGCGGGACCTTTGCCGGTCTGACAGCAATGCTTCCGTACCTCGTCGAGCTGGGGTTTGATGCCGTGTGGATCTCGCCGGTTGCGCCGCAAGTGGACGATGGAAGTGCGGGCGGCTACCATGGCTACTGGATGCAAACCGTCGATGCGCGGTCCGTCAACCCGCACTTTGGATCCGCGCAGGACTTGTTGACATTCGTCACCACCGCCCATCGTGCGGGAGTGGCCGTCATGGCGGACGTGGTTGCGAACCACATGGGCCCGGTTGGCACCGACTACGGCCGCCTGGACCCGTTCTCGTCCGCAGACTACTTCCACCCGTGGTGCGAGATCACCGACTGGGGCAACCAATCGCAGGTTGAAGTGTGTCGGCTTGCCTCATTGCCAGATCTCGATCAGAGCCACCCGTTTGTGCGATCGACACTCATCGACTGGATCCAGCAGCTGGTCGTGACATTCGGGTTCGACGGCGTGCGCATCGACACGGTCCCCGAGGTGCATCCAGACTTTTGGTCGGCGTTTGCAGAGGCAGCTGGCGTGTTTACGATCGGCGAGGTGTTCAACGGCGATGTTGGATACTTGGCGCGGTATGCCCAGGAAGCCTCCGTCCTCGATGCGGTGCTCTCGTATCCAATGTTCTTCTCGCTTCGCAGCGTGTTTGCGCAGCAGCAGTCCATGCGACAGATTGAGACAACATGGTTCCGCTATCTGCAGGCCTTTCCAAAATCGCTTCCATTCCTCGGCACCTTCTACGACAACCACGACAATGCGCGTGCGCTCGGACTCAACCCGGACCGCACGCTCTACAAGAATGCGCTCGCCTATGTCCTGTTCGCAGAGGGCCTGCCCATCGTGTACTACGGGTCCGAACAGGCGTTCAGCGGCGGAAATGATCCGCTCAACCGCGAGTCGCTCTGGCCGCACTACGACCCAACTTCGGAAATGTACCTGTGGATCCAGACGTTGAATCGCATTCGCAAAAATCGACCAGAGGATATGTACGGTGCGCCACAGGTCCAGCGATATGCAGACGACAGCTTCTATGCGTTCTCGCGCGGCATGACACTCGTCTTGATGACGAATGTGGGCGGCGGGCAGCAGGTGCAGCCTGTGAATCGTCGCATCACATACCATCCGTTTCAGATCGGGTCGACAATCTGCGAGATTCTCCTGAGCGCGGCGATGAACCCCAAGTTGCCGGGGTCCTTGCAGCAGGATTGCATCACGGTCACGTCCTCGGGGTTCGATGTTTCGCTTGTGAATGGGATGCCAAAGGTATATACTCTTGCATAGGATAGTCCTTGTTCTCTCTTCCTCTTCCGTCCCTCTTGGCTCCATCATCATCATTATTATTATTATTATTATTATTATTATTATTATTTTGATAGTGTGGACTGTGTAACAAACGAATTCACGTTTTCCCGGTTGTGCCTGGCGTCCCTGCGTTTGGCGTCTGCCGCTCTGCAAAAACGGCCTTGCGTTCGCCGCACGATTCGCCATCCAGACTTTCTGATTACCCAACGACTGTAAGAGATATGCAGAATACGCATCATCATCCGCGAAATCTCAGCAGGCATATTCAATCGTTTCTTCATGTATTTTTCAGTGGTTTTTGCAACTGTCTTCCCGTGAGAGTGAAAGAAAATTCTTGTCTTGGCTGTATTTTTTGGATTTGGATTTGGATTTGGATTTCGGAAATGGAGTACTGCATTGCTGCATGTTCTCTTGATTCCACGCTGTGCATTATGGATCCAGTGTCGGGAACGGTTTTATCGACGCTGCAAAAAGGACCAGTTGCGAATGAAAACGTGCTGGTGCAAGTTGGCCGCTACATTCTGACTGCGCAAGGCTCGACTCTCACATGTCATCTCACACCGCCACTTGATCGGCAGCTCGATGCTTTAGATCCCGAGTCGTTTCAGCAGAGCAATGCTAACAACTTCAGCAGCAGTAATGGTAACAGCAACAGCAACAGCAACAGCAACAGTAGCAGCAGTAGTAGCAGCAGCAGCAATGCCAATGACCTGTTATCGGATCCGACGTTTCAATGGAAATCGCACGTACAGGAACCGATTACCGCGCTTGCAGTGACTTCGGATGCGTCATTTGTTATTGGGGGCTCGCACACTGGGAAGGTATCGATCTGGATGGCCGCAACAGGCAGCCTGCTTGTCGTTCGTCACGTGCATTCGCGAGAAATCACGTCGATAAAGTGCAGCGATGAAATTGTGTGGAGCGGGTGCATGGATGCGACAGTGAAACAGCACTCGATTTCGCAGTTGCTGTTGGATAGTATAGTGAACCCGCTGCGAATTCTCTCGCAGCATACGCTTGGAATCAAGTCGCTGCAGTATTCGAATGGGTGGCTGGTGTCGGTTGGTGCCGATCGACAGGTGCATGTGTGGTCCGAGAGAGAATCGGCAGAAGTGGTGTCGTTCAGTTTGCCAAGCCAAGGAACATGTGCCGCGCTTTCCGCAGATACACATACGTTGGTCGTCGGTTCCGTTACCGGCGCAATGTTTGTGATTCAATTATATCCTTTTCCGCCAGCAGTTTCCGATGAAACTGTGACGTCCGTCGATGGCCACTCGGCACAGGTCACGTCTCTCCAGTTTAACGCACTTGGAAACCGACTGATCTCGTCGTCACAGGATGGTTCGGTGCGGCTGTGGGACACTCATTCGTGGACGTGCGTAGTGTCCCACGACATGCGAAAAAACGCAGTCACCGTAGCGCGCTTTCTGGATGTGTATCCCACATCCGAGGAGACAGAAGATGAAAACCCGGTGCTTGGAATGCTGCAAAAGTACCCTTTGGAGGCCGATGCAGAAATCGATGCGTCTGCCGTGCTGGGTGCCGAAAGCGACGAATCGGTGGCCCAGCTTCTGAGGGAACTGCGCATGCTCGGAGGAGACGTCGGTGATCTCCAGCTCGACTCGGTTCTCCAGCAAATCGGAGGTGGAGCGTTGGACGACTTTTCCTTCGAGGATGAAGACGTCCGGGACGAGCTTGAGGAGTCTCGGCAGCAAGGAAAGGCGTTGTATGCAGAGTGTGTGCACGAGCTTCTCGATGTCATCAAGCTTACTCGGCAGCCCTCGGCTTCCTCCTCCGCTCGTCGGAAATTGTAATTCTCTACTTCTTGCATTCTTGTTATGATTTTTACCCGTTGTTATTCTCGCCGAGTATATTGAAGAAATGAAAAACAAAAAGGAACAGAGAACCCCCGTTGTTCGTGTGTGCAATATGAAACGTAAATCCAATGGGGAAGATGAACAATCGTTAAACAGGGAGAGGATTTTCACGACTATGTTACTGTTTATGGGATTCTGAGGATCCCATTGTAAGAACGAGAGTGTGGTGTTGAGATATGAGTGAGTGAGAGGGACATGAATGTGTATATATGTGTGTGTGTGAGAGAGAGAGAGAGAGAGAGTGTGTGTGTGTGGATATGCGGGAATGGGGGAGTGTGCGAGACTGTCTGCAGCAGCTGATCATGACTTTGGAGGGGCATTGGCCTCGGCTTGCTGCTGCTCCCTTGCAAAGAATTCTTCGAGATTCCAATTATTTTCCTTTTCGATTGTTTCTCGAGCCCTGTAGATCTTGGATTGAATGTAGAACGAGCCTCCTTTTGACGGTTCGTTTGCATTGAACATGCGTTCATAGACCTTGGCCGCATCCTGTGCCGTTGCATTATCCTTGAGCCCCAGCACCGACTTTGCTTCCTCGAGATTCATCGGTCGTGGTCTCAATCCACGCATGTGCGACGGTCCAGCGACTTGAAACCCGCCCGATGCACGCACATGCCGGAACGCATCCACCGCAGACTTTAGGACAATCCCCCCACCAATCACAAGAACTCGCGCCAGCAGTCTCCCAATGAACGGATTCGACATTGGAAAAGCCTAAGACACGCACAGCCGAAAGAAACAAGAAACAAGAAACAAGAAACAAGAAACAAGAAACAAAAGAACGCCATAAACAACAAAACCAAAGCTTGGAAAAATGCGAATTGCGATCCTCTTCCTCACTACTGCATAGAGGCGCCTCAAGTTCATCTGTTTATTTCGCGCTCCCTCAGCATTGAAAGCTGACTGTAGTACCATTTGTTTTTTCATTCCTTTTCTTGTTGTTATCAACGTTCCTTTTTTAAACAGTAAAGTATTTATACTATACGAACCCTTTAAAATTACAACAATAAATATATTTAGAAAGCGGTGAGAGGGAGCGATGTGATGAAGGATCTTATTGTGGGAGTGGAGACGTCGTGTGACGACACGTGTGTCGCAGTGATGAGCATGGAGTCGGGTGATGTCCTGTATGAATCGCGAGTGTCGCAAGAGCATTTGAACGAGCGGTTTGCAGGAGTGAAGCCAGATGCAGCGGCCAAAGAACATTCCCGTGTCTTGGACTCCATTCTCGTAGAAGCACTGCGTAGAAGCAGCATTGGAACAGCATATAATGGTAATGGCAACGTCACTGACGACAGGACCACTGTCAGTGGCTATCATGGCGACTCAGAGAGCGGGCGGGAGGGTGCTTCGTCCGTTTCAGTGTTAGACAGTGCGCTGGCGAACCAAAGTCTGTTTTCTGTGCTCAGAGAACGAGTTGCGGCGGTTGCATATACAAGAGGACCGGGTCTTGCAATGTGTTTAGCCGTGGGTGCGTCGTCATCGCGCACTTTGGCTTCGCGTTTGCAAGTTCCCTTGTTCCCTGTGCATCACTTGGCTGCGCATTTGCTTGTTCCACGGTTGTTTTCACGGTCGATTGCATTTCCATTTCTTGGATTGCTGGTATCAGGAGGCCACTGTCTCGTCGCAATGAGCCGCTCGCCTGCAAAACACGAGGTTCTGGCGGAAACCATGGATGATGCTCTGGGTGAAGCGTTCGACAAGACGGCCCGTTTGCTTATGCTTCCGCATCCTCACAACGGCCAGACCCTCGAACGGGAGGCGCTGAAGGCCACTGATCCGGAGAAGTTTCTGTCACGCATGCCGCTTCCATTGAGGAACACGCCTGCCACGAAGGCATTCTCGTTTGCAGGACTAAAGACGAGTATGCTGCGATTGGTGCTCGAGCTGTCTGGACAGAAGCAAAAGGATCATATCCGACTGTCGCAAGTTGCAGCATCTGCGCTTTCCATTGAAGACCGCAGGAACCTTGCTGCGGCCTTTCAGACCGTTGCGACGAAGCATGTGGTCAGACAGGTCGGTTCGGTGATGGATGGCATTCCGTTCAGCACAACAAGGCAGCTCATTGTTTCGGGCGGTGTCGCTTCGAACCAGTTTCTGCGGTCCAGTTTGGAAGCATTGTGTGAGGATCGGGGATGGAAAGTTGATTTCCCTCCACCGCCAGTCTGTACGGACAATGCAGTGATGGTGTGTTGGGCAGCAAGAGACATGAAGAAGGAAATGGCATGGACAGGATGGGACGGCCAAGTTGCGGATGCCCGGTTCGCGGCTGGAAAAGGAATTCAACCGCGGTGGTTTGTGGAAGATTGGGCGAGTTTCAAAGATCTCTGAGACCCCCGCAAGCCAAATTTACCCCAAAGCACAGCACATCACAGAACAAAAATGAACGCAGCAATGTTTTGGTATTAAGAGGGAGGAGGGAGGCGGGAGGCGGGAGCGGTTGTTTCCATGTTGCACTCTTCGGGAGGGGAAATTTTACTACTGCTTTGCGCGAATCTTGACGATTGCTGCAACTTGTGTGGACATGGCAACAGATTGATTATCTTGGAAGTTGGCCGCATTCTGTGCCAACGAGTCCTTGTCATACAGATAATTGACCATCCAGCCAAAGGATTGCCGTTGACCATTTTCGCTAAGATCCGCCATCGAGTTCAATCTCCAGAGAACCGCACCATTTGCACAATGGAACCTCATGACGGGGTCCTTCTTCTGAACAGCGAGATACTCGGCAACAACGACGGACTGTTCACCAAACGTCATGCTCGAGAAATCAATCTCCTTGGCCCTCAAGTATGGTGCCAGAGTCGGAATAGGCGACAGTGTGCTCATTTTAGTGACATTTGCAAAGTCTGCGGCGTCATCGAACCGTGACGAGTACACCATCTTTTTCAGCAAGATGTTCCCCATATCCATTCCCTTCAGTCCCTTGTGGGGCGAGTTGATGGAGTAGAAGATCGCACAAGGATTCGTGATGTCGCAATTCCGCGTATTCGCAGCCTCGTATATGCCGTCGTCGAAGATATCCTTCATGGAGCTTGCAACGTCTGGCACAAACGCAACGCTGACGAATGCCAGTGGATCCTTCATGGAATCCGAAGTCAGCATGTAGATTCGCCTGTTTCGTCCGCATGCTCGGATCTCTACATCCTGCACGTCACGGAACTTGTGCACGGATTCATTGGCCATAACGAACGCCGTCCATGATCTCCATTTTTCATCATTGTTTCTGTGCCGAGTGAAGCTCTGAACTCGCAACACTGCGGGAGACAACCAATACGAAAAGAGCGTATCGAGCGACCTTTTGAGGGTTTCCATCTCTGGAACAGCACTCATGTTATTCTAGATAAATCGAACATGACAGCGAGAATCCGGCAAGCCCATTTTTCCCCTCCGCGGAATAGCCAAAGACAAACCAACGGAGCAACGGAGAAAAGAGAAATTAGAAAAACGCACACGCACACACGCACACACGCACACACACCAAGACCAGCAAGCAAAGCGTAAGCAATCAAAACACAAACACACATACAAGCACAGTATTTCGCAATTGAATCAGAGAATCCAGTCCTTGATCACTTGCCAACTGTTGAAATAACAAGATATGGTCCTTTTCAGGAAACTCCGACGCAAGACTGGCCAAGAATGCCGCTTTGGTACGTTCATTCGCCGCGGAATACTGAATCTGCAACGATTTTACAGAATCGGTGGCGATTCCGGCAGGCAAATGTGGGTATTTTGTGAGTGCATCACGAACCAATCCAGTGGATATGGAAGCCATTCGTCGTTGCATCCCAAACCGCACAGCACCACGAAGCATTGCCTCCTTTCCTTCCTTCCTACCTACCTTCCGTCTTCCCTCTCGTACTTGCGACTCGCGATCCCCCGCGACCCCGTGACCCCACCGCGTTGAGGACGTGACAGATCCAACGGCTGACCGTTTTGTGTTTGAACATCCAACAACCAACATCATACCAGATGTTGTTTATCTTACCCTTTGGAGACGCGATTCTCTTACCGTAGTCAAATCCAGAATTTCTTCATTCTTCACTTTTTATTCATACTTTCTATTTCTTTTCTGTTGTTTATTATAATCGAACCTTCAAGCAGAACCTCCTCGTCAGAGACAAAACATCTCATGGCTCCAAAGAGGAATCCTCCCGACAAACTCAAACCGGCCATGCTCCGAAGATAGCGAGAACCAAGAAACCCGTTGATCCCCTCTCGTCGGCGGCGGAGAGCAAGAAGAAGAAGAAGTGACCCCTCTGATGTAGAGCAATCTGCATTAAAGAGCTGGTGTTCGCCCCCAAATTAAAAAAAAAGCTCATGTGGCTTGGAGTGACAGCTTAGCCGACGGTCAATAATGATTCATCGGCCGTTGCCACTAATTGCGATATGATGAAGCAATCCAAAGCGCGCGCAAAGAAAAAAACACTGCCACGCGCCGTGCGTATGCGTATGCGCATGCGTTTGCTATCTTGACAACTCCGTCACACGATGCCCGATTCGTTTCGCCCCATTTTGATCATGAAGTCCCAATAAACACGTCGCCGCGTTGCATTCTCGCACAGCGACGCTCATTTCATTTTCTTATTGTTATTGTCCATGCAACGCAACATCTATCTTGGGAACGTCGCTCATGCCGAGGGACGTGTTGGGGCCTACCCCCTTCCCAATCATGCTATGCATGTTGTTGGGTTGCAACATTGATTATGGGTGATCAGCGATGATTATCCGTGGATTAGTGCACAATGTAGGCGCAAGAAAACAGCAGGACTTCGGAAACAGACCAAGAGCGTCGATCGGTGTCGACTCTCGCTGCACGAATTCTGCGGAATCGTTTTTTCGTTTGAATGTTTTGCTTTAAATATTTCTTTTAAACATTTTAAATATTTGCTTTTGCGCAGTTATTATTTATTTTTGAGGGGGGTTTTGATACAGTGGGAAAACGCGCGAACAAAGAAGAAAGAAAGGAAAAAAAAAAAAAAAGAAAAATGTTTTCGTTGTTTGTTGTGGGATTCATAAAGACGCCTTTTCGAGAGCGAAATGGGACTCCAAGGCAGTCGTTGCTTGCTCCGGCTGTGCGATCGACGCTTAAGATTCTTCCGCAGTGGCACGGAATATCCTCTCTGGATGGCTTGGAATCGTTTTCTCATTGTTGGGTTGTTTTTTTGTTCGATCGAAATACCAACGAGGCGAAGAGATCTGGTTCAGAATCGATGGTTCAGACGCTGGATCCACGACTCGGTGAACCGACGTCCGCAGAGAAATCCTATTCGGACGCACCGACTGCGGGTCTTGTGACGGACACTGTAAAACAGCCTGTGATGTCCATTCCAGCAAAAGTGTCGCCACCAAGACTTGGTGGAAAGAAGGTTGGGTTGTTTGCGACACGGACGCCGCATCGACCAAATCCAATCGGCCTTTCACTTGCTCGGATTGAAAGGCTCGATTTACTGACCGGCACGTTGCACTTGTCTGGACTGGATTTGTGCGACGGTACTGCAGTCCTGGATATCAAGCCGTACCATCCGCAAGATAGGATAGAAAGCGCAAAGTTCCCCGAGTGGGTACTTGCAGATACGCGAACGAATGTCGCTACGGAGGCGTCCATGAACGAACTCGAGTTTGCAAGTTGGGTGTCGGACGACGCTGCATCTGCCCTGAGCATGATTGAGTTCAAGCCGTCTGTGAATTCAATTGTCCGAATTCCAAAGTCGGTGATTCTGAAAATCCGCGGTTGGCAGCCAAACTCGCAGTTCTACAGTGCCACAGGCCACAGAGATCTCTATGCGTTGGTGTTGTCAGTCGCACAAGTCCTTGCCTGCGAAATTCGGCCTGTGCACGTGCGCAAACAGCGGTCTGACCAGACGTTTGGTTTGTGGTTTGACTGTTTTAATTTTCTATTTAGAACCAATGCAGACAGCGTGGATGTCGCGGACGTGGAACTTTGGATCGACGCGAAACAGCGATAATTCATCAATTCGTGTAATTTAAAAATGAACAGGAAAAACGAAAACCAGAAAAGAGACGTGCTCACTCCTCTTCTCTCTGTCATTAAAAAAAAAAAATGAATTCTGTCATTGCTGCGCAGGCCTCTCGTTTCTTTTGAAAACAACGTTTGGTGCATTTTTCAGCTTTTCTTCTTTCGGTTCGTGAAAAGGGCGATAGAGGGGGAGAAGAAGGAGAAACGTCGAAGCTGGAGTGTGCTTTTACAACCACAACTATTGAGGATTAGTGGACAACGGAAGGGAAATTCGACGCGGTTCAGGGTTGGTAGGGGTTGGAATGGAGGGCCTGCGTTGTTCAGTGGTGGCGGTCACCACTCCAGGAGCATTGATCAACGGCTTGGTGGAGACGTCAATGGACGAAGGCACACTCGACGCGCGCTCGCGCTCGGAACCAGAAGGAGCGAAGGCGGGCGCAGGCTGGGGTGGGAGTGGCACCGGGTACACAGGACCCCCTGAGCTCGACGCGGGCAAAGAGAGACCGCTAGTAGCAGGAGTTGCGAGATCGGCCGTCACCGCAGATGAAGGATACCAATTTGTTGTGGACGGCATGCCAACGGGAGCAGAATGTGCAGGTGACATCATGGTTGGGTTCGAGTGGATTGGAATGCTCTGCGCAACAGCTGTGGCGTTTTGCAATTTCTGTTCCATCTTTTGGACATGCGGTACTGGAGGGAGCCACTCCGGAACTGAGGAAGCCCCCGATGTCGTGCGAACTACACGAACAGAATTCTGGGTCTGAAGCGAATGCATCTCGTTGATCACATCTTCCACCCACAGACATCCACGGAGTCTCGCAAACTCCTTTCCCCACTGGCGAGAAACGTGCATGGAATCCAGAACGGAACGCTCCGCATTCTCGCGCAGCCGCTCATACTGATCTTTGCGCTCGTACACTCTCATGCAACGATCAACACAGTTGATGAAGTCTGCAACACGATACCCCAAAAACAGGAAGCCGTTGCCACGTTCGGAGTCCACGTCAAACTCGGAAACAGTGTCCTTCAAACCGCCGGTGGCAAATGCAACAACAGGGGTCCCAGCTGCAAAATACTCTTGCTGTACTTGGCCTCCAGGCTCAAACAACGATGGCATCAGTCCAAAGTCTGAGCCGATGTTGACAAGAGGGCCATCGGCGAAGAACGCATCGGGATCGCACCAGAACTGGTTCGGAAATAGAGACCGAAGGGCACGCATCCGTGCCCCACAGCGAGCCGCATACGGATCCGTATAGTTCGCCTGTCCGCCGATGATGATCATCAGCTTTCCACTGTAAGTGTACATCAAATGCTCGACAGCATCCACGATGAGATGCACTCCTTTTTGCTCCGTGATTCTGCCGACAAAGGAGAACACGGGCACAGACGGCTCCGAACGTCCAAAATACTTCTTTTGGACAATTTCTTTGGCTGCCTCATGAGAGGGAGCAATCTTGGCCATCTGCGCACGACGCACAGCAACACGGATTCCGTTTGAATACGCAAAAGGACGGGCATACTTCCGGAGAACATACGCGTAGGATGACGACGACAGCAGATCGTTGCGATACGACAGCGATACGGTTCCCCACTGATCACTCATTCTGAGCGCCGCCCGCGATGAGTCAATACACCTGATGTAGGGGTCCCACACCACATCGTCCGGCAGCTGATGAATCCATCCAAAGTGATCATCCGCGGCATGCAAGTGGGCCTCTGGATAGATGCGACCCTGGTAGCCCTCTTCGAGATTGTGGACGACATGCATCAGCGTGGCGCCGCGGAACGACGAGCCGTAATATCCGAGTTTGGTATACGCGGCTACCAACCCCGATGGCCAATCATGGGTGACGATTACTGCGGGAAGAATGTGCTTCTGGCACAACGTCTCCAGAGCTGCGCGAGCCAGTAACACCACCGTTCGACACTGGTCCATTGCCCTCCCCGATCGGTAAGCGACTGGAAAGATATCAGCATGGTGAAGGAAGTAATAATGCACATTGTTGCGGTGCACGTAGTGAAGCCCGACGTTGACGGTATCGAATCCAACGTTTGTCTGGATGATGCTGTCCAGGAAGATCCCGTCTTCTTTCAGGTAATCCGTCTTTCCGGCATTGTTCTTGTTGTAGTACGGACTTAGCACATGCACTTCCAGTCCCATAGAAGCGAGATCCTGGGCCAGTGCATCCACCATCACAGCAACACCGCCAATCTTGGACCATGGAGCGATTTCCGGAGTAACCATGACAATGGAACCAAGCTTGTTGCGCTCAAGCAGAGATCGACACACGTCAAATACAACGGTGTCGATGCCTTGCTTGTTCAGTGCTGCGGATCGAAGATACGACGCAACCACCACTTCCTTTGCTGTTTCTTGCTGAACTGCGTGGAACAATACTCGGTGCAACACAGCGGGGAGCAAGTCCCGTTCCAACGGTGGAGTCAGGACGGATGCATAGCGCTTAATGAGATCGAAGAACTCGTCAGATCTGTTTCTGTCCTGCAGAGCCTTCAGAACATTCTTGTAAAAGTGGTGGCTTGGCAGCGCATGGTCCTGGCATTCCAAGCATCTGCGAAGGGATGATTCCACCACAAGTCGACGAGAAGACACAGTGTCCTGCATTGGCGACACAAGGAGACAAAGAGAGGAAGAGGGCGTTACCTGGAACGTAATCGGCTTCATATCGACACCGCTGAGTGCAACGATTTCCTCGCCATAGAAGTATTCGACCTTGCCCTTTGGTTCTACTCGGGAGACGGAGTACATTTCATCCGATCGCACGACCGCAGATTTTGGAATCGACAACGGTACCCAGTGCGCATCCGACGGAGACATGTTCACGGCGCAGAAGCACATTTCTCCCGTTGCTCTAATCCATCGGATAAAACATGCTATCTGATGAGGATTCGGCGAAGGCACAAACTCAAGCTCCCCCTTCAGCAAAACATCGTAGCGTCTCCGCAAACTCGTTCGCGAAACAACGTATTCCTCTAAAAACTGCTGAGAAAAAGACACATTCATTCGATGCCGTCGACCAGTAGTGATGTCGACGGAAAAAGGAAAAGTATCCAGTTCGATGGACGAGGTGCAGGGAACCCAAGGCAGCAGATACATGAGATCCAGCATTGTCCACGGATGAGAGGAGTTCAGCGGCAGAATCGACGAGTGAGTACGCTGCGTGAGATACGCGCTTCTGTTCTGGATCGGATACTTCGCAATCAATCGAGCAGCGAGGGGAGAACTTGGCTTCGAGAATGACTGAGACAAAACCGGCAACGAATGAATCATCCTTTGCAGAGAGGGCGAACAAGGGATCACACCAGAAACGAGCAGTTCTGCATCCCGGTCCCAGTCAGTATCCCCCAGGATCCAAAAATCTGGCTTCACAGCCCACAAAGCTCGGGCAACCTTCACGAAGAAAGGGTTCGGAAAGCCTTCATCCGTACAGGCGCGCGTCTCGAAAAAGCCAGCAACCGATCTGTTGGAGTAGTGCGGCTGCACAACGGTGCCAATCAAAATCTCGTGTCGGGACCAATGCAAGACACCGTCCGCATCCTTCCTGTACATCTCTTGCTTGTCCACCGGTTTGAGAAGTGGAGTCAGGTGCGCGTGGTCTATACGAAGACCGTCGATGTCCGCCTTGGCAATCCATTCCTTGAGTTCGTTCACGTACAGATTCCACGTGTCGAGATTACGGTAGTTCAAGAGCACCGAGTCCTGCCATTCAATGTCGCGACCGTCAATTGCATAATGGGGCATAAGTCTCCCCGTATTGTCTGACGTATAAACAAGGGAGGGGAAGTATTTGCGATGTGCATTCTTGGCAGACACGCGAGTTGTTGTGCCGACGACCACTTTGATGCGGGATCCGTGGGCCGTTGACATCAGCTTTTGGAACTGCGTGATGCCACCTTTCGACGCTGACGGCACCGCTCTTTCGACTGGTGCATACGGATGGAAGTAGAATCGCTCCATGGCGCCAGTAAGGTGAACCGCTGTTACGCCTCGTTGGCGGTACGCGGAAATCTTGGACCCTACGTCAGCAAAGGTGCCAGCCTGGCGAATGCTCTCTTCAGTGCCATGTGCAGTATGAGAACCCCAGCGAGCGTTCTCGCAATCGACCCACACATCATGCATGACTTCCGTTCGGAGGTCTGGCTGGATCATGATGCGGCCTGCAGACACGGTGGCTGACCCAGAGCGTATGCGGTAATCCCACATTCCACAGCGCAGACCAGTTAAGAGAGGAAGCGCATAAAAATCCTGGCTACCGACAGACACCACGATAGGAATCGTCATTCGAGTAGGCTGAGTTCGACGGGGGGTTGGCACGGATATTTCCAAGTGCAGATCCGTTCTCCTCCATCCAGATGCTTCATCCAGAGACACAAAATCCGCGTTCTTCACAACATCCTTGTACGAAAACGACTCGTCGCGACCAACCCGTGCAACTGCCACGCCCAAAAACGACGGAGCGTTCGCAATGCTGCCACTCGAATTTTGGAAAATCTTTGCTGAGATGGGTACGACAGCATTGAAATCGTCAACGCTGGAGTACAGATCCCGCGGCCCTGTAAAGTATGCCGGATTGCCCTCCTGACGCGGGACCGGGCCGTTCACATCAAACGTACGGTACACAATGACCACAGCATCTCCGAGACGACACATCAACGGAACAAACGGGCCGCGATCTTGCAGCGACGGTGGCTGTTTTGGAGTCGTCTGCAACGGCATAAACGTGACGGAGGCGCTCTTTGGCGTGGACGGAGTGGAGGATGCTGCAGACTCCGAAGCGGCTGCATCTGCGGCAGTCGGCGTCAAGAGCCCGTCTGACTCTCGCGACAGCTGCCATGTATGGCCGTCGTAGACGGCATTGAGCAGTCTGATGGAATCATCAGCGATATCTTCTATATCAGATCCGTGGAGTGCAACAAGAAACCGCTCCAAGATCTGCACGTCTGCGCAGCGATGGTTGATGGACATGATCGCCAGCAACCTTGACTTCAGATCGGCGAACGTTCGACGAATCACTGTCTCGTCATTTGAGGTGAACGCCTCTAGATAGGACTCCTCCAGCTCTTCTGTAACAGAGTACTTCATCCTTTCTTGGAGCAGGCTCTGCAGACGGTCAACAGTCGCCTGAAACGATCCCAACACACGCGACTTCCAATGCTGAGCAATCAGATGCGGTGCAGACAGTGAGTCCTTTGCATCCTTTTGCGCGAATACCGAGACATACCGGTGGTACACCAAGGAAGAAAAGTAATGGTCCAGAGCACCCGCACATTGCAGAACAAAATTCACAAGCGAAACGTGCAATGCAGGCGAATCGGAACTGGCCTCTGCATTCGATTTTGAACCATCCGAAGAGAACGATACCTCGAAGGAAAGGTCGGAAGTGAACACGTGCTTCTCAGCTTCTCGGAAGGTAGCGAGAGCCGGGGCAAACCCAAGTTTCAGAATCGAAGCGTGGATCTTGACGACCGCGGCAACCAGCAGATTCCGCACATTGTCTGAGAGTGGGAGAAGCCCGTCTGCCTCCACAAGATGATCCGCAGCACTTGCAATCCGATCTCGGACCGATGGATACGTCTCAGCATTGATTTCATTCAAGAGCGCAAGAACATCAGGAGCAAGGCGAAGCACACACGACTGACTTCCCGAAAGCGTCGTGGACTGTGATGCCAGCAGTTCAGAATTCTTCACGTCTGGTGTCAGATCCGATACGACCAAGTCCCAAAAAAGAGACTTTTGGGAAATATAAGTCGACATTTCACTTTCTCCTTTTCTTTTTCTTTTTCTTTTTCTTTTTCTTTTTCTTTTTCTTTTTCTTTTTCTTTTTCTTTTTCGATCAGCGAACTGCTGGGAAATAAAAACAATATTCTTGTATAAAGAAGTAATCAACTAATTAAATTTTTAAATATAAAAATAGAAGAAAACCAAAAGAAAAGAACAGCAAGCAAAGCAGGTTAAATAAATAGTCGTGCGGGAATTCGAACATCCTGCTGCAGAGTGCAAATAGGGAAAGCACCCATCGCCCACTTGAACTCAGCGGGGAATTTGTGTTTTCCTACGTATCTCCAAGTTGTGCCAAGTTGATGATGTGCACTTGATGCAAAGTGAATCGATATTGCCGGACTTTCCTAATTGTCAGTTTTTTTTTCCGTGAGTGTTTTTCTTCTTTCTTCTTTCATCATCTTCTTGGTTTTTTCTTCTTCTTGTTGCTGTTGTTGTTGCTGTTGTTGCTGAGAACATCGCGATGTCGGTTCGAGAGTACGCTGTGGTGGCATTCCACTTGGTCGCACTGATGCTGTTGTGGCCTGTACTTGGAATTCTTTTCAGAGTTGTTCGGCTATTCTGCGTGTTCTTCTGGAGAAGGCCAAAGAAGAGCCGCGATGCTGCGATTTCGTATTTCCACCCGTTTGCACTGTCTGGAGGCGGTGGCGAACGTGTGTTGTGGCAGGCAGTCCGCGGCCATTTGGAATTCTCGGATAGCAATTTGGTCATTTATTCGTCACAGATCCCCGAGTCATTGGATCATCTTTCACGCAAGATTGGCTCGTCGTTTGGAATCCATTTGGATCCATCTGTTCTGCACAGACGACTGGCTTTTGTGCACCTTCCATTTTCAGCTTGCTTGGACCCGCAGTCGTTTCCAGTCGCAACCATGTTTTTCCAGCTGTTTGGGGCGGTCTGCGTTGCGTTTCATGCAGTTCTTCGCGATCCGTTTGTTCAAGTGTTTATCGACTCAACGGGGTGGGCTCCAACCCTCATGTTTGCCAAGGTCCTGACGGGCTGTCGCACCGGTGCCTATGTTCACTATCCGACAATTTCGGATGTGCATCTGGACGCTGCAACGGGATTCCTGCGCAAACTGTACCTGGGTGCTCTGTTCCTGTTTTATCGATTTTGTGGATCATTTGTCGACTTTGCCGCTGCGAACTCATCGTGGACGATGGCGCGCATGAAGAAGATATGGCCGTCGACAGCCATCAGCCTTGTATATCCTCCATGTCCTGTAGAGGCACTTTCGGCGATTGCGACGACCAGCAAACGCGAGCGTATCATTTTGTCCATTGGCCAGTTCAGACCAGAAAAGAATCACGCGCTGCAGCTTCAAGCGTTTGCAGAGGCCGTCGCAAATGGGTTGCATCAGGCAAGACTTGTGGTCATTGGGTCCACACGAAGCCCGGGCGATGAAGACAGGGTCGTGTCTCTGCAGACCCTTGCACGGGATCTCGGGATTTACCCCTCTCAAGTCGAGTTTCTGGTGAATGTTCCGTTTGCGACCATCAAGGAATTTCTTGGACGAGCTTTGGTGGGCGTCCACACAATGCAAGATGAACACTTTGGAATCTCGGTTGTCGAGTTCATGGCGGCAGGTGTGATCCCAGTCGCCCACCAGAGTGGCGGGCCGTTGGATGATATCGTCCTTGATAATGGAGAGAATGGTCTGCTGGCCAAGAACGCCCACGAGTTTGCCCACGCCTTTGTCAAGTTGCTTGAGCAGATGTCACCTTCGGAAGTGTCAAAGATGCGAGAAAGATCGCAACGGCGTGCACAAATGTTTTCATCGCGCGAGTTTGAGGAACAGTGGATTGGCTTACTCGTGCACAACAACGTTTTCCCAAGAAAGAAGGAGCACTGACGGAAGAGCGGCGTTGTTTCAAGCCCAGTTCTAGCAATTTTTAGAGTTTTCATAATGGAAAGAGTCTGTACATAAATTCTTACAAACAAAATGTAATAAAAGAAAAGAAAAATCCAACTGCATAATTTCTTTCCATATTCTCTTTCATCATGCACATACGTCAGTGGATTTCAGACGAGCGAACAGCGGTTGCGTCACGTTCATAGAAAGAATACGGTTCAATGAGTTGTCAATGGAAAAAGAAAACGGAAGACCGAAACGTACGTGTTGGGCAGATGATAAATCTTTTGCTGCCAGTGCGGAAATGCCCTTTTCTGCGGAAATCGGAATGATCGGGCTGAGCGCGATCATCGAGGCACGCAGGACCTCGAGTGAAACCAGCAGTGTTCTTGAAAAAAGAGCAAAGTCGCCACCAGGCTTCACAGTGTCCCACGGCCTGGCCGCAGAAAAATACGAGTTTCCAAGGCGCAGCAACTCTAGTATGTGTTCAATGACCTTGGATATTTCTCCATCGTCGTAGTACACATGAACGGTTTCTCGCAAGTTGTTGATCCTCGAGAAAATTTCCGTTTCCTGCGCAGACTGCGAAACAAAAGGATTTGCAAGTTTGAAGAACTGCTTCGCAAGCGCCTCCCGATCTGTCTTGGCCAGCAGTGCCAATGTGCGGGACAGCAAGTTTCCAAGAGTATCTGCCAAATCAACGTTGCATTTCTGGAAGACGAGGTCCCGCAGGAAGTTTGAGTCTTGCGACAACGAGCTCTCTTTCATCATGAAATATCGGAAGCGGTCCATTCCGATTGAGTCGACGTACTTGCATGGTTCAACAACATTGCCCAGCGATTTCGACATTTTCTTTCCATCCACCACCCAGTGCGCATGGCAAACAATTTTTTTTGGAAACGGAAGATCGGCAGCCAGAAGAAATGCAGGCCAGTACACCGCGTGAAACTTGAGAATATCCTTGCCAATGACTTGGTGCGTCGGAGGCCAGGAGTCCACAAACCTGGGCGATGGATACCCAGCAACGGTCAGATAGTTCGCCAGAGCGTCCAGCCAAACATAGATCACTTGCCGATCGTCATCGGACAGATCAGCGCTCTTGATATCAAACGAACGGGACGGAACCGGAATGCCCCAGGGGACTCGTGCGACCGGTCTCGACACACTCAAATCCCCAATATCGGAATCCAGATACGCCAAGACCTCGTTTTTCCGAGACGCAGGCACAATCTGCATCTTTCCTGAATTGATGATCGACTTGATCTCGTCACGAAACGCAGAAAGCTTAAACATCCAATTTAGCTCGGAGATGAGTTCGACTGGTCTTCCTGACAGCTTGGAGCATCTCGACCCGTCCTCCAAAACGATAGTGTCTTCCTCCTTTAGAAACTCTTCGTCGGATACTGAATACCACCCGGAATACGATCCGCGGTACAGATACCCCTTTGATTGCAAAATATCCCACAGTCGATGCACACTCTCAACGTGTCTGGATTCCGTAGTCCGGATGAAATCATCCTGCGAGCAATCAAGCTGCAGCGCCAGAGACCGGAAGCAATTTGAATTGTGTGTGCAGAATTCCATGGTGGTCATATTCGCACTTTGAGCAGCCTCGTGCACCTTCTTGCCGTGCTCATCCGTGCCCGTTGCAAGCAGCACTCTTGCACCATTCAACCGGTGCCATCGCGCAATCACATCAGCAAGAACCAACGAGTACGCATGCCCTAAATGCGGAGCTCCATTCACGTAGAAAATCGGAGTCGTCACAAACACCCGATTCATTCTTCTCTCGCCCCTATATGCTTCCCTTTTCCCCCTTTTCCCCCTCTTTTTGTTCTTCTTCTCTTCGCTCGAATGATTCCTATTTCCTAACGTAATCCAAAATGAACAGCAGCAAATCCTCAACTTCTCAATTCCTCCTCAACTTACTCGTGCTTTCCGCTCCGTTTCCTCGAATCCAAAAATAAGAAAAAAAACTTCGCTGGTCTTGCACGATAGAGCATGCAGATTAAGTATGCCAGTCGAGCGTCCTTTGCTTGCCCCGACAACAACATAAAAAACCTCAGTTTCAGCTCTTTCCCCTTTCCCTCCTTTCAATATGCCCCGAGCTAGGTCATTGTTTCAGCATATTGTTTTTTTAAAGAATAGATATTAAACAATATATTTTTCTATTTTTGTTTTCTGAATCCGGTTTGAGATTGCGTGCGTGCGTGCGTGCGTGTGCGTGTGCGTGTGTGTCTGTCTGTCTTCGTTTGTGTTTGTGTTTGGGTGTGTGGAGCTTGTAATCATGTGCAGTAGTGTTGTTCTTGATGACATTTTCCAATACTCAAAGGAAGTTACAGAGACGTATCTTCCTTGTGCGTCCCTTGTTCGGTTCGGAAATGCAGCTATTGACGACATTGCAATGGACTTGAGTTTGATGAGCGACATTCGAGCCAAGTGGCGGATTTTCCCAGAGGCTCGCGACTTTCAGATGTCGCTGGCTTCCATTGAGGAGGGCCTTCCGTTGACGACCCTGGTAGACCCAAAGTGGATCCGAATGCACTTGTCGACTGCGCCGATGGTCAACATTTGTGTGTTTTCATTGGATGCAGACGATGACACTTGGAGAAAGAATGTGGAGTTCTGCGAAAAGGAGATATTCAGCAAAGCACACGGCTCAAAGTTCATTTTCTTGATCAGGGCTCTTAATGCGCGTGCCGAAGGATCGTCGAGCATTCCGTCTGCTTCATCGTCAAATACTGCTGGTGTTGCCAAGTCCCCGTCGCTTACGCAAGGGATCAACGTTATTGCTGCATCGGGTGGCCAGAGTGTCGATAACGCATCTGCACCAACCTCCCCGAGTGCGCCGTCGTCTGCATCGGATGATCGAGTGTCTGAACTCAAGAAGAGATTGGAAGGAGAGTTTCTGGTAATTCCGATTATCCGACCGAACACGGCAAACCAGACTGCAGTACCGCCATATATGAACAAGGTGGGAAAATGGGTTTCCTCGTTGGTGGAATCTGTGGGAAAGGACCGCGTGAAGAGCGCCAAGAAAATGGTCTCCGAAGGAAGAACGTTGGATATGGGGTCAATGGTCCGGTACCTATTTGCAGAGGGATTTTGGAATGAGGTGCGGCGAAAGTACGACTCGGCGTTCAAAAAGTACGAAGAGGCTCATCGGCTGATCCTCCAGTCTTCGGTGCAGGACTACACCGTTCCGCCAATGGATGTGCTGTACTGTTCAGAATATCTATCGTTTCGTATTCGCCGGCTCCGCGTTCTCAATTACTACGCAAACATCAGGAACACCCCTTCTTCACAAGAACCAAATGCCAAAGTGTACATTGTGAACCAATTTAGAGAGCAGTATCGTTGGTATACATCTCAGCTTCTGTCTTCTGTTGCCGATCTGCTGCGATCTCGCTTGTTCCTCGCTAGACAATGCTTCTCCTTCGGGAAGATTTTGTGTGAAAAGGTGCTCACAGATATCGTGGTGTCGTATTTTGTGTCCACTGTTGTGGAGTACCGTTGCCAACCGGCATTTTATTTTCGTGCAGCGGCGAACCACATGATCGAATCGCAAGCTGTCGCGCTGTTGATTTGTAACCGAAATACGAATGTGCAATCGGCCGTGGACGTTCGATCTCTCTCCCTGTCCTTCGCTCCGGAAGTTGCGAAGTCATTTTTGATGGTGATAACCAATCCAGGTAGGAACATTGCTTCTGATACGCTGGTGACTGAGATTCTCAGTGTTATTGGAAAGCGGCAGTTTTCTGAGAATGTTTTAGGACTTTTGAAGATCCAATTGGACTCCATCCCTGTCCACAAACTGAGGCTTCGCTCGGAAATTTTGATGCGCATGGTGGACCAACAGATTGTACTGCACGAATGGATGGAGGCTCTGGAGAAGTTGCGCGAAGTTCGTCCGATCTTGCGCAAGGATTATTGGCGCTTTGAGACGGTATATCACGTCCAGAAGACATTGTTTTGCGTCCAGCAACTCATCGACAAGGTGTCGCAAATCCCACAGCAATTGCCGAAGGTGTATGGTTCTGCGTGGCAAGAGTATGTTTTATCGTCGATGGAGGTTGTGTCCAGCGCTTCGCTGCTGCCGTTTGAGGTCCGCAAGCAGTATTCAGATTCCTTGCTGTCGTTCATGCAAAAGTTTTCGTCGATCGCGAATGTCGTGGAAACCGAACTCTCTGCAAAGCCTTCTCTTGTGCTGGATCCGTGGACGACAGTCCCTTTGTTTGTTGTCGAGCCTTCGTTTTCTGCATTCTCTGTGCACGTTGGGGACAAACTGCAGTTCAAGGTCAAGCTGACTGTCCTGCTTCCGCCAGAATGTGTCCGACAACTCCTCTCCGCGGACCTCGCGTCGCATATTTTCCCTTCACTGTCAGCAGAATTTCGAGGAATCCCGTCGTTGAAGGTCGACTACCACTCTTCAGACATCGATGAGGGTACTGGACTATTGGTTGTCTGCTTTGCATGCGAGGTTCCCACCGTCCTGAAGACGTTCTTGTCTCTAAAAATGCTGTCAGGAAGCTCTCGCTTTGCGGGGCTTCCGTTGACCTTCGACGCCTCTTGGTATTTCACTTCCGTCGAATGCTATTGCCATATTCATTCTGCTCCGTCGCTTCTCGATGTATCTTTTGATTTGCTGGCTTCCAGTGTTGCAGACCGCGTTGTCGATATGAATACCCCGCTCTTTGTGAACGAAGCTTGCCGAGTACGTGTGACGATACGATCTCCTCGGGAGCACTGCGGTGGTGGTACGTACTCCATTCATTGCTTGTCGCCTGCGGATACTGCCGTTGCGCCGGATTTATTGACGCAGTCCTCGAGCTCCATGTTTGGCAACATTCCAACACTGAACCCAGCAACAGGTGACGTGGATCATGTGTTTGAGTTTGTGGTTCGTTCGACTGTACCGGGAATGAAGTCATTTAGTTTTGAAGGGGTGTATGCCTCTCCTCGTGATTCAAAGTGCATTCATACATCCTCTCTGAATCTTGTGTTTGCTTGGCCGTTTGTGGTCGGTGTGGATGTTTTCAAAACCTCGTCGAATTTCTTGAGCACTTTCCCGCCTCTGAGAACTGCTGCGTCATCTTGCTATCTGAACGAACCGACTGTCTTTTCTGTGTTTATCAAAAGACCAGATGAAGGGGCCTCTCCTACTTCGAAACCGGATGATTTCGCGCTTCGTGTTTTTGCCGTGGATTGCGTTTCTCAAGCGTCTTCTCTTTCCTTGGTTGCCAACGGGACGTCGTCCACTCCTGCACATTCGGTGTCGGAGCACTTTTCAGATGCTGTCCTCTGTGGTTCCGACTCCTTGCAATCAGCTTTTCTGGGAGTTCCCCACAAGGAAGGTACGATCAGCCCGTTCACGATATCTGTGCACTGTTGCCGCGTGTTTTATTCCTCTCCTTCCGTGGGAAAGGTCAAGCTTGAAAATGGACATTCTTTTATCCTCACGTTCCGTGCTCCAGAGGTGATCATATTGTCTCGCCCACTGCGAGTGCGGTTTGCCATTCCCGCAGAAGCGTTGTGTGCGCAGCAATTCGATGTCGTTGCGACGATTGAGAACTTGGCGCAGCAAGAACTATCCATCTCTTTACAGGTTGATCCTGTGAACGAGTCGGGCTCCATCGTCGTGCAAGGTGTTCGAATCAAGACTCGAATCCTGGAGCCGTCTTCTTCGATTGTTGAGCGGTTTTCCATGTGTGCCCTTCAGGCAGGCTGCCTGTCAATTCCGAGCTTCCGCGTGTCGCCTACCGAAAATCTGCAACAGATTATGTACGACTCGAGCAATGATAATCTGAATGTCTTTATTCATTAGTGGTATTTTCATTATAATAATAAAACCAACTCCCCCCGTCATTTTGTTGTTGACTATATTGAATTATTTTGCTGAAAAAGAAAAAAAAAGGGGGAAGAGGGGAAGGCGGAGGAGGAAGAAACTACTAAGTACGTCTTGTCTTGGATGCAGAAGTGGGCCGGCTGTCTGGAGATTTCTTGGACCGCGGTGGAGAAAACGAATCACGACGGGATCTGTGTGTTCTAGGGGAGTACTTCTTGGCCATGTTTTCAGAGGCATCCTCGAGGTACGAGCTCAGGGTCAGGAAGCCATTCGATTCGAGGAGCTTACCTGCGCTCTTGCATTGCTTGCCAGGTACAAACAAGTCCGCTCCTGGAGAATGCAAAGGCGAAGCAGGGCTCTTCTTCACGTAAGGGTCTCCAATGTTGCAAGACTGCCCAGCCCTGGTGAGTTGCTTCTCCACATCGGAAACACCACCTCCGGGTCTCCAAGCGTTTCGAGGCAAGTCCGCCTCTCGAGATGCATACAGATCAATAATCCGTTCCTGCACGATCATCGATCTTGTCCTTTGCAACGGTGAAATGGACCTCATAGACTGCGAGTGCGCGAACCGTGAAGACCCGTGGGCCAGCGCGGTCTCCTCGCGCGCTGGAACTGATATCTCATTTACTCCGGCAGGCAGCCCCGACGGAGATTTTGGCGACGACTTTGACTGCTGTTTTTGTGGAGAAGTACGAGGGGACACGGGAACAGATACATTCTTCAGTCCAGGAAACCGATTTGCAATTCGTGCATCATCGAACAGTTTCGGAGGGGCCGCTTTCTTCTTGGCGCACTTCTCACAGACTCGTGGGTCTCCATTGTTGTAGCAGAAACACTGGAACAATTCATCTTCCGAAATGCTGCCCATTGCAGAAACAGGAGACTTTGGCGACATTCGTTCAACCGCCATTTCAAACCGAACAACATCTTCTAGTGCTTCCTTGTATTGCGGAAGAATTCTCTGACGCGGTCTCAACGAATCTTCATGCGTCACAAGGTCGCTTTTCCTGCCCGTAAACCTCCCTCGCACAGAACTGTCTCGACTCACGCCAATAAACGACGGGGACGACATATTCTCTCTCTCTCTCTCTCTCTCTCTCTCTCTCTCTCTCTCTCTCTCTCTCTCTGTCTGTCTGTCTCTTGTCTCTTTTTATTCTACGTTATCCTTGTACTTTATCTATGTGCTTTGCGTATGTGTTTGTTGTCGGGTTTACTTGGGTAACAATTGAAAATTTTTGAATCTAGCTAAAAAATAAATAAATGAAAACCGTTGAATAATGACACGTCATTGTCATGCATATACGGAAGTACGAATAAACAGACACGGTCGATAGTGGCCGACACTAGCACGTTTGCTTCACAGGGAATTCGTGCTTACGCACGCTCGGCCAAAATTCAGCCGGTGACACAGGCTCCGCATTTTCGACACTCTTTAACGCAGCATCCGTAGCCATCTATTCTATCATTCGTTGGTTTCACTTTTTTTTGGTTTCACTTTTTTAATTCGCATATGGGCGTGAGTGCGCTAGGATGACGCATTCGCCTGCGCCTACGCCGCTCGATACAGGGCCTCCTAGGTCCCGCAGACCTCCTAAGAGACCGCGTGTCACTACGCCTACCGCCTCTTCCTCTCGCATCTCCAGGTGCATCAATCGCTGCAACTGAGGACACGAAAGCGCCTGCTGCTGCTAGGGCCGTCAGCATCAAAATGCACCCTTCTCAGGAACAACGTGTCTCGCCGAGAAAGTGGCTCACAGAGTGATCGAGATTGGGAACGGAGCGCGGGACATTTATCTGAAGAACGCCGTGAGGCGTGTTGGGGCCTATCCTCTTCCCGGCAACGGGATGCATGATTGAATATGCATGTCTATTCGTAGATATGCATGTTCACCGTATAATGTAGGCGAGCTTTTAAACATCAATCCTCGTTTCGAAAAGCAGCCCCGATTGCTCGGGGAAATCTGGTGGTTGTTCTTGGTTCGCGGCTCAGCCTTTGCAGCCTGTCGCTGTTGTAGTTGCAGCTGGGTCGCATGTCGACGAGTGTCAACATCATTTTGTGGAAAGGATTCAAATTCCCTCTGTTTCACTTTCGAAGAAACGAAGAAGCAAATCTGTCGGCGGACGATAGTCGGGAATATGCGGGATGAACCAAAGTCAAGCACACACGGAATAATATAGGACAAGCAGACGCGCGGGTCAAGGACAGGGACAGATGCTAGACCTTGATGTTCTTGTGCAGCATGGATCGACGCAGGATGTTGAATTCCATGCAAAGTCATCGGGGCCAGAGTCATCGTTGGTGGTGTTGAAAGCCCGCATTCGGCGAGCGTGCGAAGAGGATGTTGGACCCGCATCGCATCTTGTGCACACCGAGTTTCGCAGAGTGACGGATTTTCATCGTGGGTTTCTGGACATCACGTCGGATGAATACGCGGCAGGATTTATGGGACCGATGATCATGGCAAGTGCAGATCGTTGCATTTGTCTGGCTGTCGAAACAGATTTTGCATCGTCTGCTGAACGGACGACGGATGGGAAGTGGGAAATGATCGCATTCAACGGTCTTGATCTTGAAACCGACTTGTATTCTGTGGGGCCGATTGCGGTTGACAAGCGTGTTCAGGCGTTTGGAATCGGAAAGTGGCTCATGAAAACGACTGTGGAGCTGAGTCGCCATTTGCACGCGCGCAACGCAGCTGCAGATCGCTCCTATCGATGCCGATTGACACAGGATGCGTTCAATGCGGCGACGATTTCCATTTATGCGCAGCTGGGATTCCGCGTCGTGGAGCCGCTCGCATTTATGATTTTCGATTTAACCGCGGCCAACATCCAGAGATTGCAGACGAGGCTTGCGGCACAGCTAGGCGATGCACGATTCCGAGTGGACGATATGCAGTTGTCGGATGTGGACAGTTGCCATGAGCTTGGGATCCGTGTGTTGAGCATGCAGTTCGGTCGAATGCTGCATAGCCAACTAGCAGAGGGAAGTATTCCAGGTGCGAGCGTTGTTCGAGACGTACAGGCTGGCCAAGTACTGGGCTGGTCCACGGGAATTACGGACATTGATAAGATCACGATTGCTGCTGATCAGTCGTCATTTCGATATCTCCTTGCACACATGGTTCTTCGTGCGTACTCTACGAAGACGGCACCGACGCGTGCCATGATTCTCATCCAAACGCGGTTTTTGTGCGACGAGTTTGTGTGGCTGATGGACGGCGGATGGCGGACTGCGAAGCAAAACATGCAGATGGCGATTGGCGAGTACAACACTCCTCGAGGCTTTGCAACGACGGCCATTCAAGGGTACTGAGCGGTTACGAATGCGGGGGATTTGGTGCTCGGAGAAGACGACGACGACAGAAAGAAAGAAAGAAATAAAATGAATGAATGTGATTTACTAATACAGAAACATTGACGAATAGCGCCGAGTCTAGAATGAAGGTGGATTGGACTTGATGTCATCCGCAAGTGTTGATATCGCTGCAATTGTTCCAAGGATCGCCAGCACAACACCAATGACGGTGACAGCGATGTAGTAGAATCTTTTCAAGAACCCCAAAGTGGCGAATTCGATCTTGACGAAGAACAGCGCGGGGAAAACAAATGTCAAGAACGAGTTGAAGAGCGCCCCGATGAGAGCCAGGAGGTCGCCAAAGAACGGAACGACGACCGCAAGCACCACGCAAGTCGCAAAGACCGCCGATCGAAATGCAGTTCTCCAGAGAAAACGGTTGGCCCACGGCCTCTTTCCCTCAATGGTGAGCAGAACCGGGTTGAGGACCACCGGGCAGATGGACATGACATGTGCAGTGACCGCAGCAATTGCAATGATCGTCAAGGGAGCGCCCTTTTCCATGTTCAGCACAATCGGTGACGTCGTTTTGCTTCCATACGCGCCATATCCAATCGCAGCCACAAGTGCGTACACGGCCATGATGAAAGCGCTTGCGGAGCGCATCGACCAGCCGAACGAGTACGGATTCTTCATAGACGCCACGACCGAAGGAGCCACAGCTTGGACTCCGTACGCCAGACTGACGGATGCCATCGCCATGGGAACTCCACGGAACTTGAATACTTCCTGACCAGAGTGGGCATCGTCTCTGCTGATGACCGATGAAGCGTCAATGACAACTGCAATGGACGCAAACAGCGATGCAAACGCCCCGAGTGCAGTCAGCCAAGGCGAGTCATGGACTTGCCGAATCCACACGGTTGGGAGAACCACTGCGCCGGAAATCATGATCCACACCGCAGTCGAGGGCATCGTTTGCGAGCTTGAAGCAGCACTCGATGCGATTGCATGCAGATTGACGCCTGAAAGCACAAGAAACAGCGTTGCGACCGCATATAGCGCCGTTTTGTGCACGCAAAGCACAGCGATTCTGCCGTATTTCCCGTAGGCTTTTTCGCCTATGTCCGCATAAGTAGACAGGTTGTGTTTGAGCAACAGAGCAGCAATTGCCTCGGTCGTCGAGTTGGACACAATGCACACAAGAGCCATAAGAGGAAGAGTCAGCCATCCAGCCAGCGACACCGCATAAGGAAGAGACAAGAGACCACCGCCCATGATGATTCCAACAAGACTCACCGCCGTGCGACTTGTGGACAGATGCGCCACAGCATGAGCATCTTTCGACGGAGAAGAAGAAGACTCGGATAGCAGTGACCGCGACTCGGATAACAGCGACCGCGACTCGTAATCACTGTTGTTCGAAAGCGACATTTCTCAAAACCGAAAATGAAAATTAAAAAAGTAAGTGTGATTATTGTTTGATTTTCTTCTTCTTCTTCTTCTTCTTCTTCTTCTTCTTCTTCTACTTTGTTTCCTTCTTTTTCTGTGTATCTAAATTGTAAACGACTTGTGGATGTGTGATCTATACCATTCTGTAGAAAGCTTTCGCAAAATTTAAATATGCAGCAACGGACCACTCACGACAACGATGATGCACCGGCTGCGAGGTCTGGATTGGCGTTTGTTGTGCGGGCCTTGCGGAAGAATCAAAACAACGCCACTTTGCCCAGCTGAAAGCGTTGGATTACAGTTGGTTTGGAGGGAGACTTGGCCAACTGGAATGACACTTTTTTTTAATTAAAGTATTTCGGAATTGCGGACTGACACTGCTCATTTTTCTGGGTCTTTTATTTCTTTCGGACTGACATTGAGTACTGTACACGTCACTCACCACACACCCTTCCATGAAATTGAAGGCATGCAAATATGAATTGTCAACAGAATGCTTGTTATGTCGCCTTTTCTCACACTCTTGGCTTTTTCCCCATTCTTTCTCTGAAACTCCAGGGCTTTCTGTTGTTTGCATCCCGTCAATCTCCGCTTGCAGTAACGTGACCTCCTTTGACGAACAGCAAAACAAAACAGATAAAACAGATAGACACAGAGACAGAGAGAGAGAGAGAGAGAGAGAGAGAGAGGCAGAGAGAGAGAGAGAGAGAGAGAGAGAGAGAGAGAGAGATCTGAGAATTGAACGGAAATGTCTCTCCACAACATTTCGTCTTCAAAATCGTTGAATTCTTTCGCAATTGCTGGCTCGCATGCACCGAGACCGTCGGTATCTACGGATGAACGCCTCGATTTGACGGATACCACATCGCTGTTGCAGGGGCTGCGACGCGGATTCCAGAAGTTCAGAGAAGGGTACTTTGCAGATCACGTGGATCTCTTCCGATGGCTCTCGCTCCATGGCCAGAAACCTCGAGCCATGATGATTTCTTGCTGCGACGTATGTCTCCTGCTCTTGCTGCCTTCCCCCCTCCGCTTTTTCCTCGTTTCACATTTTCCTCGTTTCATCCCATGCCGTTCAGACGATTAATGCCAATTTTCCCACCCATCTTTAACTATTCTGTCATTCCATTTTTCATTTTGTTGATGCATAGAGCCGTGCCGATCCTGGAATTATGTTTTCGTCGCCTCCTGGAGACTTGTTTGCTGTTCGAAACGTGGCAAATCTAGTTCCCACGTATGAATTCACGGATTCCGGACATCATGGAACGACTGCTGCGATTGAGTTTGCGGTGAATTTTCTCAAAGTTCGACATATCATTGTTATGGGTCACCGTATGTGTGGTGGCGTGAAGGCATTGATGGAAAATCCATGGGAGGATCAGCAAGGCCACGTGCAGCATTCGCAATCTCAGTTGGCGGGACTTGCGCCGCACACGCATCACCACCACCACAGCCATGCGCACGGATTGGGAACCAGCTACGGGCACAGCAAAGTTGGAAGGCACATCTACGCTCATGATGATACTGTACAAGCATCGCACTCCCTTATACCAAGCCCGAGCGGATCGTACGGTCATGATCTCACCGCCCTTGGGGTGCCGGAGGCCGTGCCGGAAGTTTCCATGACGTCCCCCTCTCCTTCCTCTTCGAACTTGAGTAACATTAACCCATTTTCGCTGGGTGCTGCCACGGCGCCGTCGTCACCAGCGACCAATATTGCGAATCCCAATTCGACGAGTCCACCCGGCCGGGACGTGTCGACCGCGGAATTGGCATCATTGGCCATCAATGCTGACGGCGAAAAGGAAAAGGTGTCGCCAAAAGCTGAGCTGCCGAATCATATCGCCAACTGGATGATGATTGCACAGGTGGCGAAGCAACGCACGCTAAAGAAGCATCGGATTCGATCGCTGGACCAGGTGCCGAAGAGCGAACGCGATGCGGTCCTGTTCTCTGCGGAGCTCGAATCAGTCCGCCTTTCCATTGAGAATTTGCTCACGTTTCCGTATGTTGCAGAAGCTGTTCGCAAAGGAGAGTTACACTTGCACGGGATGCATTTTGACTTTACGAACGGGTCCCCGATCCTTCGAGTGCTCAGGCGTGACACGGGCGAGTTTGTTAGCATCGACGAGATCGAAGAGCTGTGGAGCGATGAGGATGAATACGGAGAAACCGTGTCGCAGTTTGAATTTTGATCTTTCAGGAAGAAGAAAAAGGAGAGAGAGAGAAAAGAAAAGAAAGAGTGAACATGTCTGTCAGCGTCAAATAGATAGTAGACTAAAAACCCCCGGGCGATCGTCTGTATGTGTGTGTATGTATGTGTGTGTGTGTGTGTGCATGTGTTAGTGTTTTTTTTTTTTTTTTTTTGTATGCTTGTGTCTGTGTAGGAGGAGTAAAGGAAGCAAGAAAAATGATGTGCAGAACGACGAAAATGCACCACAACGCTCTCTGGTACGCAAGACACGACTGACACGCAGTCTTTCGAGTCGACGAAGTTCGATGGAAACGCTTGGAGCCTTCTCTACCCTTTTTTGGCCGACTGATTCGTCATCCATTATCCATTATCCATCATCTCTCAAAAGACACCTTTGCTCCTCGTCTCACACGCACTCTCTCTTTCTCTCTCTCAACTATTTGTTTTTCGCTTCCTTTCCTTGTTTGTAGTTTTCAAATTATAGTGTGTTTCGGGTTTTTAATTAATGGATTGCACGATATATTGTACCATAGGAATTTTCTCTCTCCGTTCTATTTGAGTTTAGTTATTGTAATTTTTTCCCCCCGTAATTTTTATTTGATTGTGCGTCTTTTTCTTTTCACTCCCCTTTCACTCCTCTTGTTGACATGGCTTTGCATGTCCCGTTTGCCAAAGGAAAGAGCAAAGGAGCTGCTGATCATTGCGGTGAACAGCCCACGGATTCTGGCTCCAAGTGCGACGACGACACAGAAATTTGTGCAAAGACATCCGAGATGAACCTCGATAATAGCGAAGCAACAATGTATTCAGACGACGATTCGTTTGACGGGGACGACGAAGAGGGGTATTCATCATCATCAGAAGACGAAGAAATATACGATGTTGATGAAGGCTTTGGTGGAATCCAGTTTGATTCCGACTCGAGTGTCGATCACGACGACGAGAATGATGATGCTGTTTTGCAGAACGAGGTCTCGGAAATAGACAGGGTTGTGCACGCGATTTTGGATTTGGTCTCGGAGTCCGATGACTCCAATGGTCGACCTTCGTCTGTTTCTTCTCTTCGAAACTCTTCGGAATATCCGTGTGGTGCTTCGCTTACTTCTACTGCGCCGATTCCAATCAGGAGCCACGGCAATCTCACGCTGAATGGGAACGGAGCTTATGCGTATTCGTGTTCGTCGACAGACTCGAATTCCGCTCTGTTGGGGCAGTCTCCGGCAAGCACCGCAGGCTGTTCGTTCGGCCAGTCTCCTCAGCTGCCTGCGCACATCATGCGAGTTCCGAGATCCTCCTCGAAGAAGGCGCAACGAGTGCTCCAGACACACCAGCAAAAACGACGGAATTCGCATTCCTCGTCCAAAAAGAAGAAAACTAGAATCCGAAATGCAGAATTGCTGGCAAAGGAAGAAAAAGTGAGCGATGCGGCTGTGCAAGGCGCAATCCAAACAGATCCTTCTCCGGGTACGTTTCACTCAAGTGTTTATGCTAGCCGTACGTTCCTCGTTCCCGGTGTTCCGCTGGCGCTGCCACATCATCGAGGCGCGCAGCATTCAACGGCCTTGAATGCTGCGAACGCGAGGCCGGATGAAGCGGTGACCCAAGGCGAGCATGAACATTTCCAGACCCTGGTGCACATCGGACAGCCGGCGCTGTTCCATCATACAATGTCAGCGATCAGTATGTTCCCGGAGTTTCCCAATCCTCCTTTGCATGCGCATCAGATGCGACGGACGGCATCTGAAGGCATAGGACAAAATTCGAATCCCGTTTGCTGCGTTGTATGCTATCGGGTTGCTTCCATGGCCCGGTCTTCCGGCGCGGAACGCGGACTCGGACTCGGACTCGGACACGGACACGCACCTGGGATGACGGGTCTGCGAAGTGACGCGTCTCGTGAAGTGGTGTTTGGGAATTGGCTGTGCAAGTGCCCCGTTTGTTGGGACTGTGCTCAGCGTCATCTAACGCGTCTTCCTGTGGACAAGGGCATTCTGTACCTTACATGTGCCAAATGCAATATGCACTTATCTTTTGAAGATATTCGGAAGCTGTGCACTCGCGAGGAGCAATTGCTGTTCTCTGAAGAACTCATTTCTCGATGGACCTCTCGGGTCCGTCACGAGTCTGCTGCCAGAGGATATATGCCGCTTCTAGTGTCAGTTGTTCGCGATTCCCAATGGTCTGTCCAGAAGGGGCTGGAAATTGTCGTGTTTGACGAAGCTTCGTCTTCGGAAGTGCACAAGTGCGCCTTCTGCTGCGTCGAAGCATGCCAGTGTACTCCCGAGAAGGACGTGCTCTTCTCTTCGTTCCACAGACTATTTGCGAATCGTGGAGAGCGGCATCGCTTCTTTGCAATGTTCCAGGACAAAGAACACTTGTTTGTTGTTCCGCAGTCTACGAAATCGGAGGACATGACGCAGCGAGATATTTTACGTGCTCTGACTCGTCTTGGAGTTGCCGCAACGCTCTGTGACAAGTGTCATGTGGTGGTTTCGCGAGACGAAGGATGCTCCCTTTCATCATGTCCGAGATGCGGGACAATGGTCCCCATTCACTAATTCGAAAGCCGTCATTTTTGCTTTCACGTTCGTGTGCTTCCATAAACGACTCTGTATCATTCGTTCGTTCATTGTTGTCCAGTATTTGTTGTTGTTGTTGTTGTTCTTCTTTTTTCTTTCCCGAATCTCGATCCTTTCAACCCCCCCTTTCCCCCCCCTCCCCTCTGTCGCCTTCCTCTTCACCCGTCGTTTTTGCACGAGCAGGCATGCAATGATCGGACGCATATGTCAAAGTTTCCATGACAGGCGGGGAATTCTTTTGTTTCCATCCGAATGTTTCCGCCAATGTTCGCGACCCGACACTCGACTGGCAACCTGCATCACTATGTAGCTTTTCTTTTCGCTATATCATCATTGTTGATTTTCTTTTCTTTTCTTTCCTGTTTTATTTTATTTTATTTTATTTTTTCTTCTTTTCATGCTGAATTGGAGCAGCAAGATATAGGACAGAAAAAGGAGAAGTCGTTGGTGAGAAGAAAATGGCGATGATGTTATCTTCATCTTCATCTTCATCTTCATTGTCTTCTGCGACAGTGTCCTCGACTGCTTTGGAGACACATCCGTCAGTCTCGCCGGTCGTGCGTTCGATTCCGCATTCTCGAACCGTTTCATTTACAAGCTCCACTTCTGAAGGCATGATTGCATCCAACCTCGCTTCTTCTTCTTCTTCTTCTTCCGCCGCTGCTTCTTCCGCTTCTTCTGCATTTCCGAAGAATGAAACGCATGTGTTAATCGATGCTTCGTCAGTGCGCCGACGTGTGGCGAATGAGCCAGCTGCGTCCTCGGGTGGAGGTGGAGGTGGAGGTGCTGATGCTCATGTTGACGCAGATCTTGGCGACTTTTCCTTGTATTTGAAATCAGAAGAAGAGCTCAAGTCAACTCAGAAGAACCTCCGGCAGTTCTATGCACTTCAGAATGAATACATTGCGACGATTCGACAGTGGCGAGCATCCAAGAAGTTCAGAGGGAGCACGGGTTCTCCGACTTCTGAACACGTTCCCATTCACGACCTCTCTTCTTCGGAAGAGACGGGTGAAGAAGCAGGGAATCCGTCTAGCAATGACCAGAAAATAACAGAGAATGCGAAACTTCGACGAACGGCGCAGCGTGCTCTAGTCATTTCGTTCTGGGCGAATGTTCTGCTCCTGATAATCCGTGTTGCGGCTGTGATCTTTACACCTTCGCTGTTGATGATTACTGCGGTGGTAGACGGTTCGTTGGATCTGTTGTCAGGTGCCGTGCTGTTTGTGACTTCGAAGATCATGAGTTCCAAGCACCAAGATGTCCACAACTATCCTGTAGGGGTCTCGCGGATGGAGCCTTTGGGAATTTTGATGTTTGCATGCGTCATGTTCACCGCTTCCATTCAGATCGTGCAAGAAGGTGTGATCCGTCTTGTGACGGAATCCACTCCGGCTCCGACCGATCTGATCTCCCTCTTTCTCATCTTGTCGAACATCGTTGTCAAGATCTTTCTGTACCTCTACTGTAGACGAGTGGCCAACCGAACAGAATCGGGATCCGTGGATGCCACTGCGGACGACCACAGAAATGACATTTTTACGTCTTCTGCCATTTGCGTCGGCATTGTCACTACACAATACGTTTGGTGGCTGGATGCTGTCGGGGCGATTCTGCTCGCTCTCTACATCATGTTCAACTGGGTTATGGTATCGCTGGAGAACCTGAAGACTCTTTCTGGCTCCTCTGCAGATCCTGATACCCTCAGGTTCCTCACATATGTGGCCGCAAACCACGACTCCAGAATTATGCAAGTGGACACTGTTCGGGCATACCGGCAAGGGCCGAGGTACTGGGTGGAATGCGACATTGTGCTTCCGCCCGATATGCACTTGGTAGAAGCACATGATATTGGGGAGTCGCTGCAGCATGCTTTGGAATCCGTCAAAGATGTCGAGCGCGCTTTCGTGCATCTGGATTACGAGACTGATCATAATCCGATGAACGAGCATCAGCGACCTCTTTTGTAATGTCCCCATCGTCCATCTTCTTCTTCCTCACCGTTATCACCGTGATCACCATCAGCTCATCTCACCATTTCTTGAACGTATGTCCTAACACCACGGCGTCAAACATGATCTCTATTTGTCGGACAGCATCGCAGTGATCACGAAAATGCGCGGCGACTGCCTATGCGCGAGGCCCCCTTTTACTGTTTTCAAAACTGCATGTAAAACCGTGCCCCCTCACAAGATAGTGCAAAGACCATACTCTCTCCATGTTTTCATCACTATATAGGCACACATTCCTCTGCAAGCTGAACTCGCTGGCGAACGACGGCCGTCCGCAAAGATTGAAAAATCCTGAAGAGAATCATTGAGTGCAGCGGTCGTAGGTCGCTTTAACGGCAGGCGCGTAAAATCGAGATTTCATTTTGATGCTTATTATGAAAAATCGTCTATGTATTTTCCAATCTTTTCTTGGTTTCATTTTTTCTTGTTTTTCAGCTCGGTTTTGTATTTCCTCAAATTGGACATTCAGTGTGTATACGTGCGTGTGTGTGTGTGTGTGTGTGTGTGTGTGTGAGTCAGTGTTTGTCGAAGAGTACTTTACATGGCTGTTACATCTCCTCCTAGTGGGGAACTCCAAGAGCTGTATCGACTTTGTACTGTGATTTCAAGCGAGTTACCAAGCGCAGAAGAGCTCCAGGCACGAAACTACCCTCAATTATGTGAATTTGCATCTGCTATTCATGATGTTCACCATATTGTGTCTGCCGATCATGTCTTGTCGGGTTCAGATTCCGACGCGACTGTGCCGATTTTGACACCGGAGCCGTTTGAAATGCTCAATCAAGCCGCAAGCTGGAACCGAATGCTGCATCCCGAGCACCCAGACCACGCAAAGCCAGTTCTTCCTGCAATCTACGTGGCTCCGTCTCCTGTGTGGGCACTGTTCATCTGGGCTGCCGCCCCACCTGGAGCGATTCGAGAACTCCGCATTCGATGGTCACTGCTTCCAGAAGCGCCTGTTCTGTACTTTTTGCTTGCTGAGCCGTCTTCTAAAGTTACGTACATCGATGGATCTGGGTCCGGTGCAACTCCCGCAGAGTTTGCTCAGCTTTCCGATGCACTCTGCTCAGGAAGCTCCGAATTGCAAAGCAGTGTCCAGTCCATTGTTCTGCACCACTGCGTCTGTGAAACGGAAGGCATGGCACACCTTAGCAAGGCGCTGTCGAGTCTCGGCCAGCTTGTCCATCTTGATTTGACTGGATGCAGAATCGGAGATCGCGGAACAATTCTTCTCGCTGAAGTACTTGCTCAGCAGAATTGCAGAATTTCGTATGTGGGTCTGTCTGAGAATGCGATATCGGGGGACGGTGCAGAAGCTCTCGCCCAAGCGATGCGAAGAGGGAGCCGAAGCGTCCGTGTGCTAGACCTTTCGAGAAACACTATTGGCGGCAGCGGATCCAGGAAGTTCGTTAGTGCCCTGCAGCAGAATGTGTCATCCGAGACGTGCGTGTTGCTGGAAGAACTTGACTTGTCGTGGAACTCAATCAAGGACTCAGGAGCCACAGATGTTGCAGAGCTTGTGGGATCCCTTTCGCAGACCGCGCCACGCTTGCATACGATTCGAATCCGCGGAAACATGATCAAGGAGGAGGGATCCATCGCACTCGCAAGCGGTCTGAAAACTCTCCCAGCAGCCTCCAGCGCACGATCCCCGCTGTCTCGATTGGACCTCAGCGGCAACCAGGTTCGTGACGCCGGATTTGCAGCGTTGTGCACCGCTCTCCAGCACTCTGCGTGCTCGTTGGACGTGCTTTCTCTCTCCCTTTGTGGAATATCATCGAAAATGATCAGTCCTCTTGTAGAGGCACTGGCATCCCGATCCGCCGAAGGCAAGAGCTCATTTCGCCTGCGAGAATTGGACCTTTCGTCGAACACCCTCGGGATGAATTTGGAACGTTCCGAGCCGGAGCGGGCACGGTTTTCTGCGTTCTGCACGGTCCTGTCCTCCCAACCGACGCTGCAGATTCTCGATCTCTCCGAAAACCGGATCTCTGCCCAGTCCGCCGCCTTCCTCGCGCCGGCATTGCGGACCAATCGCTCACTGTCCACGCTACGACTGAAGAGAAATCGCATTGAAACTGCTGGCTTGCGTTCATTGATTCCTGCGCTTGTCGAGAATCTTTCTGCCCCGTCGTCCGTCCTTTCACTTATTGATCTTGGAGAAAACGAGATTGGAGCAGAGGCCATCCATGCACTGGTGGATGTTCTGAAACCACTGGATTCCAATGACAATGCAAGCACACGCTCGGGCGTCAGCGTGCTGGTTCAGAGGAATGCAATCCCAAAGGATTGGAAGCCTCACGGAGCATGGCACCGCATCCGAGTTTCTGCCGATGAACCGAAAGCGATGAAGCCGATTGTTTCGTGACGCGAGGAGCATGCGGTGAGAGTGCGAAGCCCAGGGGGAGAAAAATGTGTGAATTCAAGACGCTGCAATCCTTATATTATTACTTCCCGGCTGTACTTTTATGACTAACACACGCGGAATCGAATAAATTACACACAAATCACTCACACGCTTAGTCTGCTGATGTGTGTTACTTGTCCGAAACACCGCCCTCGCGAAGATTGATGCCGTACTCCAAGTACGCCTTCAGGGAGCAGAGCATATGCATCCACCCCTTTGTCTGTCCATACGACTGCTCCAAGTTTGCTGGGGCGTCGTCCCACCCAGTTTCGATGACCTCGACAAACGTGTTTCCCTCGTTGAGTGCACGGAACGTCATGGCAAACTTGTTATTAGTGCCACTTGCAGGCCACTCTATCACAATGCGTTCGTTTGGAACAACTTCGATTACCACCACTTTGAAAGTAACGCCGAACTCCGCAAACGACCACGTGAGCTCTGCGCCAGGTTCGATGCGACCGCTTGCAGTACTCACAAAGTACGACGACAGCTTCTGCGGGTCCGCCACCGCTTCAAACACCTCTGTTGCAGGTTTCCGAACCTTGATCCCGGCTTTTGCATAGTAAGTCATCCACTCTAATATGCTGCTGCCCTCGCAAATCAACACGCAACAAAAACGATTTCCCACACTTGCTCGCGAGTCGCCCCCCACATCCCCCCGCACTTTTTGTGTTCCCAGCTGTCCCGGCGCCCCGACTCCCGACTCCTGACTCCCGACTCTCGACTCCCGGAGTGCTCTTACAACCTCACCCAATTCTGCTTTTGCGGGACAAACGGCAGTCGTAAAAATTAAGAAAACCTCTCTCTCACACGCGCAACCATCCTCCAACACGATCGTACATGCGTTGTGTGTCCTCAAGCGCAAAGCTGCAAAGTGCAAGTGAGGATTATTTGGATCGCATCTCGTTCGCCATTCTTCAAAATGCTTCATCTTTTGTTTTCTTTCATTCCGCTCATACGTATCAAAGAAGGAAGAGGAAGGGAAAAGGAAGGGTGCTCGGAAAAAAAACAACGCCCCCCCACTGCAGCGCACATAGTCAATGAATCGTGCGTCTTCGACATCCAAGCCTGGTGCTTCAGTGCACTCGATCGCGGCGCGATGCGAACTGCGCTTGGAGGTTTCTAGTCCGGTTGCGATCATGCTGAAGTCTGGCGAGGCCGAAGTGTTTGGGGCGGCGCTCACTGCAAGCCAGCCTGTTTTGTACAATCAACACGCTAAACTTTCTGTGTTTTCGTGGAATGGGGCACAAATTGAAATCATCGGGGAGCCATCAGACTATGAGCTCTATCAGGCCTCCGAGACGCCAATTCCTCAGCACTTGCAACTCTGGGACGAGCTCATCCAACACCCCTCCACGTATGCCTTTATGGTTATTATTATTGATTTATTGATTTATCTATCTGTTGATTGGTGTTGTTGTCGTTACAATTTTCTTACAGTTTGCAATGTCCCGAGTTGTCTAGATTGTCCAAGAAGCGGATCTTGATATGTGGACCTGTGGACTCGGGCAAGTCTTCGCTGGCCCGGATGTTTGCGTCGTGGACTTGCCGAAGCGGTCGACCGTGCATCGTCAGTGACTTGGATCCGTCGCTTCCACTTACCGGGCCTCCAGTGTGTTTATCTGCGGTCCACACTGCGGTGCCCATTGATACCGAGTACGACGCGGACCTCTTGGCTCCGCTGTCTGTGTTTTATGGGAATCCGTCGCCGGCTGACAATGTATCTGTGTACCAGTCGTGCGTTGCGGCGTTGTTTCGGCATTTGGATGAGAAGCCGCCGGCGAACACTAGTCCTTGGATTGTGTCTGCTGCCGGGTGGGTCGATGACGTGGGCATCACGGTGCTGCGCGACGTTGCTGTGTCGATGAGTGCAGATATTGTGCTGGTGCTTGGTGACGACCGTTTGGCTTCGAGAATGAAGAAGGATCTTGAGCAGCACAAAATCCAGGTTCGAAAAATTGCGAAATCAGGGGGTGTCGTTCAGCGAAGTGTGCAGTCCCGCTCTGCTGCGCGATCTCTCATGTTCAAGAGGTACTTTCAAGGTCTGCCGATTCAGATCGGGTCGGCCACGTACCTGAAATCAGGATTTGGTTTGCATCCAAATTCACTGGTTCTGTCGTTTGACGAGATTCGTATTGTGGCCGTAGGGGGCGGTCCTCGAGCCCCCGAGTCGTGCTTGCCAATCGGCGAGTCCCAGTCGCTGGATCCATTTCGAATACGGAACATTCAGCCAAGCGAGGTCAGAGACTCCGTCCTGGGTGTTGTCGGCGGACCCATAGCGGCTGCTTTTCTGGAGTCGAGAGAAAAGCCTGCTGGATCAGTCCCGAAGGATAATCCGCTGCAGAATGCGTTTTGGAACATGCCGATTGCAGGGCTTGTGTTTGTCCAATCTGTCGATGTTGAAAAGAAACTCATCACCATTCTTGCGCCAAACTCATTTCCTCTTCCTTCCAAAGTTTTTCTTAGCGGCTCTGTAAAGTGGATTGAATAGTTCATTAATAATAATAATAATAATAATAATAATAGTAATAATAATAATAATAATAATAATAATAATAATAATAATAGTAACAATAGTAACAATAGTAATACAAAAAAGCACCGGGACTACTAGCAAGCGCGGACTGGCACACCTGAATTCTCCGTTGCCCGCCGCTGGCCAGAAAACATGAATCACGACTGGTCATCGGGCAGGATCATCGAAATCAACATATCCCTCAATCGATTCAACATTCAAAAATGAACGTTGGAGGAAACAGAATGTAATCGGCGAACGACATCGCGCCTGACGACGCTTTTACCTTTGCTCCTTCTTGTTCTCTGACTTGAAAGCGCATTCCGAACGCGCAATCGATCACATCTTCGTGATTTAAAATATCTTGCTCAGCAAGAACAGAAGATAGTAGAAAGAAAAGAAAAGTGGACTTGACTGCGGTAAGGAAATCGTACTGTTTGACGTTCAATGTTGACACAGAAAGCTGTCAGCTGTACGACACCATCCATCCAGTCGACTGTCTAAATGTAAATAATGCAAAGATATGTTCCGTCTTATCACGTGACGCGCGACCCAAACGAAGGTATGGTTGTCTTTTTGTGTGTGTTGGTTTGAACAGTCTCGTGTCAAGCAGCATATTTGCATCGTCATCTTCCAAATGCCTGCATACAGGTAAGAAGCTTGCAGTTATGGAAACCGAGTCTCTTTTGCAACAACAGTCCTCTTCACCTGCTCCTGGGTCGCCGCCGCAGCGTCGTGCAATGTCCGGGCGGTCGCAAGAGAGTGGGCCAGTGCGGATTCCACGGGCACTTGGTGCTTCACAGCTGGACTCGCTCATTCTGCAAGCGGATGTTGAGAGCATGCTTCGGATGCAGTGGAAACGCATATTTGCGCTTGCAAGCCCCGTCTTTCGAGATGATTTCCAAGCAGATCTCGAGGCTCTCTTTTCTCTGTTTTTGTTTCGGTATACATTGTGGACTAACTACCAGACGTATTCAGACAAGCTGCTCGATATTTCGTACCGCATTGCAAACAAGGAAAAGATGACGCTTGCGAATCCGTCTCGACTCCGTCTTTTATGCTATGCCGTTGTAACAGTCGGAATTCCGTATTGCTATCAGAAGTTCGTTTCACTGCAGTTCACGAATGCAAAGATCATTGAGCGCGCCCATCTTCTTCTGGAGATTCTGAACCGATATCTGTTTTTGTGGACTGGCGAGTTCCGTACCGTTGCCGACCGTGTCTGCCAAATGCGACTCTTGCCTGTACGCACTGCAACCCCGCGCATCCCTTACTACGACTTCCTGCATCGCCAGCTTGTCTGGAAAACATTTTCCGAGTTTGCGTTGTTTGTCTATCCGCTAATTAAGTCCCGCATCTGCAGAGTACGAACCATGCTGCTGCGAACCGTGTTTCGGACGCTTCGATCGCCGAAACATGACCGTGGCCAACGACTGTCTTCACAGGATACCCTGGCGCCCACCACTGGTGCGTCGACCATTCCGCGACAGTGCCATGCGTGTGAAGCAAGTCCCACAAAGTTTCCGTGTGCAGCTTCTTGTGGCCACGTCTTTTGCTACATGTGCATTGCAGGCTCTGTCGAGGCAAATCCGGACGCTGCGTGCCCTGTGTGCTATGCGCAGTGCTCGCCTATTCGCCTGTTGTTTCCCGCTCCTTGACGCCGCCCCCGTCGTCGCAACCACGAGTTTCTTGGTTCTCGGTGTCTTCGGGCATGGCCGGTTTTGAGTTTGTTGGGAAGATCCCTCTTTGGAGCCATGAGATGTTTTGTCTTTGTCTTTGACGAGGTGGTTGCTGCTTGAAGGTTTGATTATGAAAAAATCAAACATGTTGTTAAGCTGCCAGCCGTGTTCTTGGGCAGCATATCGGATGCTTGTTCGAGACCTGTCGACTGCGGAATGGCTGCACAACCAAACACGAAACTTTTAGAAAAGCGCCAACATAAACAAATCAAATCCAACATGCCAATCTTCATGGTAGTAGTAGACGTAGTAGTAGACGTAGTAGTAGACGTAGTGACTCTGTGGGATAGATCAGTCAGAGCGGATAAGGACCAAAGAGACGATGGATGCGTCAACGGTCGACGAACATCAAGAAGAAGATGCAGCAATTGGGATTTACAAAACATACGTTGCTAAACACGGATTATTTCGGGTTTTCCGCTCCACGTTTCAAGAATTCAACCGCATTGTTGCGCTTGTTCTTCCTGAAAACCCATACAGTGTCATTCTTGGAATCCTTTCGTCACAAGAAGTCGGAAATTTAGTATCGAATGCCTCTGCGCCACAGCCTGCTGCGCTAGGAGATATGAAAATCGATGTCGTTCTGTTGAATGGTAAGACTCTTCCGTATCCGCTATGCAGAATGCCCAGTGAAAAGAACCCGATCACAGGGCTTCGCCACTTGTTGGGGCACGTGCATCCATTGTACATCCACGCTCTACGATGCATCATCGCGGCGTTTCAAATTCCCGACATAGAAGAGTGCGCCATGACATCACCGGCGACGGCATCCGCAACGGCAACTGCTGCAAGTGGAGCGAAGACGTCGGAATCATCGAGGATGCACGTGGAGTCTGCAACGGCCGTTGTGATCCCGACAGTGTTGTTTCCAAACATCATCAAGAACCTTGCGTGCCCTTTGTGTGTCCGAGAGCACGTACTGATTACGTGCACGGGAATGGAACACGGTTCGCAGGTGCTCGCGAGACTTGTGTACTCGCAAGTCCGTGCGATCATGGGAAACAACCCCATGCGATGTTCTCTCCAGCGGGCTGTCCTCCAGTTTCCCCATCTTCTGGACGCCGAGGACCAGGAAATCCCAATGGATGTGCTCGCCGCAGCCCCGCAACAAAAGGATGAATCGGTCCGAAGGCTAACGGATATCCTCGGCGGTGTTCTTGAAAAGTGCCCCGACATCAAATTCGAATTCTTCCTTGACACGGCAACAGTTTCTCCGCAGCAAGACTTGCGCTTCCCGTCTGCAGAGTTTTCGAGGTTCACGGACCATCGGCTCGTGTTGGTTTGCAAGACGTTGTCGGTTTCCCTCAAAATGCAGTCGGACAGCCGAGTTGTCTCCATCAGTCACTTCACTGGCTTTCCAATGCGACTGTTATTGGAGGGAGTGTTTCTGGACACGGACTCGGCTGCTCGCTACATCTCGTGGTTCGATCTGGGCTCTCAGCCAATGGAAAAGAGCATTTTGCGCATGAAGGTGTCCTATGCGACATCGTTCAAGAAAACAAACACTGTCGGAAAGTCGTTTTCTGCTGCCGTGGATGCCCTGCTCCCATATCTTTTGCTACAATTGACAGATTCGGATGCCGATGGACCAATCCTTGATGAGCTTCAAAGCCTCCTTGGATCACAGTTTGTTGAAACTTGTCAGCAGGTCCAGGGTTCTTGCTGCGCACTCTTGGCAAATGAATCGCTGTGGGGTACTTGCATGCCGTCACAAATCGTTCGGTCGTTGCGATTGCTTGTCAAGTCCATCGCCCTCTCGGATGCCCTCTGTCAAGCTCCGTTTCTTGAGGCCTGCATTCGCGTGGTTGAGAAGGTTGACGGGCAAAAAATGGCGAACAAGACACCGGCTGTGAATATGTTGAAGCGTCTCGACGATCTTGTGCTCGCCTTACTCAATTCATCGCTGTTCCTGCTGTTCAACGCAAAGCATTTGCATGTTGGTTTGTGGGTCGAGAATCAGTTCCAAATGAAACAGTTTTTCCATTATCCAAGTCTTGCCGAGACGAAAGACACGGACCAAGTGCTTTCGACGTATGTTCCTTATGAAGTCCGACGGTTTCAACGGTTTCTGCTGGTGCCAGACGGCGTGGTTACTGAATCTGTACTTGCTCAGTACTACGTCGATTCGCAATTGGATTCTTTCCTGCAGGATTGCTTCCAGGCCTGCTTTCGATCAGATCCATTGACGCCGTATCCGTTGATGTTGATTGTCGATTTAGCGAAACAGCGGTACATGTCCTATCGCTTGTCTCTCTTCCTGGAGGCTGTGGAATCGAACAGGAGCCTGAGTATTTCCTTCTCGTCTGACCCGCAAGATGTGGTTTCGGCAAGCACGACGTCGTCGTTATCAAACGGGGTTGTTTCCTTTTACGGTTCCAAGATCGCATTGGCGATGTTTGCAGCAATTGAGCAGCCAGTGTTTCGCGAACTGGCGTTTCAAATCTTGTCTGTCGTCGTGGAGAAATCTGTCCCGCCTTTTGGGTTTGAAGGGCCCACGTTGGCCATTATGGGAGGCTCGTACAAGGTCGATTCTTGCATGGCACTGCGACTCCCGTGTGTCAATGTGGACGGAAGCTCAATGACAAGCAGCTGCTGCAGCTTCGTGGTGGAAGAACTGTACATCGTTGAGGGCCCTGACACGCACGACGGATTGCTGTACGCTATTGAAGTGTTTCTTACACGAATTGTAGACGCTCTGAATCGCGTTGGAACTGCCACGATTGATGCTCAGCAAACGGCGCAGTTTTATCCGCTATTTGTTTCCATCGGTGCACAAGCCAGAGTTCCGGTGTACGAACTGCTCTCTGATTTAAATGGTGCGATGCAGAAAATTTCAACGCACCTGTGGGCCGGTGATGCCTCTGATGTGTGCGTTGAGGGCGCTGTTGGGTACCCGTCAGATTTACGGGGCTCTCTTGTACGTGGTCCGGTTTGCATTCGATGGGCAAAGTATGTGAAATTTGCATTCCGATCAAGCAGCACTCGAGTGCGACGTGATTTTTCCAGGTTTGGCGTCGACCGATTGGACAGTTGCCTGTTCTTTTCAAAGTCCGACTGCTCGACGTTTGAAAAGATCTGTCCTCGTCCTCCCATGCCGTCAGCCATCCAGCATGCTTCCCTTCTTGAACTTGCATCACAGGATCTGATAGCAGTTTGGCGTCGCAGTTTTGAGGAGGGGCAGTGCTACGCTTTCATGTCCTTGTCAAGCCTGGTGTGGCTGCAGTCTGTGAAAGGTGCTCTGTCGTTCCCGGAACCGTCCAATCTCAAGCATTGGCTGAAAGAGAACCACCATCGTCTTCAGAATGGCATCAATTTGGACCAGGACCGGGCCCGCGAGGAAACAGAAACAGAAATGTCCTTTGGGAAATCCATCTTTTACGACACCTCGCGCTTGTCGTTCTGTATTTCCAATTGGACGACAGCATGCGCTCCGTTCCTGAGCTTCCTGGAAATGCTCGAAACCGCATTACCGCTGCCCGATTTTCTAGAGGCCTCTTGCACTGCGCAATTTTTCGACTTGAAATCAAGATCCCGTGTGCTGCTGGAAAATCGACAATGGTACAACTGCTTCTTCTATGAAGACTTGATCGCGGCACATCGCGTGTTTTCCAGCATGGATCCCTCTATGTTTTTCAGTGATTCCATGGCAACCTTCCGGCGTCAGTTTGCCTCGTATATACGACTCTCTGTACAAAATGCGGCCACCACCGTTTTCCGTCAGCTGTCGAAATCAGAAGCGCAAGCTCGGCAGCTTCTGTCGCTGGTTGAATAGCAAGTGCTGCTTTCATCCTTCTTTAATCAAAAAAGGAAAAGAAAGAAGATGGAAAAAAATTAGCGATAAAATCTCCCCCCGCAGGCTTCACACACGATTGTCTGCGCAAGAGACTGGGCTGGCCGACACCGAAACTGCATCCAATGGCTCCAATTGCCTGACGGTGTGCCGTATGGTCTGTTTCTCGACGAGGTTTCGATAGATTCCGTGGGCATTTTGCATCAGACTGTCATGAGTTCCTTCTTCAGCGATCATGCCCTTATCAAGCACAATCACGCGGTCAGCCATTTGCACGGTCGACAGTCGGTGAGCTACCATGATGACTGTTCTGCCCTTTGTGACTTGCGACATGGCTTCTTGGAAAGCATGCTCAGCCTCTGCATCCAACGAGGATGTTGCCTCGTCAAGCAGAATGACGTCTGGATTTCGCAAGATGAGACGCGCAATGGCGATGCGCTGTTTCTGACCGCCACTGAGCTGCACTCCTCGGGGACCGACAACCGTATTGTATTGATCCGGTAGGGATATGACAAAATCATGAAGTTGCGCAATCTTGGCGGCTTGCACAACGGCCTCTTCTACTTGTCCTGAAGCGGCGGAAGACGACAAGGCACAGCGAATATTGTCTGCGATTGTTCCACTGAGAATTGTTGAATCTTGACTGACAATCCCGATTCGAGACCGGATGGTCTTTTCTTCGATGGTGGCAATATTTCGTCCATCAAGAAGGATGCAGCCTGAAGAAGGGTTGTACAGACGCAATAGCAAATGTAAAATTGTGGATTTTCCTCCGCCGGAAGCCCCCACCAACGCAACCACTTCGCCCTTTCGGATCTCGAGCGACACGTCTTGCAGAACAGGAACATTGGGCCTCGAAGGATACGCAAACCGCACGCTCAACATTTCGATTTGTGGCGCTGCTCGATCCTCAGAGGTGCTGGACCGCGGAGAAGAAAGCCGGGCGGCGGCGGTGGTGGTGGTGGTGGAGGGACCTTCCAGCAAAAAATTTCCAGCCTCCGCATCGCAGGCTGCAGACCTGACGCGGGGCTCCTTGTCTTGCTGCCGCGCGTTCTGCGTCTGCGAATCGAGCACAATATCCATCATGTCCTCGGCTCCTCCAACATTCCGCATGAAGTCTCCGGCTTGGTGGGACAATGCACCCAAAGCGTGCGCGATCAGCACAGCGTACAACACAAACGACGTCAAGTCTCCCACAGACAAGTTTCCGTCTCTCAACAGTTTGGCGCCGTACCAAAAGACGAGAACTATCGACATGTAGGACAGCCACTCTGCGCCGCCCTGGAACGTTCCCACTGCCACTGCCATCTTTTTCCCCCACAAATAAGACACCCCAGTGGCCACATCACACCGGTCCTGTGCAAGCTTTTCTAAACTAAACGCTTTCAGAAACCGAACGTTTGAAAGGCTCTCTTCGGCGTAAAAGTTTGCCGAGGCGACGCTGGACTGGTAGGATCTGGATAACTTGCGAACAACCATGGAGTACACGATGCCTGCAAGTGCCAGCACCGGAAACACCGAGCTCATCACGAGTGCGAGTGTCCAACTAATGTAGAGCAAAATGCAGATTCCTCCAACAGCCTGGATAGCAAAGCGGACTGCCATTGGCAAGTGCAGCGATGTTGCAGCTCTGAGCAACGCGGTGTCGACGGAAACCATCGAAGAAAGCCCGCCGGCGTTCGGATGCGTGTCAAAGTACGACACAGGCTTACTCAGGAATGACGATATGAGAAGTGACCGCACATGTGCCGTCGTCCGCTCTCCTGCGTACGCGAAGAGGAACCCTCGCACAGCCGTGCAGACAGCTCCGACTGACAGCACAATGGCCAGAATTCCAGCTCGCGCTCCAAGCTCGCTTTCTGATTTCGCATCGATGAGAATCCCGACACTCAAGGGCACATACAGATTCACTGCGACGGACAGCAGGAGTGCGAAAAGCCCCATCAGCAGAAGATGCCACTCAGGTCTGCAAAGGAGCATGCATCGCTTGAAAAGGGAAAACGACGACTTCACTCGAGATTTGATGGCAGGATCCGAGCCAGTGTCGGCCGATGCAGAAGACGATGGCAGACTGCGCGGATAATATAGTGCGCGCATTGTCCAACCTATCCCGGATGACGATTTTTAAATTCCAAAAAAAATTATATATATAAAAACAACGACGAACAATTCACAAAAGCCAAAAACAAACCTCCAATATATATATATATATATAGTGTGTGTGTGTATGTTATTAATTTTTTTATAAATCGATTACTAAACAATTAGAACAAAAAAAATAGAGGTGGCGCCACCTGCGAGCTTTTTGCAAGCTCTTTGACCTGTGAAGTTGATTGATAATTGCGCAATGCTTTTTGTTCTGCGGGAAAAGCCCTACGCAGACGGATGTTCGATAGGTACGGCCATACTAGAGTGAAAATACCGCATCCCGTCCGATTTGCGAAGTCAAGTGCTCTCAGGCTGGAGTAGTACTGAGGTGGGTGACCACTCGGGAATTCCCAGTGCTGTACTTTTTGCGACTTTTTTGCTCTCTCTCTTTAATCATTATCTTTTTTATATTTTGATGTTTTGAATTTTATTTTCTGGTTTTTCCCTCCGTTTCACCAAAAAATGAAAGGAAGAGGGGGGTTTTATAAAAAAATTTCTGGACGAGAGGGGAATCGAACCCCTGACCTCTCGCATGCCATGCGAGCGCTGCTACCAGCTGAGCTACACGCCCAAGATTCGAAAACTTGCGACCAGCTTGCCTTGAGGCTGGACTGGCTGTGCCTAAATAAATCGGACAACATCTTTGATTGGAAATTGGCATGTGATTTCCCCCGACCTTTCCGTTTCAAGAAGTCTTGAATCGATCAAGGATTCGCTGCAAAGAACGTTCTTTCATTCGAACAACACTGGATATTTTTTCTTTTTCTTAAATTCGTTGTTAGGTAGGTTTCATCATACTGCGCCAATTCCGCCGGTTGTTTACAGATCGTCAATTTTGGATGACTGGTTTTTCTCGTCTGTCTGATCAAGAAGATACGGGGGATGGCTGTGCAAACAATGCAGTGTCTGTGACGGATGGACCTCGCGTAGCAGACCCGACAAGGGAGCTGCCGCGGACGTCGGAGGCAAGGAGCAAAAGACTGGTTCGCGTGTCTACTCGAATCGCCATTGCTTGCCTGTTGATTCTCGCAATTGTTGGATTGTCGTTTGCAGTGTTTGGTACTTCTGCTCAAAAGGAGGATGGGTCTTCCGTCTCAGAAGAAGACGACCGATCGACACTGTTGCCGTTGGTTGTGGAGAATGGGGCCGTTGCATCAGATTCTGCAGAGTGCTCTGCTATGGGATCACAGATTCTCCAAAAGGGTGGAAATGCTATGGACGCGGCTGTGACAACTGCTCTGTGTCTTGGACTGCATCAACCGTTTGCGTCTGGAATTGGCGGCGGCGGATATTTGATGTATCATCCTGCTGACGCATATTCTCTTTCCACTCAGGGTCGGGAAGATTTGCGTGAAAACAGCGTGGATCCGAAAGAAAGTGTTGTGTATGATTTCCGAGAGGTGGCTCCTGGTGCATGCACTCCAACTATGTACATTGACGAGGATCCGGTCACAAGGACTGTTCCGTCTTCCGTGGAAGGAGGCAAGGCGATTTCGGTTCCTGGGGAGCTTGCAGGATTGTACCTTGCACATTCCGAACATGGGAGGCTTCCGTGGTATGATCTTGTCGAGCCCGTTGCTTCTTTGGCAGTCAACGGATATCGTGTGAACAAGCTGCTTGCGATTCGGCTTCGGCAAGCAAGAGAAAAGATTATGAGGCATCCGTTGCTGGCGAATACGTATTGGAATAACGTCACAAACGATTTTGTAGAGGAAGGCTATCTTCACCGGCGTGTCGAATACGGCGAGACGCTGTTCAAGATTGCGAGGCATGGAGCGAGTGTGCTGTACGACGCAGGCGCTCCCGAGTCTGTAGCCAATACGTTGGTCGAAGACATCACTGGCAGCGATCACGCCATATTGACTGTCGATGATTTGAAGGAGTACAGCGTCGTCAAGCGAAAACCGCTGCGAGTGTGGTATCGGGGACTAGAGGTGTTGAATACTCCGCCGTCTTCTTCGGGTGGAGCTGCAATTGCGTTAGCACTGAATATTTTAGAGCGGTACTCCATGAGTGATTTGTATGGATTTTTATCAAAGGAAGACGCTAATTTTAACTCCAAGAACGTGCGGCTCGGGAAAACGCCCTCTGATGATGATTTTGGGATGAGTGAACATGTCATGGTAGAGGCATTCAAGCATGCGTTCGCCCATCGCATGCTGCTGGGGGATCCTGCTTTTGTGAACCTGAATCTCACTTTGGAGGCTGCGCAGTCAAAGGAAGTGGCGGCTTGGACCAGGAGTGTCGGAGTCCATCTCAATCAAACACTGCTGGATCCGGAGACGTACTTGGATGTCCGCGACCTTGTGCTGCAGTATCTCAAGCTGGAAGACGAATCGAAACAGCAAACTGCTGCGGATGCAGGTGGTGTGCAAATGCCCCCTACGCTTGATGGGCTACAAGTTGGGTCTGCCGAGTTTGACGAATTGTCCCGGGCCTTGCGGTTTGAGAGGCAGTCGAGACAGCGAGGAGGATACGTGACCTCTAATGCTGGCACATCTCATTTTTCCATCGTTGACAAGGACCGCAATGCAGTTGCCATGACGACGACTGTGAATCACTCGTTCGGTTCCAAGGTAGTTTCTGCTCGTACTGGCGTTGTGCTCAACAACCAGCAGGATGATTTCTCAACCAAGAACGAGTCAAACGCATTTGGACTGCGGCCGTCGATTGCCAACTGGGTTGCCCCGAAAAAGCGCCCGCTGTCGAGCATGTCCCCAACAATTGCTTTGAAAGATGGGAAACCGTACATTGTCGTGGGGGCCTCCGGCGGGCCGACGATCATCACGGCTGTTGTGCAGACGCTGTTGCTCATCGTGGATCGTGGCTACAACGCAAAGGAGGCTGTTGAGTCTCGGAGATTGCATCACCAATTGTTTCCCAATATGGTAACTGTGGAGAAATGGTTCCCGAACAAGCTGCAATGGGAGCTCGCAAACCACAAACACGTGGTTTCGGACACAGGCGCCATGCTTGCAGATGGTCAGTTGTCTGGCAACGTGCAGTGCATCATTGTTCGCGAAGACGGCAAGTTGGAAGCGGCTTCGGACTCAAGAAAGCTAGGGAAACCAGCCGGATTTTAATATTTAATTAATGAATAATTGTTATAATAAAATAAATAATAAAATAATTTGTTGCTGTCAATCTTGTAGAAGACCATATTTCGTTCTATTTCCGTTTTGTTTTCCTTTTTGTTGCTGCTGTTAAAACTGCGTTCTGCGTGAAAAAAGCTGCTACTTCTACCTATACATATTTAGACAAACCGGTTGTATAGGTTGGGCGTGTAGCTCAGTTGGTAGAGTACGTCACTTGCATTGACGGGGTCTAGGGTTCGATTCCCTACTCGTCCACTTAATTTTTTTTTTTTTGCTTCTTTCCAGTCCAAAACGATTTTCCGAGGAACTCCGAGGAACGTTGCACTGATTAATCAGTCGTGCTTCTCGTGCGTTGTGTTTGGCACACATTGAGATGCGTCTGGTGTTTTCATGTCCGTAAAACCAGTACAGTTACGGGATCAATTAAAGTAAAAGTTTCTTGTTCAGCACGAAACGATGTTTGCCAATCCCACATCCCCACCGCTCTTGAAGGGTTTTCAGCTGGACTCGTTCGCTTCATCAAGCACATCCCTCCTCCCAACGAAACATACAACCACCGAACGCTCTTTCTGAGAGTGCTGCAGATGACAAGAGGCGGAGTGTATCCACGGGGGCCTAGCTGTGTCTGAGACCGTTCTCGATCGTGTCCCTGCTTTGTCGCTGACTCTTTTTTTTCCGAACACGTTCGAATCCACCGTTTGTAAAAATAAAAATAAAAAAAACCCCAATTGCCATTGCTGGACATGCTTCCCCGATTTGGCAAATTGCACAGGGCGCATCTCCCGACGTTCAACGAGAGGCGTAGACGGCGTTCTGAGGAGCTAATTCTACCTGCTGTCTGAATTCTGCAATTAGATATGTCACAGGCGTCGTGTGTTTTTGACTGACAGACAACCGGGCTTTTTGGAAGGAAGAATTAGAGAAGTATCCGGTGAATCTAAAACATGGACTCGCGGATGCCGCGTTGGATTTTAATGTTAAAACCGTTTCCTCTATGATTCGCGGCTGTTTCCGGCTGCAGTCGCAAGGTTGATTACTTGACGACCATGCATCCATACTGTGAAAATCTACTGCTGTAAGCTTGTTCTTGGATATGTCACCGTAAACATCGACCTAACAAACTATGCCGATTCCTCACAACATGAATCATTATTGATCATCGACTAAGCTGTCACCGAAGACAGATCCAAGCCACATGCTGTTTTGCTTGTATTTGCAGGGAGGGGGGAGGGTGGGCGAACACCAACTCTCCAATGTAGATTGCTCTGCATCAGAGGGGTCACTTCTTCTTCATCTTGCTCTCCACCTCCGACGAGAGGGAATCAACGGGTTTCTTGGTTCTCGCTATCTTCGGACCATGGCCGGTTTGAGTTTGGTGGGAAGGTCCCCCTTTGGAGCCATGAGATGTTTTGTCTCTGATGAGGAGGTGCTGCTTGAGGGTTCGATAGTAAGGAACAAGCAAACAGAAAGAAATAGAAAGAAAGAACCAAAAGCGAAAGAATGCAGAAATTCCTAGACTTGACTACGGTAAGAGAATCGTATTTTGTTTGGGGTGTTCAACGTTGATAGACAAAAGCTGTTCGAAAAACCGTTTGATTAAATGAAATTGTCGAAATGGATTCCCGCATTCTGCCTATTTCCTTCTCGTGCGTGTTTCGTCTTTGTGCTTGTTTTCTCTGCCCGCATTCTGTTAATCACAGTGCAGTCGAGAATGGATCTGGCTCTTTCTGCACGCGACACACGGATTCTTGATAAGCGCCGCGATGCCATGCGTGCGAGAGTGCATCAAGCATTTTCGCTGTTTGATCGCGATGCGAATGGAACGTGTGATGTTCGAGAAGTTGGGACGATTGTACGGTCTCTTGGACTGAATCCGACGCAGCGTCAGCTTGCGTCACTACTGGAAGAGATGGAAGATGATGAGCCAACTGGGTTTATTCGATACGAAAAGTTTGAGAAGATCGTGCTGAATGTTTGTGTCGAAAGCGAGTTCAAAGGCGAACGCGTCTCGAGACCTGTGGAAGACGACATTATCCGGGCGTTTAGAGTCCTCGATCCGGAAAACACAGGATCGATCTCAGCAGACACATTCAAGGAGCTCATGGCGTCCATGGCAGAAAAACTCACCGCAGAAGAGATTGAAGAAATGACCAATGTCGCCGTCGACCCCGAGTCCGGAAACGTCTTTTACGAAGACTATGCATCTCTATTAGCCGCCGAATAAAAACCTCACAAAGTCCAAAATGCACACTCATGCACTGGAACATTGACGCACTAGATAGACAACGACGACGACAGCCCCCCATGTGGTACGAACGACATTGCGCTGCTGCTTCATCTACGCACAGATGGAACAAAGGGAACCAAATGGACAGACAAGAAGCAAACGGCAAAGGGGCAAAAGCAAAAATAAATTAATAATCATAATTATAATAAAAGAAAATAAAATAAAAGAGCAGTGTGCCAGTCATGGAGCCACAAAGACAATATCACGCACTTGGGGGATCGCTGTTCATGTAGCGCAAGATGTCGACGGTGATGCGTTCCATTTGAGCGTCTCTGTCGAACCATTCGAGGTCCTTTGCGACGCTGGTGTCCACAGCCTGTTTAATATCCGCTGGTTGGTCCTCGGCAGCCTTCCTGTCTTTTCGAAGCAATGCATACACAGCAAGGACATGCTGTGCACCTACCGAATAGCAAACAAACACGTGTGTGGACCCTTGGATGCGCATGACCGGTGCGTCGGTAACGCCCATCTGTGCAGAGAACTGCTGGGCAGCTTTGCGAAGCGACAGGACCACAAGACGGACTTCCGCATCACCGGAAGCAGAGGCAGCAGAAGAGGAGCCATCCAACGTGCGATCTGCGAGCACTTCGCCGGAACTCGCATTCATCAGAAACACCGCAGTCATCGACGGATACACCGTCTGCACCATATCAAAGCATGAGTTGTAGTACTTTCTTCGTTCGTTTTCCTGGTTCTTTGCTGAGCCTTTGCTCCCGCAACACCCCATCCTCTCCTATTCTAACTTTTCTCCGCCTTTTTTTTCTTCTTCAGTGTTTTCTTTGCTTTCTTCCTCTTCTCGTTTCATCTGTAATTTTTTTTAAAAAAAAATGGGAAGACATAGAATCCGTGACGTTTCCAAATTTGGTGATGTAGGATAGATGTGTGATAGCACGATAGACTCGTAAAGGCATACTCCAAAGAACTCGGAACTCAGAACCCCGCCTTCAAGCTTGTGTTTTGGAGATTTCGCTTTGTTTCTCCCAAACGTGTGCGTATTGTGTAACATTTATCATTGTTGTTATTTCTTGTCTTATCTTATTCTCCACGAACCTCCAATAGGCGTCTCCTTTTTTTATTTTAATTTTTATTAATTAATTTTATATTTAATTTTCTTCTTCTTTGCATTCTTTCGCACCTTTTGTTACGTGTCCGTTGGCGATATTTTTTTTGTTCATCCGAACTCTCTCTCACTCACTCACTCACACACACACACACACACACACACACAGAAGAAGAAGAAGCAGAAGAAGAAAGATAGAGTGGAAACCAGAAAAGGGAAAACGAGTCACTAGTTCAGCACGTTTTTGGTTTGCCACGTATCGTTTAATTATTCAAAGAGGAGTTTTTGATTGCTGAATGCAGACAATTCGTCGGAAGTGGCTTTTACGACGAACGTCCGGCCGCCTTCGCGCGTTGTGGGAGGACTACCGATCGCACGGTGTTGATTCAGAGTCTGATGATGCTGTCGTGTTGTCCAAGTTCAGAGCACTTGTGGAGGGATTCCAGTCTATTTACGGCGAGTTGGTGCAGTCTCCAGGGTCGTTGACGGTGTTCCTGGAGCGAGTCGTGGTGGAAGATACAGACATTGTGGATTCTGTGCTTGAGTTTGCCGAGTCAGAGAGATTCAAGAAGGGTCTGAATAACACAGAAGTGCGCGACGAGGCCGCAGAGCTGGTCTCCAAAGGGCTGCAAGTCGTGGAAATCATGTTGCAGGATGCGAAGTTTCGATCGGTGGTTGCCGACTCGGACGGGCTCTTGCTTCGCGTGCTATCACTCTTGGACAAAGTACACGTGCATGCTGCACAAGTTACGGCGCTGAACGTCATGATTGAGCTTGTAGTTTCCGAGATGAATCGCGCATTCGTGTTGGAACATGATGGAATAGGCAAACTCATAAGGTTGTTTGGAGACGGAAATGAAGCCGTGAAGAAGCAGGTTCTCAAGGCAATCAGCCATTGCATGAATGCCTCGATTTCGCAGTCCCATGTCGAACGAGAATTGTCGCGCCTGTCGACTGCAGATCCCAGTGCTGCAAACGGATTTCCATCGGCATTCAGACAAGACGCACAAAACGAGAGTTTTCATCATCCGACATCCGACGCGGGCACAGGAGACGAAGAACCTTCCAAGTCTGTCCATCTTCGCCGAATTCAAAGAAGCGCTCATCGCAGAACTGTGAGTGACAAGGTCACCGGGCTAGTCGTGGATATGTCAAAACTGTTGGGAAGCGAACTGGTCCGGTTGTTTCCTTCCATGTCTTTTGCAGACAATCTGTCAGACGAAGCAGAGGTGGCGCAGAAGCACAATGCACACGCCATTAGCGGAATGCTGGATGGCAACCAACATGTAGAGCCAGAGGATGGTCGAGATGTTGTTCGACGGACGCTGGCAGCTGCGCGGGGCGCTCCTACCATTGGGCAAAAGGTATTTGTGTTTCCTCCGTCGTCCGATGAAATTCAAGACGAGCTGGGAAAAGTTATGGATTTGCTGAGCGCAGTCGCAAATGCGTCTCCCATATTCGGTGATGCGTTGCCCGTCGTCGACGCGAAGGATGACGTCTTGGGAATCCGAGGCGCGTTGTCGTCTCTAACAGAATTGGTGAAAAGTTCGGCGCTCTCTGTACAACTGGATCTGATTCGAACGGTTTCCCGAATCGTCCTTGGTAACAAGCGCAATCAAGACGAGATGCGTCGGATAGATGGCTATTCTTTCTTCCTTAATTTATTTGACTTTGTTCAAGAATTTTCATCTGTGGATGCGCAGTCGTTTCTTCGAGATGCGTTCGACGTGCTCTTTGTTGTTGTCTTGGATGATCATAAGGACATGCGTGTTGGCAATCACGATGCGCTAAGGACCTTGTTTCGACTTCTCACCTCGTCAAAGGTTCCCGAAGTTCAGATGCACACTCTGCGGTGTTTGCACGACATCATGGCAGTGAATATGTGGAACGTCTTGGATGTTAGACAGTGCGGTGGAATTGAGTGTCTAGTTGAGTTTGTGTTTTCCATCCCCTGTGCTTGCAATGGTGAAGGGGTCCAACCTAGCCGACTGCACACTCAATTACTGGACAGTTCGCTGGAGCTCCTTGTCTACGTTGGTGTTGTGCTGCAGAAATCGGAACTTCGCGTCCTGGAATTGCTTGCAACTGCTGTGTGCACTCGCCATGCCGAGCTCCCTCCACAATGCATGTTCGCCTGCTTGCGATCGTGCGTGGCCCTGGTATCTGATGTGATGTTTCGGTTGGAATCGGTTCCAACCGTTCATGCTTGGAAGTATTTGGTTCCGCTACTAGAGTATCTGCTGGCGTCCCCCCTCCTGGATTCCCACTCTGTTCTGGTGCTGCTTGATCTCCTTGCTTTGGCCAGCTCATCATATGATAGTGCTGTCTTGTTTGTCGACGCTGGCTTGCTTGGCCTTATCCTTCCGTTCTTGTCAAATGTCTCGTCGACTCCGCAGAACGTGTTTGAGCGTTGTCTCTCATTGTTTTCAGTCATGACGTTTGTGTGCAGTTCGCATTCTCCTAATTCTGGTGTCGAGCCTTCGCTGCACATCGATCTCTTGTCAAATTTCGAGGTCAAGCAGCGGCTTTCTGGGTTTGCGCTGCAGATCGTTGATGGGCTGCTGTCCGTGATCCGTGGCTGCGCCAGTAGTGGTTCTTTGGACAACGTGAAAAAGATTTTGGGTCTTGCTCGGCTCTGCTTCATCATATTTTCGGTGACATCCTTTTCTGACGCAATGCTGTATTTTTTGTATCAGCGCGGATTAGCCTCCTTGGTGGATTTGATCGAGCTCAGTCCGTCTGCGGGTTTAGATGTGCTGCTTTGTATTGGAGAAGCTGTTCGCGGATCGAATTTTGGGAAGCAGTATTTCATCGAAATCATTGGGTTGGAGAAGTTTGACAGGGTTTTGCGGCAATTGTATGCAGTACATCAATTGCAGTTTCTTCATTGTCTGATCCTGCTCGAGCTCTTTTCCTTTGCCTCCATCATGGATGTAGTTGTGCCCCTCGCGGACGCGAGTGCTCTTGCGTTGTGGCCGAATTACTCGCCCTCATTCAGCGTAGTTCCTGCGTTCGACGGGCCCTGGGCATTTTCTCGTGATGTCAGCGATCCGACTGTTTCCCAGAAATTTTCCAGAGCCGGATCCGTAGATGCAGTTCACAACTTTGCACATCCCCATGGTTTCAAGAAGCCTGACATCAAATCCATGAAGTCTAGTTCTCTTTCTGTTGTTATGAATGAGATTTCTGATCCGCATTCGTTTCCTGCCAGCAGCGAATGGAAGCATGTTCCCACGCATTCTGCTCCTACTTCCGTGCGCCCCTCTCGAAGTTCCTTGTCTCTCGTCCCTGATGATGGGGGGGATGGTGGTGATTCATCATCGTTAAATGCTCATCGTGATTCAGTTTCTTCCCACTCGGGAAATATCTTTACAACGCCTGGGGGATTGTTTGAATTTCTCGAAAACATGACAAGCACATCATCCAATGCTTTCGCCTCCATGCTAGATCACAACATGCCTTACAGTTTTGGCCCTCACGATCAAGAGTCCTTTTTGTCCGGGCTGAATGTTGCCGTTGATTTGCGACGTCGTGGAAAAGCGCTTCTTTTCCGGGACCCAGATTGCGTGTCGTTTATGATGACGCAGCTTTGGACGGGTTGCTCCGATGATTCCGCGCGCGCAGATATGCTTCGTGTTGTCTTGTCTTTGCTAGATTTGCATCCTCGCAATCGACAAATGTTTGTTTCGTCTGGAGCGTTTATTTGGTTTCTCGATGCTGCGGCTTCCTGCTTCGACATCGCATGCAGGACTCTGTGCTTCCAAATTGCCTCTTGCATTGGTCGACATTCAATGCGTGCAGGCGAGCTGGAGCATTTGCTGAAGCAAATTGAGAATACGAGTAAGTTGCAGGAAGCAAATGTTGCACTGCAAACGGCTCTGCTGTCGGTTATGGGGAGGATTTCGGAACGAGATAGTCCCAGCAGCTTCTTTTCTTTCGACGGCATCACTGCTGGCGTGTCCGCAGGATCAGTCAAGAGTATGCCAGCCTCGAAGTCTGGCATCTCTGTATCCCTGATGTTTCGCCTAGGAGTGTTTCCGCTTGTTGAAGCTATGAGCCACCACAGTCCTATTGGACCTGCGTGTTGCCATGATGCTCGGTCTGTATTGTGTTGTCTAGTCGATAGTTCGTCGATGTCAACCGTCGAAATTGGGTTGCGGCTCCTCCCGTCTCCGAGCGTTGCTGGTTCTTCGGGCACGTTGTCGGTGTCCTCTTCCACATCGTCTTTCGCGACTGGCATGCCGCATCACAGCGGTCTGACATCATCGCGTCAAAGCTTTTGCCATATTTATTTGCGGGTAATTGGTAAGACGGGCGTTGTTGAGGAAGACTTGAATTTTGAAGCGTGCAGATTGAATTTGTACAGCGGAGAGTGGGTCAGGTTGTCGGTGTCTGTAGGGAAGGGTTCTGTTCAGGTCGACCTCTCTACCTCTCGCATTTCCAGTGCTTCGCTGTCGTCGTCTTTGCCCATGGCGTTTTATCCCAAGAACACCTCTCGAGACCGTCCTATGCATGTTATGCTCGGCCGGCGTCCCCAAATGCTGGTTTCGGACTGGGGCTTGCCGTCCGACCTGTTTTCCGTGTCGCCGTTCCGGTACTGGAGCAGGACGACAAGAGCGCTGCGTTCGCAAGACGATTGCCGGAAAAATGCGCGTGTGCTTCATTCCTTCTGTGGACAAATCAGTGAATTTGACATCGTTGACAAAACTTCTCAAGTATCGCTTCTGCCTAAGGAGTATCAGGACTCGTACGTTTTGCTAACTGCACTCGAATCCGAACAGTTTGATGAACAGAAAGTTCCAATTGCAATCCGATCGTCGCATGCGGTCTGGATAGTAATTGACGAAGGAAAAGCCTCTGAAATCCAAACCGAAGGTGTTGATGACATCAATTCAGTGCTGTTGTTCACTGCTGGCGACAGCGAAGAGCCCAAAAACGTTGGATCAATAGGAGCTCCTGCGCCAGTGTCCGCGAGCACCAGCTTGACACCGAAAAAGAAGAGCGTTTCGTCCACCTCCAGTGCCCTGAGACTTCGGCAGCGCGTTTCCATTTTAGATGGAGCGACATTTCATGCCACGCACCTGATGACCGAATTTATCGCCGATTGTGGCGGGCTCCAGCGTCTCTTCCAGTTTCTAAAGTTACCAAGCGGGGCTCGACTGTCTTCTCTTAAGGTGTTTGCGTCGCTGATATCGCATTCCAGTGCGATGAAGGAGGAGTTTTTGAGATCTCGTGCACCGGCCGCCATTACGCATGCATTAATTTCTGCGAAGCGGATCCATGAAGAGATTTCTGCCGAAGTCGTCGACACGATTGTTCTTATCGCGAAGAAAGCGCAGTCTCCAGATGGATGGCATATGGCGATGGATTTGCTTCCTGAGTACAACCTGGATGTCTTGCGTCACTTTTTGCGCCGGCTTCTCGATTCTTTTCTTGAGGGGAAAACGAACAATGTTCAATCGGGAACTCTCGAAAACTTCCGTCGCGGTCCTGGGTTGATGGAGTTGTTGAACTTCTGGCTTTTCAAGAGCCAGCCGGACGTATTTCCTCTGTTGAGTGTTGTGGTTTCGCAGATGCTTCGAGACACGCGACTATCGGAAGTGCAGGCATCCTGGGCATTTCTTTCTTCCATGTGCAGTGCACCAGCGACAGATGCAACGTGGGTCCCTGCCATTTGCTCATTTGCAAAAACCTTAAAAGAGCTGATCCAAGAGAATGCGCAGTTTGCGGAGGCAAGCGGTTCTATTCCCTCCGACGACTCTCCCTTCCAGCCGGTGAATATTACGGCCTCTTTGGAGGCGACGGCGGCTTCCACTTCGGCATCATCAACCTCAGCAGTGTCTGCCGCAGAAGTGTTTCCATCACCGGTTGCGCCATTCTCATCCAGCTCAGATGTCTGCAGCTTCGCTCTTGCGGCTTTGTTCGGCTTGCTGGATTCCGTTCACGAGTCGGTCCGGTATGAAGGGTTGTGCATGCTGACCGTTTTGCTGAAGCGTTCGTCACGCTGCAGGATGCATTTCTTCAAATCCAATGTTGGATATGAAAAGATCGAATCCATTTTGATACGGCATCCAGCTTCCGCCCTTACCTTTGATGCAATGTTTGCTTTTGCCCGCGAGCAAATCGACAGTACTGCTGTCAACAACGCTGCGGCAGCCACATCCCAATTTTTGGTTCGTCAGCCGGAGGTGCTTCGCATTATCTTCATGCTTTTGCACTTTGCATGCGAAGATTCCCAGCTGCACATGAAAGTTCTCGACATTGTCGATCGTCTCGTGGAGGAAGATGGCAACGCCGAGCAGCTGATCGAGTATAACTGGTTCGAGCGTTGCTGGAAGACGTTTCTTCCTTTGGCATTTTCTCAGACTTCGACGTTCACAAATGATTTCCGTGTCGTTGTCGACCGAATTACGCGTCGGCTCTTGTGGTTTGACTTGTGCAGACAGCCACGGGTTTCCAAAATTACTCGCATTAAGGATATGGTGGATGCCTCGGACGTTCAGCTTTCGTTGCTAAGATGTGTTATCGACGTTTTGTTCGAGTTTGAAGACTCGGAAGACCCTTCAAAGAAGATGCCTGCACAGCAGCCCACGTCGACTCCAAAGAAGAAAGTCGTTGGTGCAGTTAACGTTGGAACCCCGACCTCTCCAAGTTCCTCGACGCAGGGGCTCAATGTACCCGGAGAGAAGTTGCAGCACATCATTCGCAATCTTTCCGCGCTGCTGGATTCTCTTGATGCAGACATTCTTCTCACACCCCATGTCTGTCTACGCATCTTGCTTGCGATTAATCAGTTGGCGTATCGATCTTCGTTTGAAATGCGAACCCGGATGAAGAATGCCAATCTGTTTGTCATGCGTGATCATTTCACGACGCTGTGTCTCATGCTGTTGCAGCCGCGCATTATTCCGAAATCCGGTCAGGATGAATCGGTTTCCGAAAATGAATCGCTACCTGTTCGATCTCTTTCAGTTGCGGAGATCATGGATATTTTAACGCAGTTTCCTTTCGAGTCCGTTGCTGAACAGCAGTCGTTTCGCGACACGGGACTCTTGTGTCTCTTGCGTTTGTTGTTTCGTGCCGAAGACGTGCCTTCTTCAAGAGCGGATCTGCTGACCATGCAAAGCTTCATTTTCGACGTGGTCGTTCACGTATTTTTGCAAGTAGAAGACAATCGGAAGGTGATTGCGAAAGTTGTTGGCGACGAGACGGTGTTCTCTCGTCTGGATTCTTCGGAAGAGTTCACGGAGTGGTATGGATCATCGGAACAGGTGTCGCATAGACAGCTTGTGGAGATGAACGTTTCAAAGTCATGGGCGATAGTGGAGGACTCGTATCTGAAGAATCGTGAGAAGTTGCAGGCCAAGAGGCTGAAGAAACTGAAAGTTCGCCAGGAAGAAAAGCAGAAGAATCGGTCGCTGTCGGCGCGTAGCATAAGTGAACTCGATGCGCGCTGTGCGCTTCTGTTGTCTTCGCTTCGAGAATGGCATGTCGCGCATGTTCAAGATATTCAAGAACGCAAGACCAAGCGTTTAGATGCCGGTCTATCCGTGTTTCCATTATAATGGTTTTCCCTCTCTTCTCTTTCTGACTTATGTAATTGTTATTTTCAGTGAGGTTTTATTTTTCCCCTTCCTTTATTTTTTCCCCTTTTTGAATGTAAGTATTGTAAGATTTGGTTCAAATAAATGGTATTTGGTTTTTTGGTTATTGTTGGAATGAATTAATGATTGAACTCTTTCTTTAGACTTCACAATTTTCTTGCCTTCTTCACTGCCTTTGCGTCGACAACGGCAGGGGCCGTTCTCTTCTTTGGTCGCGCTACTTCTGTCTCCGCTATTTCTGCATCTACAGTCTTTGAAGGAGCAACCTTTGCAGGCGTGGTGGTCGTCGGCTGTGCCTGTGACGGCGACTTCGAGAAGTCAGCAGACTTCTTTGACAAGCGCTCGGCTTTCGGTGAACTGGCTGACAGAGATTTGGCTTCTGGTTTAGGAGACGAAGCCGGGGCAGTCGCATTCTTCTTTTGTTCGGCCTTTTTTGCACCAATCTTTGTGGACTGAACGAGATTAGCCTTCTCTGCATTTGCTGATTTCAGTTCTTGCTCGGCATCCGCTTTGGTGTTCTTTTTTGCACCACCAGGCTTTTCCGCCTTCTCCGTCTTTTCCGCAGTGACTCCGTTGGATTTCTTTTCCTGCTGCACGCTGTCACTCTGCGCTGGGACCTTGAATACATAGTTCCAAACTGGGAGTGCAACGCTCTCCTTTGTTTTGATGTTCAGAGCCTGGATCGGCTGACCCACTGCTTGGGAGACCGGCTGGACGACAGCGAAGAAGTTGTCGAGCAGATGTTCAGTGTCCATCGTAGTGGACCCAAAGCAAACAGAAACGCACGTTCCTCTTCCATATGACAACAACGTGCTGTGAAGCGTTTTTTCGATTTCTCCTCGAATGTGCTTTGTATCCACCTTGATGGCGACTGGCTGCTTCTTTGATTCATAGAACTTGCTTCCCAGAACTCGCGGTAGCGCAGTGATTACTCGCTCATCAGCAAGGAATACATCAAATGCACCAACCAGTGCCCTTCGTTCTTCAAATGTCTTGAACTTTGTTTTCAGCTTTGCAACGCCCACGACCTTCTGGACCACTTCTGACAGCCCAAACTTTTGTACGAGTTGCTTGGTTTCTTTGTGCGGATCCTTTGCAATAAGCATAACCTGTGTCTTTCCTTCCGAGAAGATGGGGTTTGGGATTGGGATTCGCAGCGGATTCACCCGCGCACGAGCAGGCACCGTTCGGAGTGTGAACTGCATGTACAACGCCTCTCCAGCCTCGCCTTGCAGCAGATCCTTCGATGCGTTCGCAGCAATATGTTTCTTCAATGCACTTACAGCCTTGCGAACCTGGTCGCGATCCGGAGTTGGTGTCATTCCTCCCAAAAATTAAAAAATCCTTCCACAAATCCCCCGGGACAGAACCACAACCGAGCAAAAACGCAAAGATGAAAACACAAAGATGAATTGAACAAAATCATCGAAAGAGAAGCGATGAAAACATCAAAATGCAACAACTTTTTACTTGGCTTTTCAAAAACCGCACACCGAAGCGCGAAAGATTCGAGGATGCATCAATTGATGCAATAAAAAGCCCCTCTCCTTGTTCGCAATGCGTGGACTCACGATTCGCAGACGGGCGCGGAGAGAATAGGAGATAGATGAGAGATGAGAGATAGGAGATAGGAGATAGGAGATAGGAGATAGGAGATAGGAGAATAGAAAAGGATGGCTGGACAAGAGAGAGGAGAATGGAGTGGGTCTGATTTGCAGAGATTTCGTCAAGACGTAGAGTTCATCGAGCTGTTGGCGAATCCAGAGTATTTGCATACGCTGGCGGTTCGAAAGTACTTTGATGATGCATTGTTCTTGTCGTATCTCAGTGCACTTCGAAAGCGGTTTTCTGAGCCGTCGTTTTCTGCGTGGATCCGATTCCCAGTCGCACTGACCATGTTGCATCTGCTTCAGGACCCCCTGTTTCGAAAGGAACTGCTGGAGCCGGCATTCTTCCAGTACATTCACTCCCAAATGGTCCTTCACTGGACCCATGCTGAGCGCACCACTCCCATCACCGACACCCCGCGAAGACCAGCGTCCAACCTCAGTGTATAGGTTCACGAGCAGACGCTCCCACTCCCACTCCCACTCACAATCATCTACCATTAATCATTAATTGAAAAAGTAAAAATGAAGAGATGTACATGCATATACACGCAAACACGAGATTTCTTATCTTGTGCTGGTTTACTGGTGGATGTGTTCATATTTCTTCTGGTAAAGCCTCTTCTCTCTCTCTGTGCTGATACTTTCCCCCCTTCACTGAGAGTCACCTATGAGCTGCTGGAGTCCGAGTGGAAGACAGCGACTCCTCTTCGCAGCGCGACGTCCTGTGGAGTTTCGAGGAGTTTGAGAGCGTCGAAAGCGGCTTTGATGACGTTTAGCTTGTTTGTGGATCCATGGACCTTTGCCGAGATGTCTTGGATACCGGCAACCTGAGCAATTGCCGTGATGTTCCGATTTGCACGAATTCCCGAGTTGACACGCGCAGGACGCAGCTCGACAATTGTTTCGCAGTGCTCGGCCTTGACTGCATGTGTGATGGTCTGTCGTGCCGTCGCTTGAGAAACGTCTGCAGGCTGCTCAAGGAAGATCCGTGTTCTTCTCGACTGTTCAAGAGCCTTCTGCACAGCACTCGGAACATCAAGAGCCTTTCCATATCCATACCCAACACACCCAGAAAGATTTCCAGAAACTACAAGTGCAGTGAATCCAAGAACTTTGCCGCCTTTCGTCACTTTCGTCACTCGCCGAACATCAAGAACTCGCACTTCCTCCGGCGCTCGGCCTCCTGCACGCGGAAACGCAGACGAAAACATCCGACGCAACAACAACATCCTTCTTCAATGTTCCCTTAAAAATGCCTGAAATCGGTCTTGTCAAAAAAATCAAAAAAATCTGCCAAATATCTAAACGCTAAGCGCATCTCCGAGCAAGAGTCCAGAAACAAGGAACGAACGAACGGAAGAGAGGAAGAGAGACAAGAAAAAAAAAGGCGATCATGCAAGTCTCAAGTATCAAAAGTCTCAAGTCGTCGATTACCAGCCAGGTCCGTTCCTTCGGCCGGTTCACGAGTCTTTCGGATTCTGAATTTCTAAATGTCTTCTTTCTTTCCTATTGCATCTGTCTAGAGTTTCTTGATTCTTCATATCATTCCAAAGAAAAAGAAAAGAAAAAACAACAACAACAACAATAATTATAACAACAACATTCACAGGGTAATTAATTGCTTCTCTTTCTCATTTTCTCATTTATTCCTTTTCGTTCTCCGCTAACATTCGCGTTTTTCTGTTTTTAGGGATTTTCATATTCCAGCAACAGTCATTATTTCAATATCCCCTATCATTATCACTATCATTATCATTTTAAGTTTTCGCCTCGCCTTCCTGTATATCACAAAAAATGATGTTGCATCGATTTTCAAATCACAACAGATATTCTTCTCTGCTCGCCGTGCTGTTGTTTGTGCTTCTTTTGTTGCATCATCGATCCTTGTTAGTGTCTTCGGAGAGGTGGGACGCCACCGCGGGTAAGGCCTGGGCGGCCTCCACGAACAATTGGAATCCAAAGGTAATTCCCAATGATTTTACAAAGCCTGTGCTTTTCGGCGCGCTTCCAAACGTTGGAGAAATCATCTTGATCGACGCAAAGTATTCTGCATATTCCATGACAGCCTGGTCAACCCCGGCTTCGCGAAAATTTTCTTGCTCCGTGGCCTTGTGCGGGGTCACCGCTGCACCAACGTTTGGGAATTTTACTATTAACGGATGGACATTTGATGGTGGCTCAGGGGCAATGACGCTTGCATTATCCGACTCGCCTGCAGCCTCCAACTTTCTTTCCTCCGGGTTTGCAGGCAGCGTGTCGATTGCTTTCAGCAACACGGGGTTGTTGACAATCAGCCCCACTACCACTTTGCCGACACTTTCCATCGCTTCGGGGACTCCTCTTTCACTGTACAGCATTGCAAATTCTCCGTCGGTCAATTCATTGACAATGACCAGTGCGGGAATCACCACGTTTTACGGGGCCACGCTTGTGACATCTGTCGTTCAGACGGGATTGGGGACGTTTGCAACTGTCCCAGGCAGCTTAGCGATTACTTTTCAAGATAGTTGGCAGGTTCTCGGTAGTTCCCCAGTCTTTAAATTCTCCACCTCCATGTCAATCAAGACTGCGGATCTTTCCATTGTGGGCGACATCAACCCATCCTTTGTCTGCGACACTTTGGTCAATTGCAACATCACTGCGTCGACCATTGACTTTGTAGCTGGATCGACTGTGCAGCTGGGAGCAGGTTTCACGTTGTATCTCCAAGCGCTACCCTACACCGATCCTGCACCTCTTACTTTTACTGGCAGTGGAGTACTTTCTCTTGCAAGTACGAGTGTTGCTGTGCCAACGTGCTCGGCCAGTAATGTTCAATTTTCAGGCAGTGTATCCTGGGGCCCATGTCTTCAGGTCACCATTGGTAATTTAGATTTGGGAACCTCTGGATTCAGTCTGTCTTGTCCACTTCAGTTGAACACGAAAGTTACGTCGTCATCTCAATCAGCATTCGTTACGGCAAGCTCCGTGTCTGTGTCTTCCGCGGCAGGATCCTTCGTCTTTGCAAATGCGGCGCCATTGACTATGAAATCCACGGTCTTTATGAATGGGCAGTCTGTGAGCGTCATGTCAGACTTGTCCTTCCCCACCCTCTCCATCACAGCATCACAGTCTTGGTCCTGTGCATCTGCAAAGTGCATCATCACGGTGGGTACACTCTACTTGAATGGAAATGTTTGGATCCTGGACAGCAAGACACAGTTAATCGTTAACTCAACAATTACTTCGTCATCGGGTGCCTACATTTCAGTGCCTCTCATGTTCATCGGCAATTCATCGTCGTTCTCATTTTTTGGATCAGGATCTTTGCAGTTGTCTACACTTCTATCCATTAACACTTCCACTATCAATACCCAGCCCGCGCTCCAAATTTCAACTGTGAATTCAATGGTTTTGAACTATTTTAGGTGCTCGGGCACTTCGACATGCTCGATGGAGGTGGGGAGCATGCAGGTGTATTCGGGGTCCGTGAGTTTGGATGGAGGAGCGACGCTGTATCTGAACAATTCTTTGCTGTCCTCGGGAACGTTTTCTGTGACGGGTGGCAGCAAGGTGTATCTTGGTAGCGTGCTGAATTCTGCATTTGCGATTTCCGGAGTGAGCAAGTTGTTGCTGCAGAATCCGGAGACGATTGTGCGGACGTCTGCGCTGACGACGTCTGGGGACGTGTATGTGGATTCGCTCACCGTTTCTGGCAGCCAGTCGTGGGTGTGCAGCGGATCTGTTTCTAGCTGTCGAGTGTTTGGAGGCAGTGTCGTAGCCTCGCTGACGACGTGGAGCATAGGGTCGACGCTAGGGTTCTATGCCAACAACAGCATACAGATATTGTCTGCTTCTACGACAATCTGGGGATCATCAAACATATTTTTGGGCAATTCAAGCGTCTCTGTGTTTGCGATATCCGGGTTGCTGTATGTTCGTGCTCAAGCGACGTTGCTGTCTCGGTCATTGTCGTTGAACAGCGATTTCCTGCCAGATGTGTTGGTGCTGCCAATGGCAGGATCCGGGTCTGGGTCTCAGATATCGTGTTCTGTTGCGGTGTGTCGGGTTGTTGCAGGGACAGTTTCGACCGTTTCGGGAACTGTTAGTTTTGCAGCGAACGTGTATTTGCAGCTGAATTCGACGCTGTTGACGACAGATGTCTCCGGGTCGTTATCGCTGTGGGCGGGGCAGCTGATTTTTGGCAACTCTTCAATGTTTTCTGTTGTGAATGTCGGGGATTTGGCGTTGAAGAGCTCCGTGATCAGCTTTCGGTCGTCGGCGTTCAGTTTTTCCGGGCGTGTGCAAGCAGACTCTGTGGAGGTGCAGCCAGCAACGCAAACGTGGAGTTGCGCAGTGGCCGGGTCTTGCGCAGTGGCAATGGGGGAATTGTTTCTTGGGTCTAGCATCCTCAGTGCAACGGGAGTGAACGAGGTGATCGTCAATTCTTCGGTGTCCTCCGTGACAGGATCGCAGATATCTGTGCAGCAGTTGAGGATTGGCAATTCCACGTCTTTCCGGTTTTCAGGAAGCGGTGTGTTGCGAGTTGTGGGGCCTGTTGCTGCAAATGTTTCGACTGTGTATTTGACCAGTGCACCGTCGATATCGACACTTCAATCCATGGAGCTGGCAGCATTGGTGTGCTCGGGCACTTCGACATGCTCGATGGAGGTGGGGAGCATGCAGGTGTATTCGGGGTCCGTGAGTTTGGATGGAGGAGCGACGCTGTATCTGAACAATTCTTTGCTGTCCTCGGGAACGTTTTCTGTGACGGGTGGCAGCAAGGTGTATCTTGGTAGCGTGCTGAATTCTGCATTTGCGATTTCCGGAGTGAGCAAGTTGTTGCTGCAGAATCCGGAGACGATTGTGCGGACGTCTGCGCTGACGACGTCTGGGGACGTGTATGTGGATTCGCTCACCGTTCTGTCAGATCAGAGCTGGAATTGCGCGAGTGTTGCTAGTTGTTCTGTGAGCCTTTCGCGATTGGACTTGGGTTCTTTCTCTCTTTCTTGGGCATCTGATTTGCATGTGTTAGTGAACACTTCAATGTCTGTTGCGTCTGGCTTTTTATCATGTGGATCTCCCTTGACAATTGGAAACGTCTCAAACAACTTCTTTTTTGCTAGCACGTCTTCTCTGCGTGTTTCGGGCAGTTTGGTTGTTAGCACACAGCGTGTGGTTGCTTCCTCGTCATCATTTCTGTTGAATGTTTCGTCCTCAGTTTTCGGCTCGCAATCATCGTCTGTGCAGAATTTGACTCTTCGCACGTCACTGCTGTCCTTTCCAGCTTTTTCGTTTTTATCTCCTTCTGTGGGTATAGTCGATGTCGTGGACGTGACAGTCTCTGATCTTGTTTTGTCCCCTTTGTGTTCTTTGTCCGTTGGGAATCTGTCGGTTCCTTCCGGAATGCTGATTCTTAATCAGGCTGCTCTTGCCGTCAACTTATCAATGCTCGTTCAAACAATCTCCGTTGTACACAAAGGATATCTTACTACCAGTGCGTTTACAGATGTGATCAACGTTTCCAAGCTTTCTGTTTCCGATCAGTCCGTTGCTGTTCTAAAGGGGACTTTTCATCAGTCAATTCCCTACGGATATTGCTCGAACTCTTCGTTTTTGCAGATTATGGAATTTTCGGCAGTGGGTGGTGTTTCAGCCTTTAGCACATTACGCATGGAGAGTTTGTGCAAATTGTCGATTTTTTCTGATGTGACATTCCAAAACGTGTTATCGTTCAATAGTACGACTGAGGTTTTTGCGAAAAGTACTGTCCAACTCTTGTCCGTTTTCAACAATTCTGTCCTTTTGGGTGATTCGCAGTATACTTCTGCAGTTCTGAATTTTTCTGGTTTGAATCTCGTTGAATCAGTTGGTCTAAGCGTCGGAAATTTGAATTTCGTGGACGAGAACTGCGATGTTTCGTTCTCTGGTGGAGTGAACGTGACGGTCTCCGCCGTTTTGTCATCATCCTCTCCAAGGGTGTCGACGTTTGGATGGTTTTCCATCACGCTTTTACAGGACTTGCCTTTCCAGTTAGCCGTTCAACAGGATTTCTCCATACATACGAATGGCTCAATCCGTCTGTCGCAGCGTCTCGGCGGCTCCTTGTCTTACTCGAATATGTTGTTTGATGGCGTTGTGCACTGCAAAGGCCTGCAGATGATCGATGTACGAAATGCAACCTTCACTCGCGATTCTTTTGTGAACGGGTCCCTCTCGGTTTCAAATGGATATGCTGTATTTTTCAGCGTATTTAATTATTCCGACATTTCTTTGATGGACTCAACTGCTTCCATCGTGCACACGGAGCTTGATCGGGCTGTTCCTCTGGTTGTAAGCAACAAGTCAGTGCTGTCTTTCTCGGATGTTTCACGATTTCCAAGCCCAATGTTTTTGTCTGCATTCATTAGCAATGGTTCCACAGTTGTGTTTCCTCCGGTGTCACCGACCGTTCTGGTCGTTGATTTGACATTGTTAGCAAGCACTATGTCTTGGTATGGCGTATCCACGGCGTTTTCTGTTTTAAACACATCTGATTCTCGTATCGCAATCGGACACTCTTCCGTGAACGTGTTTTCCCTGACCGCATTAAACTCAACGTTCGTTGGATTGTCCAACCCTACTTCTTGCAGCATTCTGCTGAACAAGACACTGGATGTTGGTGCTGCCAACCGGTTGGACATGGGTTGTAACTTGACTCTTGTAGCCGGACTTACTTTGCAGGACAGTGGGTCATTCGTTCTGCATAATGCGTCTTCGCTGTTTCTGCAGCCGTACGCAACGGTGCTCCTGCGAAGAATGAATCCACTGGGATCCTTGTTTTTCTCTTCATCTGGGAATTCATTGGTTGTGATTCCGCTTTCCGCTCAAGTTGTCGTGGATGATTGTGATGGGACACTGTCGATTCCCATTCGTTCTTCTGGTTCGTTGTCGGTTATCGGGCCATCGGTACTTTTAATTGACAATCTCTGGTGCTCTGGCCCGCTATCGACAGTGGGCGTGTCCAGCGATTCTTCGGTTGCATTTAACCAGTTATTGCTGTCGGACTTTGCAAATTTCTCCTCGTCCTCATCGTCACTCTCCGTGGGGTCGATGAACGTGTCTAGCGGGATTTTGAATTTGCATGCAGCTGCAATTTCTGTATTTTCCGTGCAAACTGCTTTGTTGAATCTGGATGGTATCGTTTCAGTCCAGTTTCTTGATTTACTGAAGGATTCAGAGTTCAACGTGTCGTCATCCAATGGTCAGCTTTCCAGTAATTGTTCCACCGGATCTTTGCAGTTTCTTATGCACTCTAAGATCCAACTGGCTTCCGGATCGCGTATCAATACTGGTTGCCTTATCTTGGTGGACCAATCATCTGTGTCATCCCGTGCGGGTTCCGTTTCCTTTCGGTTCTACGGCCCAGACGGCTACTTGGCCCTCCTGCACAACAGTTCTATGGACGTCGTCAACACCTCCATGGTTATCAGCGAGGACGGTTTGCAAGGCCTCACGCGATTGCAGGTTGGCAGTGCAGAGTCCGTAGACGCGGACTATTCTGGTGTTTCTGTTGGAAATGGTAGTATTGTGTCTTTCGATGCCGGCGTATCACTGAGCGGTACTCTCGATGTCGGTCAATGTGAAGTGAACATACTTAGGAATTTTCGCGTTGCGAACGGCACTGTATTCCAGCACGGATTTTTGGAATCCAGTTCTACAGTTAATGTTGCAGGAGTCTTGGTTGTCAGTGGTTCCAGAGCTCAATATGTTCAGCAATCTGGGTCCATTTCCGTTTCCCCCTTGGCGTTTGTGGAATTTCAAGAAAAGTCACTGCTTCGGCAGGAGTCCGTTTTCTCCCTTTTGCTCGTTCATGGCTTCGGCGTGGTTCGTTTTGTCTCTTCCGCTTCTTTCCTTTCCGGTCAGGGCGTGGGTCTTTTGAATGTGACTTCCAACGGTGCTGTATTTGCAAATACGTCAACCATCGTTTTCGGAGAAGTTTTTGTAGCTGGGAAAAACGCCTCTTTAAGGATTACGGCGCCACTGGATGTTTTGCCTGCATGCACCATATACGCCACGAAGGTATCGGTTTTTGCGGACGGTGTTGCGGATTTTGGGGACTGCGCGTCGTTAATCGTGGCACAGAGCCTTTTGCTGTCCAATTCGTCTGTTTCCGTTTACGGGGCAACAGTTGCGGATTTCAATGTTTCCGGCGCTGGGACTCGGGTCTTGGTCGGGAGGTCCTTCAGAATAACTCGGAACTCGTTCGTTGCACCATTCTCTTCTCTGTCCGTTGCGTACCAGTTGTCCACATTTGCCAATATTTTCATCGGGAACTTGGGACAATGTTCTTTGTCTGTCGAAGGAGGACTTTCGTCGATGACCGTGCAATCGCATGCCCTACTGCTTACGGAGTGCTCTCTCGGGGCCAATGGGTCACTACATTTGGATGTGAGTTCTTCCGTCGTGCTATCATCAGCCTGGATTCGTATGGAATCTGGCGGTTCCATGACGATGTCTCCGGGATCGGAGGTTGCGGCTGCCATACCGACATCAGACAGCGGCATATTCGTTTCCTCTGGGTCGTCGTCGTCGACAGTCGACAACGGCCTCCTGACGATCAACAACGCAAGCCTCGCTGTTCCTTTTGTCATCGAAGGAAACTTCACTGTGTGTGGAAGTGGAGCGACACGTCTCCGAAAGGACGGCTCGGTTCGAGGAATCAATGGCCGATTGTTTCTGTGCCCATCTGTCGAGGTGTTCATGGACGATTCTCTCTCTATTGGAGGTGGTGCCACCTTCACGGCTGGTGCGTCAAGCGTGGTTAACGTGGGAGCACTGCATAATTTGTCAATCAGCAATTCCACAGTGTCCTTGGATTCAAACAGTCAAATCCGTCTACGCGGAGATGGACTGGTTTTTGGCAATTCTTCAATCGTGGGAAACGGAAGTGTCGTTTTGTACGGGTCTCGCTTGTCTGTGTTTGGATCAGATACAATATCTCTGTACTCGCTTGCGCTTCCTGTGGATGGATCTGTGTTTTCCGTGTCCAGTGTGCTCAGCGGGGTATCAATTTCTCAACTAAGTATTCTCACTGCTTCTGTTGCAGATATGACGAACGTCACCGTATCTGTCTTCTTTGGAGGAGTGTCGTTGATGAACGGTGGGTCGTTGCTCCTTTCGAACGCTTCTGCCGGCACCCTGAGCGCCAGTGATTTTGACCTGTACATATCCAAGGAGTTCCGGGTTGACAATGACATTACATTGAATGGGAATGTGTCGATCTCGGGGTTGAAGGGCTGCTTGTTGGCTGGGCATGCAAATGTGACAGTGTCCGACGCGTTCGTTCGCATGATGTGCAACCTGTGGTTCTCCAATCGCTTGAATGTTACGAATTCGGTAGTTTCTCATGGGGGTTCGCTGAATAGTTCGTATGCAGCTGGTTCCTTCATAGCCGTTCGGTCGGTCTGGAATGCTTCCGAGGGGCATGGATGGGACGTATCTGCTTCGGTAGTCGCTGAGCAGTCTCAGCTACGTTTAGCCGCCTCTGGTACTTCCAGACTCGGGACGTCCGTGTCCTTGTCAGATTCTTCTGTGCACTTCATTGGCGGAGATGTGCTGAGTGGTCCTTGGACTATGCACTCCTCCGTCTTGTCTTCCCCATCCTGTCTATCCATGTCTTTTTCGTCGTTTGACATCATGAACTCGACGGTCTCTGTTGGTTGTCGAATGCTGTTCTCCAGCTTTTCGAATGCATCCATGTCGGAATTGACGTTCTTTTCTGGTGGCATGCTCTCGAATTCCTTGTTTCTCGATCGATCTGTGCTGACCTCAAACGGATCGGTCTATTCCGGCGAAACGAAGATTCAGTCGTCTCGAATGGAAGTCTTCGATTGTGATTCTGTACGGGTTGCCAGTATTCAAGCACGGAATTCGACGATCTATTCCTCCTGCACGTTGAATGTGTCTTCCACGCTGGATCTGTACAGTTCCGGGGTTGGGGTTTCTTATGGAGGTCTTCTAGCTGGACCGATGAGCGGAAATTTGTCGACGCTGTCCGTTGTGGGATCTGTAGTTGCCGACGATGTTTCTCTCTTGGATGCAAATATGATTGTTTATGGCTGTCTCGCGACAACGTTCTCCAGCCTGTCCGTGCTGCGTTCTCAAATGGTGGTGAATTGTTCGGTTTCCGTCCAATCTCTCACAAGTGTGTCCCTTTCCAACTTTACCGTTGAATTCGGGAACTTTTCGAGCTCCTCTTCAACGCTTTTGTCGTCCGCTCTTTTCGTCTCTGGCGGGTCGGTACAAGGGGGCTCGGCAGTGTGGAATGTCACCACTGTTCAGGTACTTGGCTGTTCTAAAGTCCAGTACGGCACTCTGAGAATTGAGTCTACGTCAGTCAGAATCCAATGTCCGTTTGGAATTTCCAACGAGCTGTCCGCTTCTGCCTCAAACATCACCGTGCAATCTGGTGGACTGACAACTGGATCAGTAATTGGAGGTAATTCTCAACTGCTGGTGAATGGCACCGTTTTGAGCGGCATGACGACTTGGACTTCTTCGAATCTGGTGGTCCGTCATTGTTCCTTGGTGTCATTGCAAAATGCTGTTTTTTCGGATGCGTTCGTTGATGTAGATTGCTCTTTTTCAGTTTTGGATTTCATCAACGCCTCGAGATCGGTTGTGACGGTTCAGGGACTGTCTTCTGTGTTTTCCTCGGGTTCCCTTTTCTCGAATTCATCGTCATTCCATCTGCCGGAAGCCGCAGACATTCTTGATTTTGCATCCGTCCGCGATAGTTACGTGTCCGCTACATCCGGGAGCTCGCTGCTTCGCGTGTCTTCTCTTTTTGCAGCAGGAACCGTCACGGTTTCAAATTCGCAGATTGTTGTTTCCAAATTCCTCAACTTTTCTACCAGTTCGTTATTCATGGACAATTCAACGATGGATGTTGCGGGACTGCTTACCAGCAATGCACGTCTCACCATAATGGACGTTGGGACTCGAAATTCATTATTGGTGCTGAGATCTTCTTCGAGCAGCACCTTTTCATCGTACTTTTCTGAGAGCTGTTCAGCACGGTTCTTGCTTGACGTGTATGCTGCAGGTAGTATCTCGGTGCAAAACTGCTCACTTTATTCGAACATGTCCTGCACAGTTGCCGGAAATCTTTCTCTGATGCAATCCAATTTTTCCATGGATTCTGGTGTGTTTCTTGGAAACGGATCCGTCGATCTCCGTGGACAATCGCACTCTTTGTTTTCTTTGTGCAACTTGACGTTCAATGGCTCTATTATGATATCCGATTCTTCTGGCTTCTCTGCCTTTGGTGGAGAGTTGCAGCTCTTTGGCCACACGCGTTTGAGTGCGAACTCGACGCTGTTTGTCAGCCCATCGGGTTCGGCACAGTTTGGCTCTCTTTCTGCGGAAAAACGGTCGTCTGTTTCTTTCTTGTCGGCCGCGTACCCAATTGTCGGAACAACAGACATTTCTGAGAGCTCAACACTTCAATTTTCGCAGTGCTCAAAAGTAACGTTTGCTGTCGTATATGTTTCGACTTCATCCTTGATTTCCGATTGCGATATCCTGGCGTCGGCCGCTGCCTCATTTGTGAATGCATCCGTTTCTGCGGCTGCTTCCACCATTTCTGTGGAATCTGCCGGAGCAATGGCGCTGTCTGCAGCGGTGAAGTTCACGAATCTATTGGTCAATGCTTCTAAGCAGCTTGAATTCATGCAGAATACGTTTTTGGATCTCTGGAATTCTTCTGTAGCTCTAACTGGCACTCATGTGTCTTCGTCGCCGTCGTTCATGACTTCGATTCGAGGTTTTGGTTTTGGAAGCGCCTTGCTCTCTTCTGCAGTATGGATGAGTAATCAATCGTCGTTGTCTTTGTCGAATGTTGAATTCGTTGTTCTGAACTCGACTTTGCAGCTGTCCGAGGTTTCGCTGTCCACTGCTTCAGTCCGCGTTGCGGAGTCCTCCTCGTTGATTTTCACGAACATTTCCGTTGTCCAGTCTACGTTGAACTTGTCCACTTCGTCTTCCGCTTCGGTCCTTCGTGCGTCATTGTTGTCATCGTTGGTTGATGTCGCAAGTCCTGGGTCGCTGTCGGTTTCTTCAATGCTAGTGCTGTCGAATTCGTCGTGTGCGATCACGGGGCGATTGTCTCTGAACTCTGCCTCAGCTCAGGTTCTTACAGACTCTTCGCTGATCATTAAGTTTTCTGCGTTGCAAGATCTGTCGCTGGATGTCTTGGAGGTGACTCGTAGCACTTTGTCCATGTCTGGTGTCCTATCTTTGCAGCAGCGTCTTGTCAGTCTGCATTCTTCGCCAGCATTCTCTGTTTCGGCGGAATCGATTGCGACCAGCGGTCTTTCCCTGTACAACAGCACCGCTTCGGTGGCTTCGAGTTTGTTGTCTGCTGAGAACTTGAACGTCTCATTTTCGCAATTCTCATCAACGGGACAGACAAACTGCACTGGCGTCTATCTGCAGGCGAGCAATTACTCATCTATGGGGGGAGCTGTGTTTGGGAATGCCTTGTTCTCTACTACGGGCTCGGTGATGATTGTTGACACCGCCGTTACAGTAGCAAACTCCTCAACTGTGGTTTCACCAATGGATCTGCGGTTGCTGAATTCTTCGCTCACCTCTGCGGGAAGCTGGAAGTTTGATTCGGACGCAAACATCACGTGCCTCGATACCGCTTCCTCAATCAAGTATTCAGGCATCACAGAAGGTGTTTCCAAGCGTGTTTCGATCCGGTGCACATCGACAGTGTCTGGTGCATTCTCCCTCTTCTCAAATTCGTCTCTTTATTTCACCCATCTCATTGTTACAGGCAAATTGTCCCTGTATAACTCATCATTCGTTGTTGCATCTGTTTTGACGGGCTCCGGCGAGATTGATTTCTATCGATCATCGGCACTTATGGAATCGACGGCCTCCGTCGTGTTTGCGGGGTCTGTTTTTGAAAGGGATTCTTCGACGTTAGTGTTTGCCAATGGGTCCTCGGTAGTATCGCCACTCGGGCGCTTCTATCTGTCCGATGGCTCAACTGCAGTGCAAAATGCAACATCATCCGTATTTTTTGGGACAATATCATCACGAGATGACGGTTCCATCTTTCGATTCCGCGGTTCCGTTTTGCTCACAGTTAGCTCGGTCATTGCACGGGACGGCGGTGTCGTCATTATTGAATCGTGTAGACAGTATTCGTTTGGAGAGGTGGACACGAATGGTAATGGATTGATCGCCTTGTGTGGAGGTAGTTCCAGCGCAACGCTGGCAGTTGACAATGGAGTTTTTGAATTCTGCGATCCTCTGATCCTAAAGAACAATGCGTCTTTTTTGATTGGAAACGGTGGTAATGGATCAGTCATAATCAGGCCCACCCCTAGTTGCCCATCAGCGTCCATCGTCATCGAGAAAGGAGCGCAGCTTCTTCTGCAAGCACAGGAAGTTTTGTTGTTTGTTGATGTTTTCATTAACGGATACATGCAGGCGTCTTCGGGAAACAACACATTTGTCAATTCGTTCTTCTCCAATGATTCTTCTTCGACGTTGTGCACGTCGTCTTCTCTGATGACGTTCAGTGGTCCGTCGACCATTTCCGGTGTCACCAACTTCATGAGTCCATTTGTGAACTTTGGATTTAGCCGCTCTTTGTTCCGAGGAAACTTGACAGTCACCGGTTGCTTGAAAATGCAGAGAGAAAATGCGGAATTTTCCGAGCACTATTCTTCAGCAGTTGTGTCCTGTATAATCGTCAATGACTCTACCCTGTTGTTGAATCACACTTCGTTTTCTGTTCAAAGCAGCTTTGTTTCTCGAGGATCATCAATAACTATTGTTTGGTCTAATTTTTCTGTCCCGACAATCGTGAGTTTGCAATCCTCTAGCGGGTTTTCTTTCAATGATTCGAATATTCTGGTGCCGATCAACTCGTCGTGGACTGTGGATGCATCTCGCGTTTCTCTTCGTTCAACATACGTTGAACAACATGGCTACATTCTCATTTCTGGCAATTCCAGTGATGTGTCACTTTTCAATTCCACCATCGGATCATCCATATCGGAATTCGACATGTCCACCTGTTCGTTTTCGTCACAGTTCACGAAAATCTCGATCTCACGAGTGCAGTTGTTCAATAGCAGAGCGTCGTTTGCATTGTCTCCTGTCTTTGCCGAGATCTTGCAATTTTCGGGCAACTCTATAATGTCGTCTGACAGTGTCGTGGAAATGCGAGAAGCGTGGATTGCAGATGGCACGTTGTTAGGAACAGGAGCAGACGCTGTCTTCCGTGTATCGAGCTCTTTAGATTTACAAATGCGTCTTCCGGTTTACTTGATAAGCGCAGTGTTGGAAGTTGCAGGCAGCGGGCTTGTTTCCGGTTCGAGCACCTTGTATTTTGCAGGCGAGTCGTCATTGAACATCAAAGGAAATCTTACCGTTGCGTCGTCCGTTTCGTTCTTATCGTCGAGCGCGCAAGCCATATCTTCCATGCTCGTAGAGAAGACTGCATTCCTCGTTGTTGCGAATTCCAGCTTCATTTGCGAAGTACCAGTCTTTGTCACTGGTCAGATGTCTGTGAACCAGAACGTTTCTGTTGTGTTGCGTGATCTGTCCTTATTCGGCTCCGTATCTGTTGTTGGCGATCCGTATGTGCCCACTTCTATGGTTCTTACAGGAGCATTTGCCGGCGACGGAAGAATTGGGCTGCTCAATTCGTATTTCACCCTTTCAAATGCGTCAAAAGTTAATTTTCCGGGTTCTCTCTTTGCGGCGAGCTCTTTCTTGTTTGCGCAGTCTTCGAATGTAACGTTCTTTGGGAACATGTCTCTTCGGTATGGCTCCAAGCTGGATTACCGAAATGTGTCTCTTGGGACAATTTCTCTTTTTTCGTTGTTTGACAACAGCTCCGCTGTGTTTTTGGACTCGGCCGTCCGTGACGTCGATTTTCTGTCTGTGATTTTGGCGGGAAATGCAACGATGACCCTCAACTACCGCAATCCTTCCGTATCGCGGATATCGCTTCACGACTATGCATCGTTGTTTGTGTCGGCATCCGATGTGCATATGAACGACGTATCTTTATCAAATCATTCTCTGGTGGACATGTCACAGGTCGCAAATTCCAGTATCCAATCGTTGTACATGACGCATGCACCAAGTTTCATTGAATCTACACACAGTAGTATTTACAATTCCATATTCATGGGAGGTGTGTTTTCTTGCAATGGATCGGCGAGGTTCGAGAATTCGTCCGTATTTGATGTCGCCGAGCGCTTCGAGCTTCGCAGTTGCGTGGTGGATGCATTTCACAGTTCGGTGTTCCGGAAAGGAGTTGTGGTCTTGTCAGATTCGGCACTGCTCCGATTTTTCGACAGCGCAGTCTTTCTGCAAGGTGGAATTGCGGCAACAAACGATGCGTCGCATGTGATCTTTGCTGCTGGAGCATCTGCGATTGTTTTAGACTCGTCATTCTATCTGTTCGATTGTAATGTGCAAGTTCTTGGAAATTTGTCCGTCGTTCACTCTGTCGCAAACTTTTCTGCTGCACTCAATGTTTCAGGATATCTTCAAATCTCATCCGATTCGGACGTCGCGAGCGTCAGCAGCGTGTACACTGAAGTCGGTAGTGTCGTGTCGATGATGAATTCGTCTTTGCAAATTGTTCGCGATAGTCGACTACAAGGACGTTTGGCAATTTCAGGTTCGCTTTTGCATTTTGGACCGACATCGCGTTCGTATGGATCTGGAATTCTGGAGATCTCCGAGAAGTCTTTCTTCAATGTTTCTGGATTTCTCTCCATGCCGAATGCGACGTTCCTTGTTTTGAACAAATCTGATGTTCGGCTGCAGCAGACGTCTGTTGTTGCAGAGCAATTCGGGTCGTCGATGACGCTGCATAATTCAGCAATGGAGGTGCATTCTCACGCTCCAGTACGATTCAGTTCGCTTGGATTGTATGCTGCATCATCGGCAGTTTTTAGTAGTCTCTATGACATTACAGGATTTTTCCTTGAGACGGGTGGTCAGTCGACGATCCAAACGTTTGACACGCTGTCGTTCTCTGTTTTGTCTGTGCTGTCTGGCTCCGTTTCGTGTGAAAACAACTCCATGGTTACTATTCAAAATGCCTCGTTGTCTGGGGAATCTGTAGGCCGGTTTCACAATTGTCCGATTGTAGTGAATGACTTTTCAGTTCCATCCGCCATTGCGGACCTGGGATTTGAAAATTCTTCTATTGAGATCACCCACCAACTCCGAGTTAGTAACAGCAGCTTTTTCTTGCATTGTGACACTCTGTCACTCGTCAGTCTCACCAGCTCTTGGATAATTCATGAAGCGTCGTCTGTCATTTGGAATTGCTCGGTGAAGTCAGCAATTGGCAGTCACGGGTCCATGCTTTCCAGCCAGGTTTCGTTGTATGGTTCGTATGTTTTCAATGGCACCATTGTCATTGACAGTGGATCCGAGGTGCTTGTGTCATCTCGTGTCGATGCCAACAAGAATGTGTCGGTGTTCAATTCCAGATTTGTTTTGAACACAACTGCTTCGCTTTCCATGTTTGACCAGTCCATGACTGTCATGAATTCGTCTGTGGTCCTTCTTCCGGGGTCTTCCTTGTTTTCGGATGGGAGAATTGGTTTTGAGGATTCAACATTTAAGGCTGCTGGTCTAATGGATGTGTCGACGTGTTCGTTCGAGTTTGTGTTGTCTTCCGCTAACCTTACGTCCTCTGCTTCTGCAGCACTGTTAATGGGACGTTCGTTTTCGATTTGGAATTCAACTCTGTATTCGTCTATGCCGAAGCTGGATTTTGTGACGTTCTCGGCTGTGGGGCCTCTCTCGGCTTTGACCATGGTGTCGTCTCATGTTTCCGCCGTCCAATGCTTACTGGAAGATATTGGAATGTGGACCATTGCAAGCAGCGATGTGGCTCTGACGAATGTGACATTGACTTCTCCAGGCGGTATCGTCTCGGTTCGTAACTCCTCTATTGTTGTTCGGAATATGCTGTTTGCTGGTGCTGTTGTCCAATGCGACAATGCTCGCGTGATCTATGGACAGTTTGTGGTTTCGGGTATCCATTCAAAATTCTCTACATGCCGGGTTTCCGTCGAGAATTCGACGGATTTTTTGACATCTTCTCTGCTCACGTTGGACAACTCGACGCTGTGGACACACGGTCTTACCAGGATTCTACCGGATGTTCGAATCGCGGGCGGACGCAGCTCCCTGATTCTTAGCGATTTTGGAGTGTTCCAAGGCCCTGGTGTGGTTGTGGATGTAGATGTTTTCGCTTTGAACGTTTCAGATGTCAACGTGCTTCATTCCGTTTCTGTTTTCGGACGAGTCGAACTTCATGGTCGCATTTTCATGAATGACTCTTCGAGCCTGCTTTTACACGGTGGAGGGTCCGTTTTGGGTACCATTGCTGCCGCGCAAAATAGTTCGTTGAATGTTTCTGATTGTCGATTGCCACTTTTGTTTGACGTTGACAGCAGAGTTCTTGGACTTCCTTACTTGATATCCGTCAATTGCTCTCTGGAGTCGAAGGGATACGTGGATGTTGACCGGCTTCAGTCCTTGGCTTCCATTATCAATATCCGCAGCACTTCGACGTTTATTTCCAATGTTTCATCCCTTACCTCGTCGTTTCTTGGCGATTATGGCACTCTCCGAATGAATCAAATCACGGGTCTGCACGATCGGAGTAACTTTGTGGTAGGCTTGGGCGGCGTTTTACGCCTTCCATTCAATTTCTCGGTTTCTACGTCGTCCGTGTTTGTTGCTGTTTACGATTCTACCCTGCTCTCCCAAAGTCACACATCCGTTGTCTGCATCGGTGCAAACATGTCAATTCTTGCACATCAGGAACTCGCAATTGAGCATCTCAACGTTGTTAGTTCGCATTTTGTTATTGGGTCTAACACATCATTAACTGCTGCTGCTGTTTCTGTTTCCTCTCAGTCAAATGTTTCGATTTCGGGAAGTATCAAGATTACAGACTCATTTTCGTTCTTTTCCGGACGTATCTACGGGACTGGATTTTTCCGTTTGTATGGTGCGTCTCGGCTGCTGTCGGAAGGGTCAAAGATCTTCTCTGCAACGGTTGTCACAGTATTCGGAAACATGACGTTCGGTGCTGCCGAGGATCTGTATCTCTCCGGTGGATCTTCTCTGACGATTGCCATGTCTGGCTGGCTTTTGTATCCGACTGGTGTTTCTGTCCGACCTGGGGACACCCTTTCTGGAACTCTGACCATTCAAGGCGGCCTACGAGGCATGGGGGATAATTCTTCAATTGCCTTTGAAGTTCCCGTGGATACCGCTAGGAATGCATCGTTTTTGATATCCTATTCGTCTGTCACATTTGATGAGGCTGTCGTAATTGCAAATAGCGTGAACCAATCTTCTGGGCAGCTCATTTTCAACGGTGGTGGGTCCTTCGTTGTTGTTGCGTCGGACGAGAGGCCGTTTGTGGCCTCCAGTGGTTTGCTACGATTTGCGGGGTCCGATTCATCGTACGTCGTTAGTTATGGATATGACGTGTATTCCTATGGCGTTCTCGAGTTCGATGCTTTTCAGTTCACGACGACAGGAAATCTTTTTACGTATTCCACTGTGTCTGCGTACAGTGGTACTATCAATTTTGGAGATTTTCGAAGTTTAGATTTGTCAACGATTGTCCTTTCGCAGGAATTGAACTTTGTTGGCGGCCAGACAAAGATTGTTGGTGAAATTCAATTGTTTGGATCTCTGGTCGTAGGAAGCGACAACGTTGTTGCATCCATGGAGTTTGTTGCTGGTGGTCAACTTCTGCGAAATGAGTTGTCCATTCTTGTGCGTCGGTTGGGCACACTTTCGTTTAATTCAGACTCGGAAGGTTCCATTGTGAACGTTAAATCAGTGAAAGTTCAAGGCACCTTGAACTTCAACTCTGGTCAGAATGTTCAGATTTCTGACTTGTATTTAGCCGGCGGTGTCGTTGTTGCAGATCGTGACATGCTTGTCCGAAATTCTTTTATCTGGGAAGACGGGACGCTGTTGGGTTCCGGGCAGACGAAAAACTTTGGAATCTTGAATTTCACAACAGACGGCTTCAAGTTCTTCGACACTCGTACCATTTTGAACTTCAACTACACGGAAATCACCGGAAACCCGCTGTTTCGTTTTCGTCGTGGTGCCCAGTTCATAAACAACGGCACGTTGAATATCCGTTCTGGATTCATCTTGCAGGCCGGCACGACGGATGATGCATCCCATGTCGTCAACGGGAAATCCGGAGTGATGTTCGTCAATCCAGGGCCTGGAGGGATTTTTGACTGCCAGAGTCTTGTGGTCAACGACGGCACAATCCGCATAGGAGCTGGTGTTTTCCAGCTCAGTCAAGGAGGATTTTTGCGACAAGATGCGGGAACTCTTGCGCTCAACGGAGGACTTCTTCGTGTTGTCTCTGACTCATTCGTGTTTGGAGTGCAGATTAACGGTGGTTCCATTCAGAGTCCTGGCACAATTGAAGCCAACGTTCTTAATGCATACGGACTTCTGGACCTGTCTTCAACTGTGAACATTGTAGGTGTCTACGAACAAGACTTGGACGCCGACATGAAAGTGACGATCAACGATCGCCAGTTGTTTGGATTCTTGAATGTTTCTGCTTCTGTCTGGCTTCGAGGATCTTTGATTGCAAATGTTTTCAATGATTCGTTTGTGCAGGAGAATCGTGACATGACATTTGTTTTCATGCGATACGCAAGAATCGGGCAGGACGTGGAGCCCCTTATGAATGATTTCCGACGAATTCTTGGCTGCAACGGATTTTTGCGAGCAGATAAGTTTGCCACGTCGTATTCCGTGACGATCATTCAGTACACGGAAATCGGTCAGTTGTACGTCTCTTCTGCTCAGACTGCCAGCGATGCCTCCTGCTGTGGAAGTTTCGAAATTCCGTGCAAGTCAATTAGTTTTGCTCTCGAGACTGTTCTGGACGGAAAGACTATTGTTCTGATGCCTGGCGTGTTTCGCGTGGGCTCGCCGAACACAAACGTCCAGATCACTGCTCCAAACAAGGCATTCAGTATTGTTGCGTTTTCACCCCAAGCCACAGTTCTCGATTGTGAGTCCCATGGTCCGTTTATGATTTTTTCACATCAGAGTGTATCTGCACTGTCCGGTTTCATCATTCGCAATTGCTCATCTGACCAGGGAGGAGCATTGAGAGTCATTAGCGGTGCGTATCCCATGATTTCCAATATGATTTTCGATTCTAACCGCTCTCCTTCAGGTGGAGCCATTTTTGTCGAGGATGCGACACCAATGATCAGCAATTCTACATTCATCTCTAACTCTGCTGACAACGGTGGTGCGATTTTCATTTCTGGCGCGGCCTCTCGTGTTTCCATTTTTGATGCGTATATGTCGGAGAACATGGCTGATGTTTCTGGTGGCCACGTGTCTGTGCAAAATAGTGGTGCTCTTGAGATGCAGCGCAGTGTGCTTTCCAAAGGCTATTCTGTGACGAGTGGTGGTTGTTTCTCATGTGAATCGGCGAGTAATTGTTCTTTTTCGGAAACCTCATTTATAATGTGTTCATCATTCGATGGGGGAGCTGGATCCGTTGTGTTGGCTTCTGCAAACCTCTCGGCTTGCCATTTCATTTCCAATCAAGCTCTGGGCACTGTTCTTTCTGATGGTGCACCGACAGTGGGAGGGGGTGCTATGAGCTTGTCGGAGGCGTCGTTCGTTTGCTCTTCCACTGTCTTCAGCAAGAACAATGCTACGTATGGAGGCTGTTTGTTTTTGCTGAAGCTATCCGGATCGACTTCATTAATCCGGTCCTCCGTTTTTTTGGATAACATTGGAACGTATGGTGGTGCTATTTACGTGTATGAATCTGCAATCAACATTGCTGGTTCTCAGTGTTCGAACAACACGGCGTTGAACTCTGGTGGCTGTGTTTCTGCTTCTCTGAGCACGGTAGTGGTTCGTTTATCGGAATTTCTTTCCAATCGTGCTTCTGGGCTCGGCGGAGCAGTTTACGTATTTCGCTTGGACGTTGGAGGGTTTTCTATTTTCGACTCGCAGCTTTCCAAGAATTTTGGTACTTTAGGTGGTGCCCTCGCCGCGGACACGTCACCCGTTGTGCTTCATAACTGCATACTTGATGACAATGAATCCGTCGAGTTTGGTGCAGGATTGTACTTGAAGTCTTCGCAGGTGGACACTACGTTGTGCTCTTTACGACGAAACAAATGTCAGAGCAGTGGTGGTGGAATTTACGTGGAATCCGGATCGACGCTGGCGGTCAATGCGTCGTCGTTTGAAGCGAATCAGGCAAGTGTGTATGGGGCTGGATTCTACGTTTCCGCCTCTTCGATTACTTTGCAGTCTTCTGTGTTTTTGAACCAAGTTAGCCGGTTTGGCGGTGCAGGCTATGCGGTGTCTGCAGATACGTCGGTTTCGAACTGTTCATTTGCGAACATGACCGCATCTTCTCAAGGCGGGTCGCTGTTTGTCATTGCTTCAACCGTTAAGATTGTGGACTCCTCGTTCTCAACGAGCAGTTCCCAAGAATCTGGTGGTGGCATCCATGCAATCTCTTGCACGTTCACGGTTACCTCCTCGGTGTTTTCCACATGTTCTTCTGGAACGGGAGGAGCTGTGTTTGTGGATTCTTCGGAGTGCGTTTTCAACTTGACTACACTGAGCGCGAACCAGGCGACGGATGGTGGCGGCCTGTTCTCTGTTCTGTCTTCTGTTTCGATGGCACAAGTCACGCTTCAGCGTAATGCAGTGTCGAACAGAGGCGGTGGAGTGTATTGCCTGTCTTCCAAAATATTTGACTTGTCTTCTTCATTCTTCGCTGGCAACAACGCGACGTCGTCTGGAGGAGCAGCGTATGTGGAAAAATGCCCCGCGACTCTCAAAGATTCCGTTTTGGACGGCTCTTCCTCTCCCGTTGGCTCCGGGCTGCATCTCGTGTTTGGTTCGACTGCAAAGGTGACGCGTTCCACTTTCGTCGGAAACCAAGGTGACACTGGAGGTGGAATTTATTGTGATGCTTGTTCAGACTTGGTAGTTCTCAACAGCTCGTTTATTCGCAATTCTGTGAAGAAGTTCGGTGCCGGCATTGCGGATATCCGTGGCGTCTCGGTTCTGACGATTCAAGGGACGCGGTTTCATGAAAATGCAGCTGCAACTCGCGGTGGCGGCCTCTATCTCTCTGACGTCTCTGCTCTTGTGAATGACACGGAGTTTACTACACAGTCTGCAGGAGAAGGAGGAGGATTGTTCTTTACTCTAAGTTCTTCTTCTGTCGGACAATTGTGGTTGACGAAGTCCACGTTCCAGAATAACACCGCTTCGTTCGGGTGCGGCGGAGGCTTTTGCTGGGATGTATTGGAGCCGTTCTACGACAACTTCACCAAGCAGTCCATGATCGGAAATACTGGTGTGTACGGACCGAACATCGGTTCTGCGCCCAAGAAACTGTCCACTGCGATGAATGTCTCTCAACCTCAGCGCTCGGGAGAACAGTTCACAGAGGTGCTGAACGTGGATGTTTTGGACTTCTACGACCAAGTTGTCGCGATCGACAATGGTACCGTGGTATCCGTCGAGCCAGCGACACTTTCGACTATCATCTCCGGCGCACGTACGGCTGCGACGGTGAACGGACGTGCTACATTTAGCGGCATTGGTGTGGTTGCGAAGCCGGGTTCTTCTGTGAATATCAAATTCGTACAAACTGTGCTCGATGCCGACTCGACATCCGTGTCCGTGAGTCCGTGCAATGCCGGAGAGACGGAATTAGAATCGTTGTGCCGCAGCTGTGCTTCTGGATTCTATAATCTGAATGCGGATTTGTATTGTGTGCCGTGTCCATCCGAGGGTACACTGTGCCCTGGTGGAAATGTAACAAAATCAATAGCGGATTGGTGGTTATGGAGGTATCCGAATAGAGTGGTACCCTATCGGTGCCCCGACAAATATTGTCTGGCTGATAACATTTGTGGAGCAAATCGCATTCAATCGGAGGACAATGTGCTCTGCTCTCGGTGTATTAAGGATCACATTAACTGGGGTCAGGACTGTGTTGAATGCACGGAGGTGAATGGTGGTCTTGTGTTCGCAGCTATCGTCGTCTGTTGGGCGTACATCATTGTTCTCCTTGTTGTGGGCCAGTCCGACTCAGGAATGTTCAAAATATTCATGTATTTTGCGCAAACGCTTCAACTGATCATTCCCACCACGGTTCGAAATGGGTTTGTGGACTTGCTCGGGCTTGCGAATCTGCGGGTGCAAGAATCTGCGGGTGGTGCGTGCTTGGCGCCTCTGGATTTCTTCGGGAAATCGTTGTTTAACGTCTTGATCCCGCTGTTTTTGCTGTTCCTACTGGTGCTGACGTGGCTTTTGAACGCGATTTGGACTGCAGTAGAGCAGCGTGTCAAGAGAGCTGCCAAGTTTCTTAGCATGGTGGTGTACTATCGATCGGTATCTGCAGCATCGAGTTACATTTGGAAAGAGAAAATGGAATACGAGAGAACCATGACAGAGGAAAAGCGTCTTGAAATGGTGCGAACAGCTGCTGTCAATCGAAGCAAACGACTTGCGCTGTATGTTTATACTTTTGCATTCTTGTTGTTGTTTTCATATTCCACTATTAGTTTGACTGTGTTGGAGTTTGTGAACTGCCGGCAAGTCGAGGACCTAACATTGGTGACATCGCAACCGGAGGTCTCATGCGATTCGGATAGCTATCGTGCGTGGCTGACGGTGTACGTTGTTCTCTTGGCTGTAATTGTCGTTGGTGCCCCGTTTCTGTTGCTAGGATTCTTGCTGTGGTCCTGGAGAAAGCAGAAATTGGCGGAAGAATCTTTCAAGATGCATTTCGGAGTCCTTTATTCGTCGTATCGACTGAAGTTTTTCTGGTACGAGAGTGTGTTCATGATTCGTCGGACAATTATTACTTCATTTTTCGTTTTGTTTTATGATGAGCCGCCGACCCGATCATTCACCTTGGCTTGTGTATGTATCGTCTTTTTAGCAGTGCATGTCGCCATGAGGCCGTTCTTGTACATCAGGGACAATATTGCAGAGACGGCTTCTCTCCTTGCGATTGCTGTTATCGCGGGTCTTGCCTCCTCGGAATGGTTGACTGCCGCCCCTTCTTCAGCGACTGTCGTCTTCATCATATTTGTTTGTCTTCCATTTGTTGTCTGGGGCGCTCTAGGGTTGTATATTGTCTTCGCAGTGGTTCACGTCGTCGTCCGCAAACGCCAAGGCCGGCCCCTTCCGGCAGACTATTATGCACCTCGTCTGCAAGGAGCGTCGAAGAATGTGAAATATGTGTATCTATCAGGAAATGCAACCAGAGCAAAGGGCATTCCATTTGTGATTGCAGAGGGTGCGTCGGAAGATGGGTCAGCCGACGCGAGTAAGCCTGCAGACAAGTTGGACCAGGGATTTGCATTTAGAGGTCTTGGTGCTGATGAGATGCAAGAGTACTCCAACCCTGTCTACCGTTCGAAGGCGGTGATGTACTCTGATGATGAGACCTCCAATAACTTTGATCCTCGATCGATGCTACCCCAGTATTCCAAACGTCGGTTTGGCTTGTACGCGAATCCGCTTTTCGGCAGAACAGTCTACGTGGACAACGATCAGCCTGGAATTGTCTATCAGGGAGGCACGTTGTCTCCTACCCTGCGTCCGTTTGTGCCGCAGTCGAATTCTGCTTCTCGTCACCCAGGACCGCCGGTGCCGCAATTTTCAAGGCAGTCTGCGCAGAATGCTTCAAAGACTGCTCAGCCTGCGCTGAGGACTACACAGGAGCCTTTGTTAATTCGAAATTCGACTCAGTCTGCGCATGGCTGGTTCCTGAATCCGCTGCCGCTTGCGAAGAATGCCGTGGTGGTAGTGGAGAATTCAACGCCCTACGGCGAGAGTGCCGGGGAGCCTCATGTGATTTTGCATGGCCCTACGCTATTGCCTGATGTGACCTCGGAGCCCAAGTTTGCCTTGCCTCCCACCGTTGCGAGCAGTTCGCCGCAGAGCCCTCCAATTCCTGCCATCATCGGAGGTACATCTTTTGGAGCGGGTACGCAGAAAGCCGCATTCTACCGCAATGCTGCGCATGGTAAGGATATTGACGTTGATGCCTCTGCAGACGTTGTGTATTCTAACAACTCTTCAACCCCGCCATCCTCAAATGCTGCCTCCTCTTTGCTTTCTTCAACTCCTCCTTTACTGACTTCTTCCCTTACTTCCCCTTCTTCTTCCCCTCCTGTTTCTTCTTCTTTGCTTCATCCATCGAATGTCAATGGCTCATCTTCGTCCACCCGTCTGCTATCATCATCATTACCGATGCCAAATCCGGCTCGCCTTTCCCAGGTTTCCACAAGCAGCAGCACGAGCTCGGCTGAATTTGAAGCCGCTGTCCCCAAACCTCTCCCCTCCGGCCCTTCGTTTGGCCGTGGCATCGGACGTGAGAGTGTTGGATACTTCAAAAATGCTGCTCATGGCCAGGATCTAGACTTTCTGGAAGCGCCGCTTCCCCTTGCTCCTCCTGCCCTCATCGAACAGCCCTCGAAGAAATCGAAAAAGACTCGAAAGGACTCGTCGTCGTCGTCTTCACGTACGTTCATTGGTCCGCCGCCGTCCACTTCGGTGTTTATTGGACCTCGGCCGTCGTCCGTTGCGCGGCCCACTGAGATTCGCAAAGCAGCTCTGATGGGCAATCCTGTGTATGGAATGCCAATCGCTGAAGTGATGAGCGAGCCCTTGTATGCTACAGCACCACCTCCAGCCAAAGTCCAACGCACATCAGCTTCAACAGCGGATTCGCCATCTTCGTCTGCTTCCGCTTCTTTGCCGTCATCTCGCAATGCCAGCAGTGTGGAGCCGAATGCAACGCCGGCAAGACCTTTGGATCCGCGGTCGACTGCATATGGTCCGCGTCTGGATTCATCGATCTCACCATTGACCAAGCGCCCGATTGGCTATGTCCAGAACCCGGCCCACGGAATGAGATTGACGGAAATTCGTTCTGAACCGTTGTTCAATCCCGCCCCAGTTCCTGCTCCTGCTCGTGTCCCCGTTCCTACTTCATCTGTTCCGGCGGCCAAAATGCTTCCTCAGGGCGATGGAGTGGTGCGTCCGCATGGCAAGCCTACAGCAGGCTATGTGAAGAACAACGCGCATGGCGTTCACATCGACGATGTCGAAGTGTCTACTGTGCCGATGCCTGCAAAGCGACATGTGAAGAAGGACGATGCGTCATCTTCGGCTGATGGTTCGTTTGCAAATCCCGCTTTTGGGAAGGAGATTGATTTGGAATCGGACCGTCTAAGTGACATATCGTGGGACGATGCCGATGCTTCAGGAGATGACGCCAAGTCTTGATGTGTTTGAATCATATATATACATATACATATTTAATATTTTATTTTGGTTTTGTTTTGCAATGAGGATAGTGATGGTGACGGAGACCGCCGTGCCACCCACCGCTCTTGACCATTGACGGAAAGAAGACAGCGTGTGTGCTCGCTGAACGGGAATGTATCCTCTAAATCCCCTCGTATTTAAGAGTGGAGCGGGTGGGATGATCAGAAAAATGCCGACTGTAGTAAAACCAAATGGTAAAAGGCAGCAGAAAGTCAGTGCCCCGCAAGTTGATTTTACTTAAGGTCAGGCATCAAGTGGGTACCAACTATCTTCACGCGAAACCCTAGCTTAACCCTGTTCTTCCGCGATTTCAAACCCTTCCTCCAATCGTCAAAAACATTGGAAAAAATTTCTCCGCTTTCGCCCTTTGGGAGTTTTCGCTCTCTTTTCTCCTTTTCGTTTCAGTCCTTTTCTCTTCCTTTTCCTTTTCCTTTTCCTTCTCCTTCTTTTCCTCTTCTTGGTTCCAATTGTGATTTTTGGTTTCCTTGTTTACCGTTCACCATGTCTGCCACTCAGGATAAGAAGCACATGTCCGTCGTCATCTGCGGACACGTCGACTCGGGAAAGTCGACGACCACGGGTCGCTTGCTGTATGAGCTCGGAGGTATCCCCGAGCGTAAGCTTGCCGAGTTGAAGAAGCGCGCCGACGAAATCGGAAAGTCGTCTTTCTACTTTGCCTTCTTCATGGACACGACCAAGGACGAGCAGGAGCGTGGTATCACCATCCACTGCCAGACCAAGGAGTTCTTCACTGAGAACTTCCACTACACCATCATTGATGCCCCGGGCCATCGTGACTTCATCAAGAACATGTTGTCTGGTGCCTCTCAGGCTGATGTTGGTATTTTGATGGTTCCCGCTGATGGTGGTTTCGGAGTCGCCGTCCAGAAGGGAGATCACAAGGCAAACGAAATCCAGGGACAGACTCGCCAGCACGCCCGTCTGCTCAACTTGTTGGGAGTCAAGCAGCTCATTGTTTGCGTCAACAAGATGGACGAGAAGCAGGCTGCCAACTACCAGGAGGCCCGCTACATCGAGGTTCGCGACGAGATGCGCAACATGTTGAAGGCCGTTGGCTGGAACAAGGACTTTGTCCAAAACAACGTCCCCGTTCTCCCCATCTCCGGTTGGGTTGGTGACAACTTGATCAAGAAGTCCGAGAACATGCCGTGGTGGAACGGTATGGACGTCAAGACCTATGACAACGCCGAGACCGTCAAGGTTGTCACTGTGTTGGATGCCCTCAACAACTTTGCCCGCGTCCCCAAGCGCTCTGAGACTGCACCTGCCCGTGCCCCGATCTCCGGAGTTTACAACATCAAGGGAGTTGGAGATGTTCTGACCTCGCGTGTCGAGCAGGGATCTTTCAAGCCTGGTGATGATGTCGTCTTCGTTCCCTCGGGATGCGCCGGACGTATCTTCTCCATCGAGATGCACCACAAGAAGGTCGATGCTGCCGTTCCGGGAGACAATGTTGGTTTCTGCGTGAAGGGTCTTCCCAAGGAGGAGAACGCCAAGCCCAAGGTCGGAGACGTTATGGTCCTCAAGTCGGACACCTCTCTCAAGGCCGCCAAGAGATTCACCATCCAGGCTCAGGTTCTTGACCACCCGGGTGAGCTGACTGTTGGATACTGCCCGGTTGCCTGCGTTCGTACCGATCGCTCTGCCGTCCGTGTCGCCGCCATCAACTGGAAGATGGGAAAGGAGACTGGTGGACAGAAGGTCGAGAACCCCGCCAACGTCAAGGCCAACGAGGTTGCCGAGATCGTTCTCGAGCCCGTTCAGTCCCTCGTTGTCGAGCCGTACGACAAGTGCGAAGGTCTCGGACGTGTTGCCATCATGGAGGGTAACGGAGTTGTTATGCTCGGAAAGGTTACCAAGGTTGAATAAACTCATTTCCTCGTACAGGTTTGAGTGAACACACATTGTCCTCATTCATCATGCATCATAAATTTCGTTGTCTTTCCGGTTCCTTGTTTGATTTCTTCTGCAACCCAGTCGCCAAGCGCCACGTTGTTGAGGTGGGGGGGGGGGATGTTTTTGAGAGCTATAATGAGATCTTGTGGACGCACACGTACTCGGCGAACAACAGAATTAGAGGATCACCAATGCGTCCCTTCCCAATCAAACGGATCGTGTTGTTGTTACCAGCGAAATGACGAAGCCGGCTTCACGATGCTAGAGAGTATCAGCCCCTGCTTGATCCCCGCATTAATAAAGTACCAGCTTGCAACCATCCAAAAATGATGATCTTCGGTGCGACTGATAGTCATCTCTTCTTTTTTTTTCTGGCAGTAAAAGCAGGGCAATCATCGAAGACATCTTGTAGGACACACCGGCTGCGTTGCCACGACCCCAAAGTGGAGCGGGGCGATGCTGTGGAGCTGCGAATGCGGCCCAGTCAGAGAGGTTGAAGAAGACAGAAGTACAGCTTGACAAACATCGTCAATTAAACGTCTTGAATATCTTTTGAACACGGTGAGGACCCTGGCTGTGGATGCTGTTTGCTTTTAACTATGCTCCGGATTTGCGATGCTCCCCAACATGTCCCGAAGTACAGTTCATCGACCGTGCATGCATCGTATGCACGCATAGACGGGGGTGGAGGAAACAGCTCAAACAAGACGAGAAAACTGCAATCATATGCTACACACGTACAAACAACCGTGCCGAAATTTACATGACTGGTAATATTATTCAACAAAATAATAATAATAATAATGAACACACAGACGGGAGGGGTCAGTGGCCATGAGGAGAATTCATCGATATGGAAGCCAGAAGATCCGCCACTTCTTGTTGAGCTTGTCGATGTGCTGCACTGCTGGCAACATCATCGTCAATATATGTGCTATGTACAATGCTCATGCCGTCGGACCGCTGCTGTCTGGACGTCGACCGCGAGTCTTCCGGATCGCTAGCCAGATCTGAAGCTTGATGCATCGTATCCTCAAACCGCCATAGTCTTTCGGAACCAGCAGTCGCGTCCGCATCCGTGTCCGCACCAGCATCCGCATCCAAGTTCCGTAGCATGCCGCTATGTCGAAGGAACGACTCGATCGACGCAAGGTCGGCCGAAAAGTCCGAATCCTGAAAGTCGACTCGGAAACCTGCGTAGGGGAGAGCAGATGGAGTGCCAGAAGGCGGAGATGAGCCGATCCTCGACTGGTATTCTCTGCGACCCACCTCTCGATCAGTGTGCACTGCATAAGAGGGAGACCGGGTCGGTGGAGACGAAGCGGAGATTCGAGAACGAGACATGGGAGAAACAGTGGCAGACAATGCATTGTAAGATGATACTGCAGTCAGCGGAGGAGACGCATACAGCTTCGGCTTGAACGGGCACTCGCGGTGCAGCCGTGACTGTTCTTCAACAAGTTTGATTTGACGATTGATCTGCCGATGTGCTCCATCTTCTGCCAGACGAATGAGGAAGTCGTCTGACTCGGACTGCTTCTTGCTCGAAGAACCACCACCACCACCACCACTGTTGCAGCTGCTTGCGTTGTGGTTGCTGGTATTGTTCACGCTCTCTGGGAGTCGTGTCGGTCGAGGATTTGCGCTGCTAGCCAAACCTGGCCGCGACTTTCCTTCCGATTTGGACACATCTTTTCCTCGCGGTGATTCATACAATGGCTTTCGCTTCGCATAGTGAGACGACGGATTAATCCTAGGCGAAAATGTGCATTCCACTTTCTGCACATCGAGTGCTTCCGAAGCCTGGAATCGCACAAGCCGCTGTCTTTCCGCATCTCTGTACAAGCTGTCAAACACTACTTGATTTGCAGCAGCCAGCGACCGGTCCGAAATTGCCTCGGATCTCGCAGATAGCGGCGGAGAAGATCTAAACGAAGAAAACCCGGTGACATGCGGAGCTGTATCGAAGGCATACACATGCGTTGCGGTGGACTCTGTGCCGTTTCCTAAGCTTCCCGTCGACGGGGACCCATGAATTCCTCCTCGGGACTCTGCTTGCGATTCCAGGGCGCTGATCTCCGCATACGCTTCCTTTCGCGAAAGTCGATCCAGGGCGTCGCGGTAGAGTCTCTCGGAGACCGGCGCATCGTAGACGAGAGCTGCGGACTGCGGGTTGATTCGCGGCGTAAAGAGCGAATCGGTCACAGAAGGGTCGATTTCTCCCTTGAGCTTCCGTTCAATGTGGTGCACAAAGTGATCATCCCAGTCTTTGACAACCGACTTGTACGACGCGGCAAGCTCGATGATCTTGCGCGACCGCTTCGACATGAACTGATTACTCTCAGCCTTGATCTTCTGATCCTCCATCGCCACAAACTCTGCTCTTTTCTGCTCGAGTTTCTCTTCCTTCTTCCGCGCCCATGCGTTCAGCTTGTCTGCAATCCCACTCTGCGGCCTCTCCTTCTCCACCGCCGTCTTCCTGCCCTCGTCCGTCCCACCAACTCCAGCCAGCTCCTGTCTCCCACTCTCTGCATACATGTGTGTAAACGGATACGAGTCTGCATCATCGTACAAGTACTCATTATAAGACAAGAACGGCGATGTCGATCCCGAGGCCGAGTCCTGTCCCTGTCCCTGAGCGTGTCCGTACCACTCACGAGGACTCCGACTCGTGCGTTCTCTCGCATAACCACCACCATCATCCTTCCCGAGGCCGTCCTCCTCGCGGGATTCAGGATGAGGATGAGGATGAGAGTGAGAGTGAGAGTGATAATTATAAGCATGGTGCAATGGCGGAGTTCGTGCGCCGGGTCGTCGTGACAGCGAAGTGTCCGGGCGAAACGAGAGTTCCTTTGCCTGTTCCTTATCTCGCATCTCCTTTTCCCGCTCTGCAGCAATAGCACGCTTCTTGAGCTGTGACACACCCTTTGCATACAGATAGTGACCTCGATTGGAAAACGACGAGGACGACTCGGTCACGATCAGATCATCATCATCTGCCATTTTCTTCTTTCTTCTTCTTCTTCTTCTTCTCTTTTTTTGACTATTCTTGTCGCGCCTTGATTCTTCTGCTCCTTTTCCTCTTGCTTTAGCGCACGGTGATCGGATGGTGTGCTGAATGAAGAAAACAAGAGCAGTATGATTTCGTTTTTTTAGTTGCACAGAGTTCGTTGAATTGGAAAATCTGGATAAACGTTGCATTGGGGAAGACTGGACCGTTGAATAATGACACGTCATTGTCATGCATACGCAAGTATGAATAAACAGACACGGTCAATACTGGCCGACGATAGCACGTTTGCTTCACAGGGACTTCGTGCTTACGCACGCTCGGCCAAAATTCAGCCGGTGACATAGGCTCTGCATTTTCGACGCTCTTTAACGCAGCATCCATAGCCATCTATTCTATCATTCGTTGGTTTCACTCTTTTTGGTTTCACTCTTTTTATTCAAATATGGGCGTGGGCGCGCTGGGATGACGCATTCGCCTACGCTGCGCCTACGCCGCTCGATATGGGGCCTCCTAGGTCCGCAGACCTCCTAAGAGACCACGTGTCACTACGCCTGCTGCTAGGGCCGTCAGCATCAAAATGCACCCTTCTCAGGAACAACGTGTCACGCTGAGAAAGTGGCTCACCGATTGATCGAGATTGGAACGGAGCGTGGAGCGCGGAACATTTATCTGAAGAACGCCGTGAGACGTGTTGGGGCCGATCCCCTTCCCGGCAACGGGATGCATGATTGACTATGCATGTCTATTCGTAGATATGCATGTTCAGTGTATAATATCGGAGTGGCGTTCACATCAATTGATGCTTAGCTTTCTACTCCCGCAATTCCGTCCCATTTCCGTTGTGTCGTGATATACTGAATGATACGTAAATTGTGCTTGGTTCTTCTGTCTTATTTATATATTGGTGTATACATTCTGGTGAAATGAGATGAGTCAGGATAAGCCGACGTTTGCGCCAAAGATATCGTTTGCGCTGTCTGGATCGAAACAACGAGAGTCTTTGGCACCGCGTCGGACCGCGACCTTGGAAGCCGATGACGATCGCGATGGCGACACAGGATCAGGAACATGGTGTGCAAAGAGGCCGCTCAAGCGCGAGACCGTAGGGATATCGGATCAATGCATTGTCATGGAGCCGGATGCGAAACGGATTGCTTCACACCGTTCTTCACCTGCCGTAATCCAATGTCCCTCCACTACAGCCGACAATCAGCGACTACCGCCACCGCCACCGCCACCGCCACCGCCACCGCCACCGCCACCGTCTTTGCTTCGGCTGCGGAGAGTGCGTCCGGTGGAGGTGGAATGCGACGCGTCTGCATCGACCGTTGGAGATTCTAAGGGATCCATGTACGACCATGTTCCGGTGTCGGAGTTTGCGGCGCGCGTCTTAACAGGTCTTGGGTGGACCCCGGAGGCGACGGTTGAGGTGGATGCTGGCAGACTCATTGCGCTGGAGACTGCGGGCAATCGACGAAGTGACCATGCGGGACTCGGCATCTCATCAAGCGAAGTCCCTTTTACGGCTGGTTCGTTCGTCCTTGTCCGCAACTCGCGTGTCGTCCAGCAAATGCCAGTCGTTGTCGCGAGAACCAAGACTGTGTTTGCAGAAGCACTTCTGGTCCAATACTCGGCGGCAAAAGAAGAAAAAATCAAGAAGAACGACTGCACTCTCATCGATCTCTCCACCGCCTCTTCAGCCGTCGTAGCTGCTGTCCATACTCTGCGGGCTTCGCTGCCTCCGCTGCCGCTGCCGTAGTGGGACTCCTTTCTTTTTCGCGTTTACGCAGCAAACGTTCCGAGTATTTTTCCTGTTCTGTTCTGTTTCATCTGTCATTCTTTCCTTTCGTTCTTTCCTTTCCTCCCCTTTCTGTTTCATCGCTTCTTGTTTTTGTTTTGTATTTGTGGTTTTGTGTAATTCAGCGAAAGACCACGCCCACACAGTCACCGAGGAGGACCACATTGACAAGAGAAAAAGGAGAAAATGGTGTCAGCGAAGAAAAAGTCGATTCCGAGACCGACGGGAACAGCGCCGTATTATATGACTCGTAATGAAGCGCTGCGAAAGTTGCAAGTTTCTCTCAAAGACTTTCGGCGGCTGTGCATTTTGAAAGGAGTGTTTCCGCGTGATCCGCCCAAGAAGAAGAGTGGAAAAGACAAGGTTTACTATGCAGTGAAGGATATTACGTATCTCGCACACGAGCCGATTCTTGCAAAGTTCCGAGATCTAAAGGCGTGGATGAAGAAGTACCGTCGAGCTGTTGGACGAAAAGAGGAGAACATCGCTGATCGCTTGACGGAGAACAAGCCCATGTATACGCTCGACCATTTGATTCGGGAAAGATACCCGACTTTTGAATCTGCGCTCGCAGATTTAGATGATGCACTCAGCTTGGTCCATTTGTTTGCGCGGCTTCCTTCGACTGCATCGATTGATCGAGAAAAACATGTTGTCCCGTGCGAGCAACTTGTTGCGCACTGGCAATTCATCACAACTCGTATGCGGGCGCTGCAAAAGTGTTTTGTTGCTGTGAAGGGTGTGTATTATCAAGCACACGTTCGAGGACAGGCAATCACATACATTGTCCCTCACGAGACAGCGCAGCAAAATACTGCAGAAGGGCTCGTAGACTACAAGATTCTGCTTACGTTTTTGGAGTTTTACACTGTATTGACGAAGTTTGTCCTTTTCCGTTTGTTCAAGGATCAGGGTTTGCAGTATCCCCCCGTCGCCGATCTCGAGCAAGGCACCTCCTTCTCGCATTTGCAGGTCGTGGAAAGACAGGATTCCACGGTGCATGCAGGTGCTGCTGAAGACGAGGATGGTGCAGTTGGTGCTAATGGTGTGGCCCAGGCCGCATCCGTCGGTCTCGGTACAGACGGAAGAAAATCTGTCTTTGAAGGGCTTCGTGTGGCATTCGGCCGCGAATGTCCGTGTCAGATGATGGAGCTCCTGATTCGAGGCGCTGGCGGAATCGTTGATGAAAAGGGTGCAACGCATGTTGTTGTTGACCGTCCTGCTCTCAATATTTCGGTCTTCCCGCAGTTGTCCAAGCGTTTCAATGGCTCTGTTGCAGAGATGTCCAAGGCTGTCGAAATTGTCCAGCCACAGTGGATTGTCGATTCTTTCAACTGGAATTTCCGACTTCCGGTTTCCGAGTTCGCCCTCGGAAAGCCACTCCCGCCGCACCTCTCCCCGTTTGTGGATTACGAAAAGGAAGGATACGTTCCTGAGCGCTACAAGGAACTTTTGAGAATCACTCAAGGAGCATCTGCGGCATCTGCAATGGATTTGCCGTCAAATGAAGAAAATGCACGTCGCACGAAGCCAGCTAAAGTTCCGAGAATGGCGGTTGCAGCCAAGGATGGGGCGGCCTCACGCAAGCGCGGACGCGAGGATGACTCGGTTGGTGTCGAGGATGAAGTCGTTGTTGACGCTGACTCGAGTGATGACGAAGACGTGCAGGGTTCGATCGTCGACTCGTCGGATGACGAGATTGACGAGGACGAGGATCTTGAAATCGAGGGAGAGCTCAAGGATGCGCTGCCGGATGCACGTCAGCTCAAGGCGGAGGAGCGCGAACGCAGAAAGTTGATGCTTCCGAGAAAGAAGCAGAAGCTGTACAATGCCATGCAGATGAGCCAAGAAAAGAAGCGCCGCAATGTCGAGAAGCTTGTCAAGAAGGCCAAAATTGCGAAGAGTGCCAAGTAGATGGTTCAGGAATATGCGTGTGTGTTGGGAGGCGGTTTGTTCTTTCCTTGTTTTTAATAGCGGATCAAAGCTAGCTGTGTAGTGCTGTACAATTATCGTCATATAATACAATAGGTGAACAATTCAAATGAAAAATGGGTAACCATAAAGCCAACCCCCCCCCCCCCCCCCCCAAAAAAAAAAAGAAAGAAAGAAAAAACATAATAAAAAATAAGAGGGATGATGTCGTCGGTGTCGGAGAGGAAAGGGAGGAAGGAAGGGAGCAAGACAACCCTGGAAACAAAATCGTTCACCAGGCCTGGTCTTATTCGACGACCAAGCTGGAGCCTGTCCACGCGATCTTCCGAAAGCCGTTCAGCGAGAATACATTCATTTCGGAGAACATGGGGGCACAGTGCATCGTGCGGAGCCAAGTGCAGAACATGCCAAGAAGAACTGCTGGGATTTCACCTTTGAGAACCATGTGGAGCTTGTTGTCGGATTTCAACAGCGGACAAAATGACACTGGGGAGTTTGTGGAATGGAGAAACAGGTCCGATGAGCGGACGCACAACGCTGGGATTGTTGGAGTGACCGCGGCGTTCATTGACAGCGGAGTCAAGGGTTTTGATGCAGGTGTCGATGCTGAGACCAGCAGCTGCACGATCTTTGGGAGGGTCTCGAGTACCGAAGAAGACCCTCGGACGACGAAGGACACCTGTTGTCCGTCCTTTGGACTGATCGAAACCGAGTTCGACATTCTCTCGAGATGAAAATCACTGGGAAGTGAATTGGCGACGGAAACGGGACAGCAAGACCAAACGAGAACCAGGTCATGTCCGACAAGATGTTTCTGAACCCAAGCTGGAGACGCCATGCCGTCAGCAAACGTCTCGGACGCACAGCCTCCTTCCAGATCGAGCGGCGCGAACGAATCAATCAGCGATTGTGAAAAGACTCCAACCGAGCCCATCGTAGCATGCTCCCAGACTGCGAAGAAGACGGACGCTTCGGAAGAATGCTCACTGTCCACGACTCCAAACAAATCACGCACGTTCTCGACAATGCATTTGCTGGCTGTTTCGACTTTTTGAATGTCCAGGTCATCGCAAACAAAGTGAGAGAGCAGGCGCGCAGCATCTCGTTTGCTGGATGGAAGTGCACAGATTGCCGATCCAAGGCGCTTGCCGATACTCGATTCCAAACCGGAGACGATCGCCTGCAGATCGGGCAGTTCCAAATTTGCACTTGGAATGGTGAACCGCACCTCGTTTTTGCATGTTTTTACGCAAAACGGCGGAGGCAAATCCGAGGGGCCGGCGACCGAAGACTGCGATAGTGTCTGGGAACCGCTGGTCGTATTCTGACTCTGCGAAGCCTGCAAGACGTATCCACGGGAAGTCCGCGACGCGAAGTTTGTTGGGGTGGTTCTGGACTTCTTTGGCCGAGGACCGGAGAGCCCAGCCTCGTCTTTCGAGTGCCTTGGCGAAGCAGGGAAGTCCTGCGACATGCAGTCATCGATTGTCGAACACCGCGAATTGCTGGCTGGAGGAATGTTCTCATTCCACGGATTCATCGATGCCGAGTTTGTAACTGGAGTGGACAACGACGACGACGAAGAAGAAGAAAAGGCTATGGTCGATGTACTTAGAGATAGGGTCGAGGGAACTCTTCGAAACGGCTCAAACGACGGAGTCCGAGCAGGTCGCCTGATTGCAGGAGTGAGCAGATCCGACAGCGAGGAAAACGAACGTCCTAGATCAGCAGCCATGTTGATGAAGTCACTGAATGAATGATCGACTTGTAATAACAATAAATGAAACCAAAAACCAAAAACCAAAAATAAAAGAAATGAAACAGACAGAAATGAAACAGACAGGAATGAAACAGACAGGAATGAAACAGAAAGAAGGGAAAAGACGAGCATTGAAATTCGCAGACTTGAGTTCCCGCGCAGAATGGTTATGGCGGCAGTTTTGAGGATCAGAACAAACGATGGGCGCCTGAGCGGGGCATTTTCAGCAAACCAATTTGCGGCGATATTTTCCATTTTTGTGCTTTCTTTCTGAACTCCGCTCGCCAAAAACATGAAATCATTATTGATCATCGGAGAAGCTGCAACCGAAGACAGATCCAAGCCACATGTGTTTTGTTTTTTTATTTATTTATTTGAGGGGCCGAGCACCAACTCTTCAATGCAAATTGCTCTGCATCAATGGGGGTCATCGCTTCTTCTTACTCTCCGCCTCCAACGAGACAGAATCAACGGGTTCCTTGGTTCTCGGTATCTTCGGACCATGGCCGGTTTGAGTTTGGTGGGAAGGTCCCCCTTTGGAGCCATGAGATGTTTTCACCTTTGTCTTTGACGAGGTGTTGCTTGAGGGTTCGATTAAAAAATGTAAAAAAAACAAAAAAAAAAAAGAAAATAATAGAGAGAAGAAGAAAAGTGAAGAGCGAAAGAGATACCGGACTTGACTACGGTAAGAAAAATCGCAACCCAAAGGGTTAGATCAGCAAAACTTTCCGGTATGATGCTGTTTGTTGGATGTTCATCGACAAAACAGTCCACCGTTAGCCATTTTATCATCCGCTATTTCTTCTCGCAGCAGCTTTCTTCTTGTCCTTCTCTCTTTCACTTACCTTCTCTGTGACATGGCGCTGTGTCGATATCATGTACAGTGGTGGTAGTGGTGGTGGTGGCGGGAGTTCGTACGGCGGATATGCTGCGAGTCCAAGCCAGACGCACAAGTTGCATGTGTACCGCACTTCGTTTGGGACGTCTGCGCAGCTGCAAATCCCGCTGCGGGACAAGTTTCTTCGCCCACACTCATCGTCGTATATAACAGGATTTTGCATTGTTTCGCACTCGCCTGCGTTTCATGTCTCGGACTATGCACTGGCTCCAATTTGCCATCCTGAGGCCCTCGAGTATCCGTGCAGTGTTACGGTGGATCCATGCCTGGTTGAAGGCGTGCTGCCGCAAACGACATTTAGACGGTGTCCATGGATTCGGGCGCATGTTGATGATGCAGAGCTGGAATCCGTGGTGTTGACGCGAGACGAGGTTCAAGTGCTGGTCGATTTTCACAATGCGTGGTTTGTCAAGCTGTTGAGCTGTTCAACTGGTGCTCACCGACTCGTGTCCCAGCACCCGTTGTTCATGAGTGTCGAGTCCGCAAGCCCGTTTATCGGGAAGCCAGTTGTGTGCCCTCTTGTAGACGGCAAGCTGAATGTTCCTGCAATGGCTGTTTTGCTGGGAAAAGGAACGGAAGTCTCCATCAGCAGAGTGGCCCGCGCATTCCATCCTTCGCAGACCGTCCAGTCTCTCAGTTCACAAGATGCATTTTCCGCCAATGACGTCGATGAGCTGGCATCGATGCACAGAATTCTCTCCCAGCAAGAATGGACTGCGTTTGAGTCTGTAGTCCGGAGTTGCGTGCTGGTTCCCGGCCGCGACACTCGGAGCGTTTACATTTGCAAGCGGTTCCCGGACCGCGAGCACGTTTCTCTATCCATTGGTACCACTGTTGTTACTCCCACTCCCACGTTGTCTTCTACGTCTATGTCTACGTCCTCCATCACGAAGACGCCCGTCTCGACTCTCAATGCGACACAAAGTCGGGAGTTCCATGACCACATGGATCGCGTGTACGTCATACCGTTTCCAGTGGAGTTGTTCAAGTTCTCACGGGCACTAGCGAGCATTCTTTCCAGATGCACCAGAAGCATCCATCATTTTGAAGCCATTCAGAAGCAGGCGCTGTCTCCTTTCAGGATCCGCTTCCGGGATTCCAATCGGTACCTTCTTCGAAGAGCGTTCACCCACAAATCCTTTATATCCCCGTCGGATCGGCTCCTGAGTGCCGATCCGATGCCTGGCCATCAGTTGGAAAGAGATTATGAGCAGCTGGAGTTTCTGGGCGATGCTCTTCTGCAGCTGGTGCTCTCGGATCGCGTGGCAAGACTGTATCAGTACCTGACGTCTGTGAAGCGCGAGCGCATTTCGGATTCATTCTTTTATCGCTGGTTCAAGTTTTATGCTCGAAATTCAACCATTGAAAAGGCCATGATCACCAAGTTCGGCTGGAACCCGTCGACGCTGCTGACGATCCGAGGAAATCACGACGACAGCCGAGCCGTAATTTCGGATTGTTTCGAGGCGTTTCTAGCGGCCGTTTTTCTTGATTCTGGCCTTGCAATGGATCGGGTTGTGTACATTGTGGATAACGCACTTTTGTTTTCGATGGATTGTGACATTGTGACCGACGACCGTTTCCGCCTCGATTCGACGGTGTGGCGATCTGCACTGGCCGACAATCGACAGAGTTCCATGAATGTGTCTATTGCTTCTTCAAAGATGCACAGCTATTTAGGGAGTTCGTCTGTTACTGTGGACTCTCTTCGCCCTTTCCTTGGAGAGACTCTAATGAACAGACTTTCCCCAACCGATGCAGAATCTCTGCGTCCGCTGCTGGTGGAGTGTCTGGCGTTTAACTTGCCTTGCTACCCGCACGAGAAGCGAACAAATGACTGTCTGAATGATGTGCGCCGAGCTGTTCTCGATCCCGGGGATCCTGTGGTCCCTGCATCCTTCCTGCGATTCCGACTTGTTGGACAGTCGCTCTTGCGCCTCTCGACTGTGCTGTGGCTATTTCTTGGGGCCTTCCGCGGACCGATACAGGCATTTGCGAATTCCGGCGGAAGCTGGGCGGACGACGAATCGCAGGTGTCGGAGAAGACATATATTGCGAATCGCATGTATTTTTACTCTCACGAGCTTCGCGCAAAGCTGAATGCGGCACTGACGGAGCATCGGATGTGGGATCATGTCACCAGAACAGAGGATTCATACGCGCTGTTCGGAAAAGAGTGGAAGCAAAAGTTTCCTGCGGCTTCCTCGCGAAACTTATCACACCTCAGTGGTTCGCAGTACGAAGCGTTGTATTTCTGCATCCTGGCGGTTTGGGGCGGATTTTTTATGCACTATGATGGGGTATCCGACGTTGCAAATCCAGTTCTCTCGTTCTCTTCGGCGACGAAGCAGCCAGCATGTTCTGTCTGCAACATGCCCCATTCCAATTTGTTCGCCTGTTTCATGTGCAAGTTCTTCTTCAGTCAGCGCCAGGGTTGGGCCATGGCCCTCGATTACAGCGAGTCTGCGTCAAAGCATGCCACCCACATTCTCACCCAGCGATTCCTTCCCCTGGGAACCATTCGTGGCACCACCACGAATCCCGTGTCCCGTCCGAGTTCCTATGGGTTTCGCCAGAACTCCGAGCATTCTTCTTTCAAAAGCCAGGTTTGGATTGACGGTCATGAAATCGCATCTGCAGAGGATGTGCATCCACTGCAGTGTGAGCGTCTGGCAGTCCAGCGAGGCTATGCAATCTTGACATTTCTGCGAAGGCTCGCGTATCGAGAATATGGTCGTTCCTCCACGCGAGAGAGCACGGGGCTCTCCGCGAATCCGCATGACGTCCATGACGTTCCGTTGTTCGATTCTGAAGAGGGCGGATCATCGGAGGATGAGGGGGCCGAGGATGCGTATGCTCGCGTGATGAAACATGGCCAGTTTGAGTTTGATGAAACGAGAGAAGAGGGCTTTTATGCAAACACTGCTGTGGTCGGACCAATTTGGAAGATCTGGAAGCAGCATCGAGACGTTTCGAATGCGCAAGCACGTTTTCGATTTTCTCGTCGCCAAACTCGTCGTGTGATTGAAAATCTTGAAACAGAAGAGAGCGCTGAATTCGATCTACGCGGGTTCAAAGACGGACAGGCGCATGTGGCCATTCGAGAAGTTCTTCTGAATCGCTTGTTGAATGATATTGTGCCGTTCGTGAACGAAAAGCGGCTCTTCGAGCGCCCGAATGCTTATGCATGGTCCCTTCGCGACTTCCTCGCATGGTGCAGTCACCGCAAAGCAGCTGCAAAACCGAGTGTTGCTGCAGCCACAGCACAGCCTGCGGCTCGCCAGAATGCGTCTGTTCTTGCACCAACTGTCGTGGAAGACAACGGTATGTACTCGGACTCGGACTGATGCTTGCAGCACGGTGACGAAAATGGTCAAAGAAGAAGCGAAGTTTATAATGTATCGACATATTTCTCGCTGCCCTTTTTATTTTTTCCTTTCCCCTCTTTTCCTTTCGCGTGTGTATGATAAAGCCAGCGACAACGAAAAGAAACGGAAAGAAACGGAAAGAAACGGAAAGAAACGGAAAGGAAAATAAAATAACAACAACGACAACGACAACAACACCAGGCGCCAAAAAAACTACCACAACTTGGATCCTCCGGCACGTTCGAGCGTTCTCTTTGCGCGCATCGTTGTGCTGAGAGCATATGCCTCTTGTTCTCGTTCGCGATGTCTCTTTTCTGCAAGATCTTGGAGAACCTGCTGTCTGGCCTCGTCTGGCAACACCGACAGATCTTCCTCGGAGAGGAACACACCTGGCGGCAAGTGCCCAACAAGCTTTTGTGCATATTCGCGGAGCAGTCTTTGGCGTTCCTGCTGGATGATCTCCGCGCGCTCCTGTTCCTCTCTCTTTCTCGCAGCCTCGTCTTCTGCTTCTCGCCGTCTTTCGTCTGCCAGTCTTGCTCTTCGCTCCTCCAGCAACTGCTCGACCTGGTGCTTGTGCTCGATCTGCTTCTGTCGTCTCCTCTGTGCATTGAGCTGTTCGATGCGGTCGTCATCGGCAAACTTGGCCAACATCTGCTGCCGAAGCTTCTCTTCTTCTGCAGCCTCCGCCCGCAGCCTCTCGTCCTTGATGCGCTGTGCATGTGCATATGCCGCCTGCATCTCAATCTTGAATCTTGCCATCCGCTCCCTGCGGTCGATCTCTGCCCTCCGCGCCGCTTCTTCGGCTTCCGCAATCTGCAGCTCGGTTCGCAGCATCTGCATCTCTTCTTCCTCGGCCCTAAGCCCCGCAAGATGTGCCGACTGCGCCTCTTGGATCCTCTGCATCTCGTCTCTGCGGGCCTGCTTCTGTGCAGCCTCTTCTGCCTCTTGCGCAGCCTTTGCGCGGAGATAGGCAGCCACTGCCTCGTCCTCGGCCCTCTGTCTCGCCAGCTCTCCAGCGCGCATCTCGTTCCGCTCCCGCTGCTGATCTGCCATTGCATTTCGCATCATCAATCTTCGATCCGCATTTCTCGACGCCTCTGCAGCATCCTCGGCTGCCAACCGCGCCACCACCGCATCGACTGCCATCTTGTCTGCTGCAAACTCGGCCATTGCAGCCTGCAGTGCTCGCTCCTGCTGCTGATTGAGCTGCGCCTCCAATGCCTCTGCCTGCATACGCTTCTTCTCCGCCTCCAAATCTCTCCGGCGCTGTTTGTCCGCCTCGTACTCCGCCTGCATGCGCTTCCGTTCGGCCCCATCCACAATCACCTCCTGCTTTATCGCATCAGTTGCAGCACGCTTCACTGCAATCTGCCGCGCCTGCTCCTGCTCCACCAGCGCCGCATCAAGCCGCGCACGCAGACTACGCAACTCGGGCGCATCTGCCGCAATTTTGTGCACCAAAGCATCGCGCCGCATCGCTTCTGTTTTATGTGCCTCGAGCGCAGCGGCCAGAAGCGTTTCGCGCTCCCGTCTCTCTGCCTCAAACTGCGACAGCCGCTGGGACTCTTCATGTGCCGCAAGCTGGGCCGCAGATGCAGACTCCGCCGCCAATGCCCGCGAAAGACGCATTTTCCGCACGCGGTCGTCCTGAGACGCAGACTCGTGTGCAAGTTGCAGCGAAGACAGATGCGACTGAAGCGTGTTGCGCGTGTCCTCCGCCTGCCGCCGCTGCGACATCACATACTCTTGGTGTCGACGAGAAGTAGCCATGATCAAACCGTCCCAGACAGAAACTTAACAGGAAAAGGAAAAGGAAAAGGAAA
>VRVR01000021.1:338616-357643 GCA_009859145.1 Andalucia godoyi
AACTCCCAAGAGAAACACGCTCGATGGTGCCACTGACCAGAGCACATCAAGAAGTCATCATCGCTTGGTCCTCCACCCATGCATTTTTCTGGATGTAGGACTGTTGGATAAGAGGACCAAAAAGCAAAGCTGCTGCTTGGTCTGATCTTGAATTCATTTAACTTCCGACTGTTTGGGTCTGTTGAGAACACAGCATTCAAAAAACAAAGAAATTTTGTTTGTAAGTTTCTGAACGGGGAAAGAAAATTTACATTTAAAAAAAAAAAAAAGAGGACGAGAGCACCAGTCTCTTTGTGAAAATCGCAGACGGGAATGTCAGAGCAGTCTGCTATGAAGCGGAGATTCCGACGCTGAGATTGTCGGAGAAAGCGGTGCCAGCAGCTGCCTTTTCGGGACTTTCGAGATGTCTCCGGATTCCGCCGGAGCCCCGGCGTGTCGCTATGCGATTCACACACATGTTGTGTAAGATGTAGTTGCGGCCCCTCTCCTGACGTGCCTGCCTTATCGTACACGCAGCGTTCTGAAGCAGCACTGTTGCTTTTGGCTTCTTTGTCTTTTCTTTTCTTTCGCAGGAGCTTCGTACTGCATTTTGCCCAACCACGCTGACTGCTGTTTCTCTTCTTTTTTCTTTTTCTTTCCCGTTTTGAGTTTTGCACTCTTTCTTCTTCTTTTTCGAAGCGTCACTGCAGAACGAGAAGGGGGGAAAAACCAGAAAAAGACGTTCTGATGTCAGAAGCCCATGGGTCTCTCAGCAGCTCCGATGTAGAGATGGTGGACCACAATGCCTCCGTGGTGCCCAGCGGAGATGATACGCTGATAGTGGCTGTCACCACGCGTCGCGATCAGATTCGTCGAGCACTGCAGCGCCATGCAAACGAACTGGACATTGAAGAACTTGGACTCATCGACAAGCAGCTGAAGTCTGGCACTGATGCGGATCTTTCGCAGGATGCTGCAGTTCTGGCATCCAAGCGCGAACGCTTGACAAGCATGGTGGCCCGTCTTCTCGAGCAAGAAAAGGGAAAACAGCTTCGTGATATGGTGGCTCGTTTAATCCCATCGACAACTGAGCACGAGACGCATCACAAGCTGATCGAGCTCGACTGGGCGTCTAGTCTGCTGATTGCATGGCAAGTTGTTCTCATTGTGCTGTACTATGTTTTCTGCGATTACGAAAAGCAGGACAAGGCGATTACCGCGCAGAATCTGCAGGTTCAGGTTGCTCCATTGTACGTGATGTATCTCGGAATTGCGACCATGATGATTTTTGGATTTGGATATCTCATGACGTTCCTGCGTCGATATGGCTTTGGTGCAGTCGGATACACCCTGCTTTTGACATCCTGTGTGGTGCAGTGGGGTATTCTTTGCCAAGCATTCCTTCACGAGGCACACGCGGGGTCGTACGGAACGATCAATCTTTCTATCAGCTGGCTGATCGAAGGACACTTTGCAGCTGCGACATTTCTGATTTCTTTCGGGGCGGTCATTGGAAAGACGACTGCGGAACAGCTCGTTCTCATGGCCTTCGTGGAGACGATGTTCTATTCACTGAACTACTATATTGGGTTTCTGAAGCTCAAGGCGGTGGACATTGGAGGATCCATGTTCATCCACACATTTGGAGGAATTTTCGGGCTGTTCTTTTCGAAGGCTCTCTTGAAACGGAACGCTGGAAAACACGAAGACAACCGTTCACGGTATACCTCGGACATGTTTGCATTCATCGGAACTGCGTTTTTGTGGCTCTTCTGGCCATCGTTCAATGGGGCGTTTGCCGGTGATCGTCAGTATCGCGTTGTGCTGAACACTGCTCTTGCGCTCACTGGCTCTGCAGTCGGCACGTTTATCTGCTCGAAGCTGCTGCGGCCGCATCACAAGTACGAAATGGTCGACGTCTGCAATGCAGTCCTCGCAGGTGGTGTTGCTGTTGGCTCGTCTTCCGATCTGATTATCGGCCCTGGGTCCGCAATCTTGATTGGAGTCGTTTCTGGATCTCTCTCTGTTTTCCTCTACGTATTTTGCCAGCCTTATCTGGAGCGAACGATCGGACTTAACGATACATGTGGTATCCAGGCTCTGCACGCCGGGCCCGGCATTATGGGTGCAGTTGGAGGAATCATTGCTTGCGGTTCTGCAGCTGCCGAACACTCATTGTACGGAGAGGATTTTTCTACTGTTTTCCCCCATGGAGATAATCAGGCATCCTATCAGTTTGCAGCGCTGGCTGTGACCATTGGAATTGCAGTTGTCGGAGGTGTCTTGACGGCGTGGTTCGTCGGCTGGATGACGCGCAACCGTCCGATGAAGGACGAAGAACGTTTCCAAGATTCAGCTGACTGGGTCGTCCCATCTGGAGAATACGACACTATTCGTGAGCAGGAAGAACTTCACTCCATGTTTGAAGAACGAGAGAAGCTCTATTAAGCGTTTTTTTAAAAAAAAAAAATAAATTTGAGGGGGAGGAAAGGGGGAAGTCTGAAAGTCTCTCAACGCAGCGTCCGTAAAAATTAAATCCCCCTTCTCCTACCACTGAGCACGTTTCCCTACCAACTCCGAACAAAAATGAAAAACACTGTGAACATCGTGCCGTTCGTGTCTTTCCTTATTCTTCCTTTGTTCTCCCACCTTCTTTTTTTGGGCTTTATTCGGTGCGTTGGTATTTGTTCGCTCGTCCGGAAAAAGAAATATATAAAAATAATAATAACAGTAATAAAAGAAAGGAGGTTGGATGACAAGCGAAAAGCCGTTTCGTACACTACATGTCGGGTTACTAGGAGAGCACGAAAATGTCGTTCTTCCTGTTGCTCGACCTTCGCGCCTGGATCTGCGTTCAGAGTACTTTCGGCAGAATCCGTCTGTGCCGTTTCCTTCCACGAGTATTATGCTTCTGCGGCATGTTTTCCAAGTGTCTGCGGAGCTGAATGCACTGCACATCCACATCAAGTATGTTGTAAGATCAGGCGAATCCGTGGTTATGTTTCGAACACCAAAGGGACTTGTATTTCATTCCACCATTGTCAATAGCCATTGGATACCGTATGTCGTGTTGTTTGCTACAAAGAAGGAGGCGTTGGAAGACGTTGAAGAGGGCGAGTTTCGAATTGAAATCATCTCCGAAAACGGTCTTCACGGGGAGTTTACGTGTGGATTGCTGCATTTGCACGATGGCATCAAGCTTACACTGACCCCTATCTCTTGAACATGGAATCGCAATCGACAGTGCAAACATGAATGAACGCAGATCGATCATGCGATCCCAAATTGTCCGTGTCGACATGGAACCCGTACTCGTGATCCGTTTTGCACACGACTCCCAGTGATGCAGGAATAACTGGCGTCAGCAAACCAACGGGCTCGCGATTGCAGAATGTACATGCTCGCTCTACGTACGGCAGCGGATTTCGATTATTCGTGTCAATCCACGCGCTGTACGCTACGGTTGCAAAAGACCGTGGAGGCATGAATGTTCCATGCCACACGATTGCGGGTTTTCCTGCTGGAAACTCTTTTGCCAGTGCGAGGGACGCTGGCACGAGCCCACCTTGATGCAGGAATCCAAAGAAGATACCCAGCGCGAGATTGAAAGCGAACATGAGAACCCACAGTCGCCGAGAGCCTCCAAGAAGCGATTTCAGCAAATCTCCACTCACAATGCATATCGGAACGAGCAAGGGAAGCAGAAATCGCGGTTCTTGATGGGGTGCGGCGGACAAAGCAAGCATTGACAACGCGATACAGACAAGAAATGGTGTGGTGTCAGAGCTTCGACAGCTTTTTCGAAAGGCCTGCACGATTGCCCAAATGGCTGCGAATGCCATCGGGCCATACAGCATGGGAAGATTGGCAACTGCATGCAGCCAGCGCGGATGTATACCGTGGATTGCCAAGTTGTCTATTTGGGTGTTGTAGACGAAATTGTTGAGCGGAGTGCACGTCCAAAGCGGCCAGCTCTGGAAGAACACTCGAGAGTCCACAATGACGCAAGCGGTGAACGTGAAACAGAATCCAACAATCAGATGTACAACTGTGCGAACAGACAGCCCCTTAAAGACGAGAATGCCCAGCCCGAAGGATCCAGCGAAGAATAGAAACGTAAATCGTGTAAAGATCCCCAGGCAGGCAATGGCGCCTGCGAACAGATCCAGCGCATCGTTTTTGAACCGCGAGGCCGAATGCACTGCAGGAACGTATGTTCGACGGCACATCAGATACAGAAACACGCTGAAGATGACCAATTCCGAGCAGTTTGAAAACGATCTTGTCATGAAGACAAAGGATACCCAGGACGAAGAGTACAGCGCAAATGCCGCGGGCCGACTCGTCAGCTTGCAGACGCCGTACATTGAAAAGTCCACGATCAGCGACATCAAAAACGTCATCATACGAATAGAGATGAAACGACCGAGCCCCATTGATACATGCGAAAACGGCAAATATCCAGTGAGCAAGGGATGGACGAATGAGCGAATGGGTCCCGGCTGTCGAAACTCCCATGGAACCACGCCCATTACAATCTCGGCAGACTGGAAGTACTCGTCGGGGTGGATGTATCCAAAGCCTGCCGCGAACACCAGTCTCAGACCAATTAGCATAAGATACCACTTTAAATTTGCAGAGGATCCAGCGACATCTTGCATCTTGGACAGCGTTTGGGACAACATTCCGTAATTGGTACAAGAAAAAATAAATTGAGCAACGCACAGCGCATTTCAGTACAAGCGGAAACCCACACACGCACACAGACACACACGCACACAGACACAATCCAGGAAATCCAACACAGAAAACATCATATTCTCCGAAGGGGAGACTCAAGGAAAGTTGAGAAAAATGAAAAAAGTCATTGCGTGTGTCAGTGAAAGAATGGTCATTCTCTAGCCTTGCTTGTCGTTCTCTCCGCCGCTGCGTTCTGTTTCCTTCCCCTGTTCTTCCCCTCTCCTCCTCTCTCCCTTTATTATTATTATTACTATTCTTTTTTTGTTTTTGTTTTGTTGTTTTGTTGTTGTGAAAGCACACACACACACACACACACACACACACACACACACACACACACACACACACACACACACACACACACACACACGCACACACACACAAAAAAAAAAAAAAGACAGAACAAACAGGAGTTCTCACATTTGCCCTATCCGTTACAATGTCGTCTGGTGGGAATTCGCACTCCAAGGAGTTCTTTGAGCTGATGAAGGGCGTGGCAGAAGCCCGGTCTAAGCAAGAAGAAGACGTCATCATCTCTCGCGAAGTCGTTCAGCTGAAGACCAAGATTTTGGACCCGAAGACAGCCCCACGAAAGATGCGAGAATACTTGATTCGGGCACTGTATTGCGAGCTTCTTGGTTCTGAAGCGTCTTTCAGCTATATCCATGCTGTGAAGTTGTGCACTGCACAGATCCTTGCAGATAAGCGCGTCGGGTATCTTGCAGTTGCGCTGACCCTGCACCCAGACCACGAACTGATGCTTCTGCTCGTCAACACGATGCAACGCGATTTAGCGTCCTCCAACTACCTGGAAGTGTGCGCTGCTCTGACAGTTGTTGGAAAGCTTGCCAATGGAGACATCCTTCCCGCGCTGATCCAACCGGTCATTGGGCTCTTTTCGCATTCGCAATCCATAGTGCGAAAGAAAGCCGTCATGGTTTTGGATTCCTTCTTTTCTCTTGACCCGACGGTTGCTTCAACGTATGACGCTGATATTAAGAAGGTTCTTTGTGACAAGGACCCGTCTGTCATGGGGGCGGCTTTGTGTATTGTTCATGATTGCGCCAAGCAGGATCCGCTGATGCACAAGGGTCTTGTTTCGTCGCTTGTATCCATTCTCAAGCAGATCATTGATCACAGACTTCCGAGAGACTATGATTATCACCGTATTCCTGCTCCCTGGATTCAGATGCGGCTGCTGCGAACACTTGCACTGCTCGGAGCGGACGATCAAACAGCTTCGAGACAAATGTACGAGGTGCTTGCCGAGGTTTTGCAGAGAGCAGACAGTGGTACCACCATTGGATATGCAGTGGTGTTTGAGTGTGTTCGAACTGTGACGTCGATTTACCCCGACAAGAATCTTGTTGCTCAGTGTGCTGGAGGCGTTTCGCGCATGCTGCAATCCCCGTCCAACAACCTCAAGTATGCGGGTATTACGGCCCTGACGCATATTGTTCGCATCGATCCAAATGCAGCCGTGCACTATCAAATGCAAGTCATTGATTGCTTGGAAGACAAGGACGAGACCCTGCAAAGAAAGACGTTGGACTTACTGATCCGAATTACAAATGCTTCAAACATCGAAGCGATCATGGTGCGCCTCCAAAAATTCTTGAAGAAGACATCAGACGTTTTCCTCCGGCGAGATCTTGTCCAGAAGATGTGTGCTCTGGCGGAGGATTTTGCGCCAACGCTGCGATGGTACGTGGAAACAATGAACGAGATTCTCACCACGGGTGGTCGGTTGGTCCCCGAAAAGTACGCTATGAGCTTGATTAGAATCATTGCAGAGGGGTCTGAGGACGACGAAGAGAGCGAGGAATTGCGCAAGTATGCTGTCGAAACATACTATCACATGATCGACGCCGAATCCGGTATTGTTCTTCCGGATGTCTCTATCCGTGTGTGTGCTTGGGTTCTGGGGGAGTATGCGTTTCTGTCCGATTCCGTTTCATCCCACGATGTGTCCCAGCGACTTTGTGTAATGATGGACCTCCCTGTTTCCGAGACGTCGACGCGAGGTTGGATTGTCTCTGCGCTGATGAAGATGTTTGCGCAATTCAACGAGTATGATTCACACACCCAAGAGATTCTTGAGCGGTTTCGCATGTCACTTTCGGTTGATACGCAGCAGCGGTGCTACGAGTTCTTGAATCTGGTTAATCGAAAGCAGATTGTTCAGGATGTGCTGCCAGCTGACGGCTCCTGCGAAGAGATTGAAGTCGACGAGAATCTGTCGTTTCTGGATAGTATCGTCCGCCGGGCTTTGCAGGCCGGGGCAAAGCCTTACACTCCAGCCGAACACCGTGCGTCCTCTGTTTTGTCCTCGTTTGCAGAAGAAGAAGACAAGCGCTCCAACCAGTTGCGATTTGAGGCATACAACGCTCCGTCTCGTCAGCGATCGGTGCATCTTCCGCAGCAGATTGAAGAGGAGGAGAAACCAGAAGAAGACGAAGAGGAGGAGAAGGAGCCTCCTGCGGTAGCTTCTCGCCGCGATGGATCTCACTCGGCGACAGCTGCATCCATTTTTTCGTCCATGCCACCTGTTGTCTCGCACCAGCAGCCGGCGGCGCAATCCTCTTCGACAGCTGGTTCTGCAAGTTCCAGTGGGCTCAGAGTGGACAGAGCGAAGAGAAGATGGAATCTCGATGACAGTGATGAGGAGAACGACAGGGATGTGATGTCTCGTTCCGCAGTTCCTGCTCCAAAGGTACCGTCCGCTTCTTCGAACGGGGACATCTTTGCCCACATGTCTTCGCCGTCTTCTGCAGCGCCTTTGGGCGTGTCGCATTCCGCGGTCGCTGCATCTGTATTGGAAGATCTGCCTTCTACAATGCCCTTGTCGGCTATCTTGTCGGCGTCTGAAAAGAAGAATTTGTCCAGTGCCCCGTCTCCCAAAGTTCTGTCCGACAAGGAAAAGCTGGCGGCATCTCTTTTTGGCGGCTCTACTGCCGCGTCCTCTTCTAAGAGTTCGCCCTCAGTGCCGTCGAAGACGAGCACCAGTAGCAACCGTTCTTCCGCGCCATCTGCCTCCGCGAAGCTTGCTCCCACTCGTGTTTCTGCGTCCGGTCAAGCGAGCAGTGTTGATATGTTGTTGGATTTCGGAGCGGCGCCGTTGGCGGCGGCAGCACCAGCAGCATCAGTTCCTTCTGCATCAAGCCGCAATTCAAACGATTTCAACTTGGACGACCTCTTGGTTCCATCGGAAACCCCCTCGAATCCACGTCCCGTTGCATCCCCTCCTCTGCATTCGCCTTCCTATTCGCAGGACCTGTACAGCTCCACTGCGCCTGCTTTGAGTCCCACTTCGCAGAAGCTCGTTGATCCGATCGCTGATTCGTCGCTTGTCGCCGATGCTGCGGTTGCGCTTTTCTATTCTTTTTTGCCTGCAGAAGGAGCCCCCGGGTCCGCTCGTGTTAAGCTGTCTGCGAAGAATGTGCGAGGCATCGGTCTGAGGAGCCTGGTTTTCGAACTCCAACCTCCGACGCAGACGTCCATTGACTACGAGATCCCAGCTTCTGGTCGTCTGGTGGCTTCAAAGGTCACGTTCGGTTATGTGCGAACGGGAGACCATGTTTCACTGATCATCGTCCTCAAAGCGAAGTCGTTGTCGGAAATTGGTAGCCGATTTGTCGGCCGCGTTGTGTATCAGGATGAAGCCGGGTTCCAGGGTGCATTGAATATTGCTTTACCACTGTCCCATCTTATTTATGTTAGACCGAATGTCGAAATTCCCTCCACCGCTGTGTATGGAAAACTTTGGAGCCAGCTGTCCAACGAAAAGAAGCAGAGCGTGCATCCGTCTGCACGCTACACAACGGTTCAGGAGGCGGCGACGTTGCTTGGTACGCGATTCAACTTCAAGATCGTGGAAGTCATTAACAACGAGTTCATCTCATCCGCAGTCGTCCGGAATGACGCAGGTCGTGAGGTCGCGGGTCTGCTGCATGCAAAGGTGTCCCCCGTGTCCGTCCTTGTGACTACGCGTTCTCAGGACACGTCAGTTGCCGAATTTCTGTGTTCGCAGGTGGCCTCTGTTCTGCAGGGTTGAGCACATGGTACGAGCACCCAGTTTCAGGAGGCAGAGGATGCGGTCAGTTGCACTGCACTTCCAGTATACTGCGTAAACCCCAATGAGGTCATCATCCTGCCCATGCCGTCAAAGAATCTTGCAATAAACTGACGGATCACGGATTCGGGGATCCAATCATCCAAACGCTCGTCACTCAGTGACAGCAGTTGCATTTCTTCTGCAGTGCGCTGCAGCAGATCGAAGAATGCCTGCAAGTCAATAGCGAAGGATTCATACACCCGAAGGACCTGGTGCACAGTCTTCACAGTGTCTCGGAATATGAATCGGGTACCTGGATACTCGGGAAAACTTTTGAGGGGCGTCGAATTTGCAAGAATTAGGTTATGAAACCATTCCACGCATCTCGGCCGGCCTCCGTCTGCTGCTACATCTCTCCAAAGGCACACGTTGCCATACGACTGCAGCGCGCTCTGAAAGTCTCGAGAAAATCGAAAGTGCTCCTTAAGGCAGTGGAGCAAGGTTCCGAACGCACTGCAGTGCTGCCGAGTCACGTATCCGTCTCGACAATCTCTAGACAGCAAGTAAAGAACGCCGACATGTGAAAACGAGATTGGCATGTCCCCAAGAGATTTAAACAAGAGGACGTCATCCAATGACAGCAATTCCCCAAACACCCGGAACGCACTGTCCGCATCATCGCTGTCTTCGTCGAAGTCCTCGCTAGAATGATCGCTATCATTATCATTTTCGTGGTGGTTGCTGTTGTTGTCGTCGTCGTCTGTTGCTGAACGGCCGCCCGAGTCATCCGAAATGCTGGAGTCGCCACCCATTGATGCCACTTCCTCCCCAAAACACTCTGGAGCATGAAGCAGCGTAGACGATGATCTCGTAGCTACACTGTTGTGCTCGGAAGCGAAGTTATCTGAATCCAGTTGCCGAGGTGCTGCGGGTGCCAAATCGGAATGCGTCATGGAGACGTCGAGTCGGCTCCGATCCTCCATTCCGAGTCGTGATCTCCGAAGCCGCAACACCCTATCAAACTCGTTTTCATAATGCGTCGAAATGTAGTTTGTCATGTCCTTGAGGTCACGCGAACAATCAGAAGAGAGAGAGAGAGAGAGAGAGAGAGAGAGAGAAACAGAGAAATACTGTACGTTGGTAGCTTCAGGGAGTCGACGGGGGACGACCATTTTCCGAATCTTCCATCCTTTGGGCTGACAACACAGACTGACACCTACTTTTTTTGTCATTCTGGATTTGCCGAACGTCTGACACGAATCCCAGCTGACTGTTTCGATTCATTTCCAGTAGAGTCGTTCTCTTTCTTTTTGTCTTCTTGTCTCCTTTTCTCGTTCCCTCTTTGTCTTCTTTTTTTCCTTCTCAACTTCCAGTGTACAATTTCCTTTCCCCACGGTCTCCAGCTTCCTCAAGCAATCTTCTCGTTTGTTGCAGAGTCTGTCAGTTCTCAGTCCGGGAAACCCCATCACTCTCCTTTTCTTTCTTTTTCCTTTTTCTCTTTTGCCATCCACAAGTCCACCGTCAGATACGTAAGCACACAATTTTAGTGTTTACCAACCAACAAGATCAGGAAGAAGAAAAACACATCATCGTCATCAACAAAAAGAAATCATGGGGTTTTTCGGTAGCAGCAAGAAGCCGAGTACTTCAAACACGACCTCGAATCAACAATCCACCAATTCAAGCGCAACCATGTTTTCTACTATCGAAACGCTTCAGAAGAGACAAATGCTTCTTGAAAAGAAGATTGAGCTTGAGCTCGGTCAGGCCAAGGATAAACTCAGCAAGAATGATCAACGAGGTGCCAAGATGTGTCTGCGACGGAAGAAGACATATGAAGAGCAGCTTGAGCTAATCTATAATCAACAGGCGAAGCTGGAAATGATGCAAATGAAGATCGAAAGCGCGTCTTTAGATGTGGAGGTCTTTACTGCGCAAAAGGCGGGAGCCTCGCAGATCCAGCGGATCTACGGGGGTCTATCAGCCGAGCAGATTGACCAACAGATTGATCAGGTGAGGGAAACCATGGATAACGCGAGGGATATTTCCGATGCGTTGGCCCAGCCTCTAGGAGATGAAATTGACGATGCGGATTTGGATGCGGAATTGGAGGAACTGCAGCAAGAAGAACTGGACAAGGAAGCCACGAAAGTTAAGAGCGCACAGAAGGCACAGACAAAACAAAAAGCAAAGTCAAGGGAGGATTTGCAATTGGAAAAAGAGCTGGCGGCTCTCAAGGCTCCGACAGGAAAGGGCAAGGCGCCGGTCCAAGCGGCTGCCGAAGAGGAGGAAGAAGAGGACGACGAAGATGCTGAACTGCGAAAACTACAAGCAGAATTGGCGTAGCACCTTGCAACATCGCCATCATCAACAACAACGACGTGATTTTTCCCGTCAGTCCCTACATTATCCATCAGAAACTGATTCTCGCTCCGGAATTTTTGGTTGTGAGAAAGAATGGGCAATGAATGTTTCCTCTTCGTTCTTTTTCTTCCTTCCCGCACATACATCAGTAACGTCCATGCCTCTCAAGAATAAGGGCGCTTCCCATAAAATTGAATTCGGAGAGTTCGAGATGTTCTTCGTTTTTCCGATTTCTTTTCCTTCCGCTATCCATCTAGAAAGCGGGCTATGCCCAGATGGACAATCTGCTCCAAATGATTATGGTGGGGATGACACGATGAAAAGTGCAGAATGATACTGTTTTCTCCCCCTCCCCAGCAAACCTTTGTTATTACTATTATAATATATATTTTTTGTCTGTAAATTCTACGAGTCAGTTTTATTATTTAAAAAACATAATTCTTAGATTGCATTCTGCGTCTCTCTGTCCGTCTGTCTGTCTCTGTCTGTCTGTCCTCACAATTTTTTTTAAAATAAAAAGTGCGACGTGTTGGACTTACTGTACGTGGCATTTCGTGAACGCTTCCCGAATGCTTCGCTGATATTGACAGTGGGTGTGCATCCTGAATGACACAGCAGAGAAAGTGCAAGTTTCTTCACATTGGCTCTTCATTGACTTGAGTGAACCCTCTGAAATATACCTGTACTCGTTCTGTGTGCTTCTGCTGCAGCTGTTGTTTCTATTGATTTTTTTTCCTGGGTTCTTTCAGTTCTATTCGCTCTATTGGTTCTATTCGCTCTATTGGTTCTATTCGCTCTATTGGTTCTATTCGCTCTATTGGTTCTTGTTTGGTGTGGGAGACCTAGCATGACACCGAAAATTGTTTCGTGGTGCAAGTCCTTTGTCCCTATTGATGCCACCCTCTTGTTGAACTACGCACGGAATCACCCGGCCGTTTCCGTCGTTTCCAAGAAAATCGACCGTCTCACGATACACGACCTCTCGGTAAAGGATTCGAACCGATTTGTCAGTGACGATGCAGCGTATGCCTCGGATCCCGAACTGTGGTACCGAGTAGCCCGTGGGAACACGATTGTGGAGCACGACTCGGTTCCGAGCATCCCGCGAATAGTCTCTCGCGGAGTCCGCAAGTTCTTTGATTTTCAAAAGGATGATTCTACTGCTGCTGATGACTGCAGCATTTCGACAGTGGTCTCCACGGAAAAGGCGAACGGAGAGTGCGCTCGCATCTCATATGACACCAGCCTGGATGCTTGGTTCATTGGATCCAAGAACGTTACGTTATTCGCGGACTCCCGACAGCATCTTGACAGCATTCCTATGTACAAGACAGACAACCGATTTAACTTTGCGTACCAAATTGCAAAGGTATTCTTTGATATGCTAGAAGTCAAGTCGCAGCAAGACAGGGAGAAGATCAAAAGGCTGTTTTCACAGCCATACACGGGGGTTGCAGAGTTTATTTCATCAAACGAGCACATTGTTTACTATGATCGAGGACTTCGAAACATCTTGCGATTCTTTGCACTTGTTCCGATTGATGGTTCCGAAACGTGCTTGAACCCCGCGACCTCCTTTGCATGGCTGCAGGATGCAGGCCTTCCAACTGTTGCGTACCAGTCGCTTGCCGCTGCAGATCTTGAGTGCCATGTGCGGGAGGTGTTCTTTGCCAATTTTGAACAAGAGGGAGAGGGTCGTGTTCTCTATCTGGTGGATCAAAGCGGAAAGGTGCGTCACATATGCAAGGCAAAAAATCAAACGTACTGGATTCTCCGTGCAATTCGCGAGCAGCTCAAACGATCCTTTTCTCCAGAAACCATGTCGCAGAAAATAAGGTCGAAAGTGGCATTCTTGGAGCTTTCGGACGATCAGGTTACGTACTGGACACGAGTGGCGATCGACTTTGGAATGTTTGTCAAGGCAACGCACGCGAACGTGGGAAACGAATTCTCCTCCACTTGGAAGCGCTTCCAGACATCGCAGCTGGAATCAGGCTTGCTTGCTGATTCGTCCAGTTCCGCGGCAGCGAAAGGCAACCTTTTTGGGAATTCTGCCGTGGATGTGAAAGCACCAGACAGGACGTTCGTTATGTTCTCTGGAATACCGGGCTGCGGAAAAGATTCCTTGGCAGTCGAAGTTGCGCAGTCCGCGGGACTTTCGCATTCGGTGTGGACCAGGGAGTTGGCATCCCAGGAATCGAAGGATTGCGTCGTTATTTCGCAGGACGCTTTCGGAGACAGACAGCGGTGCATTGATGCGCTGATTCGATCATTCCAATCTCCCGGCATCAAGTTCATTTTCCTGACGAGAAACAACTTTTCGCCGAAAGATCGAAGTACGTGGCTGGATATTGGTTTTCGGTTCACAAAGAACGTGTACGCAATCTTTCCAAACGAACTGTATGACAAATCCAATCCGTTGTTTTCTGTTGTGCTGCTGCTGCGCTCAATTGACCACGTGATCCGTCGTGCGAACCATCCTGGCAAACTAGACAGTTCCGAGGATCATGGACGATGCGCATACGTGTCAGCATCCTTTCTGAATAAGACCGAGATTCCGACGGAGAAGGAATGCATGGGAGTTATCGGCTACGATGCGATGGTGCACAATCAATTGCTGATAGATACTGTCCGATCCCAGGACTCTTCCTTGCAAAGACTGCTTTCTACTGTCAGGAGCCTGCCTGCGTTTCGGACAGAATCAACATTTGTCGAGTCTAAAGGAGCTTGGATTCCATCGAAGAGCGGACTGGACGGAATTGCGATGATGAAAGCATTCGTTCTTCCAATGCTGCAGAGTATCCCGTCGTCTTTGGATCGTCCTCTCTCCAGCACTGCTGCTGACGTGTGGTCGCGTCTTCAGACTCTGAGACCGGTTCCTTTGTATTTCGGACTATTCCCAAAGAACCATGCAATGCAGATTGCAGCGCTGCAGCAGTTCCTTCTCAATGACTTGAAAATCGATCTTCATGGCTTCAACACGAATCCTCTCGAGAATCTGCACGTGACGTTGTTGTATTTAGGAGGTGTCCGACCGTCTGGCGGGTCTCTCGAAGAGAGCATTCTTTCTGAGTTATCCTCCCTGCCGGCGACTGACACAGCGATGTGTGTCGCAGTAACGCGCGTGATCTGTTCAAACGAAGTAGTTGTTTGCGAAGTGATGTGGAACCGATCCATGAATAGGATTCCGTGCGCCAACGCGTATCCACATGTGACGATTGGAGTGCGCGGCAAGTTGAACGGACGACCGACTCAGGCGAAGGATGCAAACGAGTTGATACACTGTTTCCATGAGCGCACGACTGTGCATTCATCGGGAGGTCAATTTCATAACATTTTTGCAGTCGAAATTCCGGTCGAGAAGTCGTTTAAACTCGAATTGACCGTGAAGCCTGTGTTTGCCAAGTAAAATGGAAGCCGGTTAGTAAACACCCCCCGTTAGCAACTTCAAATCCCGGTGCTTCGGAAACGGGTCGCGTGCGGAAAGATGCAGGGCATCTGCGCTTCCTTAGCCACGTCCGACTTTGCGAGCTTTTCTGCGCGAGTTATGAGGTCACATTTACTTGAAGAATACGGTGCACATGCACTTGCGCGTGATGGGGGTCTGGCCTGCTCCCCTAAACGATTGATTTATAGGATCGATGGTAGAGCTAGTTGTTGGTGAATTTTGGATCTCGCTTGTCCGAAAACGCAGCCATGCCTTCCTTCTGATCATTTGTAGCAAAGGTGGAATAAAATAGACGACGTTCCAAACGCAATCCTTCGGCAAGTGTGGTTTCAAATGCAGCGTTCACGCATTCCTTCGCAATGGACACAATTGGCTGCGAGAATGCAGCCATTGTTCCTGCCGTTTTGACAGCCTCTTCCACGAGGTCTTTCGCTGGAACAATGCGAGAAACAAGACCTGAGCGCTCTGCCTCGGCTGCATCCATGAATCGGCCCGTGAGCACGAGTTCCATGGCTTTGGACTTCCCAACGGCTCGAGCAAGCCGCTGCGTGCCTCCAATACCCGGAATGGTTCCCAGTTTGATTTCAGGCTGTCCAAATTTTGCATTCTCTCCTGCAAGAATAAAATCGCACATCATTGCAAGCTCGCATCCTCCACCAAGCGCAAAGCCATTCACAGCAGCAATAACCGGCTTTTGGATCTTTTGCACAATCGCATCTGTCTGGCCAAACAATCTGTTTTGGAAGACTTCCATGTAGGATTTCGTCGACATTTCCTTGATGTCAGCACCAGCCGCAAATGCTTTCTCCGAGCCAGTCAGCACAATCGCTCCCACACTCGCATCATTTTGCAGCACCTGCAATGCATCCACCAGCTCATTCAGCAATGGAGTCGACAATGCATTCAGAGCTTTCGGACGGTTCAGAGTGATCAGTGCAACCTTGTTCGGCCGAATCTCGACAATGATGTTTTCATAAGTCTTTGCTGCTGAGCGCAACACACCAGAAACACGGAACATTTATTTCGCCGTTCAATTTGCTTCTCGTTCGTCACCACGCAGGAGAATTGTCGGCGGAAAAAAGTGAGAAAAATTTATATAAAGTAAATGATAATGATAATTAAAAAAACCTCGAAGCAGGCATGCTGGGCTTTTTGAGCTGCAACAAAAAGAACAGATACGACAGCCGTGAGAAATTCGTCCAAATTCTGCCTGGGAACAGCAACAGTACGTCCGTGTGTGCAAAGACGATACGTACGCTCGTCACTGGCGATGCCGATCCCGTCATAAACTGTGTCCAGAGAATTGAAAGATGCCATTCTGCACATAGACAAACGAACTTACTCAGACGGCGGCTTCCCAGGCAGGTTGGGGGCAGCATGTATTTTTTATTTATCTATTTTTTTTAATATTTAAATTATCAAACTCCAGAATGCCCTTTTTTTATTAAAAGGATGTCGCACTGCCCTCCTTTCATTCTCGGTTTTGAACGTCATTTGCCATCGGTGCAGACCAGACGCAGCCGCGGTAGGATCAGACGAACAGAGAACAAGACGAGGTCAAAAAACACCTGCAACCAATTTCTTTTTCTTTTTCTTTATTTTCTTCCCTTTCGCAGACTCCTGCTCTTTCTCTGTTGCTTTTCTCTGCATGCAGCGGTTTTTATATGCAGGTTCATCTGACACATTCAATATATGTTGCTTTCTGTAGGCGCTTTCAAATATCGGTTGACCATGAACTTTCCTCCTGCTGCTGTATGGTCTTCGTCGTCTTCTAGAAAGTCGTCTTGCCCGCGATGTTCAAGTATTCTGCGACGGCTCAATGCTCTTTTTGTGGTTGCCCTCGTAATTCTGGTGATTTCTGGAACTTGGGAGCAAGTACGATTATCCAGTTTTCCACATCCATCAGTGTTCAGCGATGAGCAAGAGCATCGCGGGCCGCGATTCACAGTGCAAGAAATATGGGGCGATCAAGCAGATGAAGACAAACACGAAGAGCAGCTGAAGGATCTACAGGATCGTATCGATTTCTTGAAGAAATCGCATCCTCCTCCTCTTCACTGGGACTACAAGGTTCAAATGTACTCAGAAGAGACGATCAGTAACAACTTTAGAAAATTGCAACAGAGCGGCCAGTATCTGTTTCACGTAGAAGTACCGCTGTTCGATCCTCGACAACGAACTGAACAATTCAATGCACTTCGGCTGAACGTAATGGAGATGATACTCGTTTCCATGGTGACGGGCAGACAACTCTTTGAACCGTGGATTCTCGGTCAGCTGAGAAACTCCACGTTCTACGAAGTGGCTGCAAAAATGAACGTTCATAGTCACGGGGTACACGACGTGCTGTTCTCTGGTCCTGTTCTGTTCTCTGAAATTTTCGACACCACATTTGTAGAAAAGTTCCTCCAGCAAAGGCTGATACCGCATAGCGAATACTACAAGATGCTCGGAGGAAGAATTCAAAATCTCCGAACCGTGGACCCGTCATCTGTTCCGTCGCTGTTTCTCGTCGATGGCAGAACATGGATTGTTGAAAACCAAGTTACCTTTGATCGCGAATTTGGGAAACGTTCCCTGAATACGAAGGATTTGCACGATTATTTTGGAACAGATATTGACGAGTCGGTTCTCACTGTCCACACGATAAGAGGAAAGATCACCGGGAATTCTCCTAACTGGCACGAGTCATTCGGGATGCTGTACTGGAACATTCGAAAATGCCTTGAGTTCAATGGTGCCATGTATGCCCGCGCTGCTCTTGCATTGCAGAGGCTCGATGTGCCGAAGGATTATCATTTCCTTGCTTTCCACTGGAGACGCGGAGACCGTGGGCATCCCGAGATGGGGCGCTTTGGATCGGACCACATGGAGAAGACAAGCCCGCGTAGGGTTGGAATTGTCATCAAGCGATTGCTGGAATACTATAGGATGTCGATGGTATTCGTGGCGACGAATTCGGGACTGGAAAGTGATTGGCAAGCATTTGTGAATGCTGTCGCACCCTATCGAGCCGTGAAGCTGGATGCGCGGTCTGGTGCAGATTTCAGGAAAGAAAAATACATGCACAACATGGCTGCAGAAGAAATCATTGCCTCGAGTGCAGCCGTGTTTGTGTCCGATGGGTCTCGATATTCATCATGTTCAACTGTTTCAAGAATCATTTTGGAGGAGAGAATTTTGCATTACAAGCCCTACATGATGAAGCCTCTGTTCATCTATGATTTGCTCGAAGCAGATCCAAAGACCCAATTGCACTAAACTGTGGGGATTGTGTTTGATTGGGCTTCGGGAATGAGTTCTGAATAATTTAATCTGCCTCTCTTGCACGACTTGTCTGTGCTCTGTACTTTTCAACGGCACGAGGCGGAGCTCCCTTTCACGGATCGTGTCCGATCTCAAGGCATTTACAAGGACGACTCGTTGCTCGAGCTGGACAATGTCTGCAGGTGTGGTGACTCTGCAGACTTCTTGATAATCCGAATTTCCCGATAGTTTATTTAATTTAGAACTGGGATTGCTTCCCTATTGGTTGCTTCCCATACTTTTGCTTGCCCATTTTTATAATGTGCAATACACATCGATAAGTGATGGGTTTAGAATTGCTTGCGCTTCATTGCTAGTCTCGTTCAGATCCCCCACCATCGTTGGCACATATACGCAATGCTGTGGCGGAGGCTTATCATATCCTCGTCGTCCTTCTGCCTGCGTGCTTCAAATTTTTGCCTGCATAAACGCCGATTCGCTTATTGCCTTGTTTTGCGTACTCTAGGTATGGTTGGCGCTGTTTTCTTTTCTGTTGCAAGTGAGAGTGAAAGTACCAGTGTCGATCGTCGATCGCTAGTCTTCTAGCCCACGGTTGGCTTGGTTAAATGTAAAAGAGCCCTTCCGATGCATTCTTCATCGCCCGAAGGATGCGGAGCGGTATCGACAGACGATCGAGCATGTGCTTTTGAAGAGCGTGGATCTCACTGGCGCCTGTGCGTTGCTTGGGATGTCCGCCAGGAGATTGGTGTGCGGAGATTTGAAGCACATGAACACGGCTCCTTCTTCCGTGCGCTGCGCGATGCCGAGTTGGTACCCCCAGAGGTCCAGATCATGTCGACCACCCGGTGCAGCGTCGGGGAGGGAAACGCGCTCTTGCGGGTTTCTTGGCGTACCGATTTCTTGGAAAGCCACAGTGCGCCCACTTTCCCCGGGCTGTATCGCAGGTTTTGCTGACGAGGGTAGGACCCGCTCCAGAAGGGGCTTGACCCCCTTGAGTTCTGCGATACCGACAGCGCAGGTCCACCTGAAGGGTGATGTTTTTCTCCACCAGATTCTGCATCCTCTGCACATGAGCAGTGCAACGGGGGAGCCTTGAGTCGAGGGATACCGCTGGGTCCTCCTCCAGTCGACGGTAGTTTCTCTCTCTCTCTCTCTTTCTTTCTCCTCTTCCTCCC